>JBBDGP010002095.1:1222500-1644940 GCA_037952835.1 Lithobates septentrionalis | reverse complement strand
GGAGAAAGAGAGGGAAAAGAAAGAGAGAGAAACAAGAAAGAGGGAGGGAGGGAGAAAGAGAGAGGGAGGAAAGGAAAGGAAAGGAAAGGAAAGAAAGAAAGAAAGAAAGAAAGAAAGAAAGAAAGAAAGAAAGAAAGAAAGAAAGAAAGAAAGAAAGAAAGAAAGAAAGAAAGAAAGAAAGAACAGTATGCTTCCTGCTGGTGCTCAGTAATGGGGATGCCGGCATCAAATCTCACACATCCAGGAGGTGCTCCACTGACACATCCCCGGACAGATTTGCCCCGCCCACTTGGGGGGCTTAGTCATAGAGGTCAGGCGGTGTTGTCATTGGAGAAGCGCTCGCTAATGCCATCATATACATTTTACATGGCCTGGGCTGGATGAGTGGCGTCCTAAACCTTTTCTACTGGCACATTAAAATATACACATAATTTATATGTGTGTAGCACTAACTCACGGTGGAGCTGCTGATTTAAAACGGGCTGTTACCGTCACCTTGTTACCTGTAATTTCACCAGTGTCTGAGCTTACTGCGAGGCAATATAGGCACCAGTCACTTAAGTACTTTTTCAATGCTTTAATGAGGATAACTGGAAGAAGTAGCAGAAAAGAGGTAGAAGGAGAGTTGCAGGGGTGTTCAAATACCTTTTCTTGGTGTAGCTAAAGGAATTTAAATCTTTAGGATGGATGTATCCTCAGCTTAGGATTAAATCTTTGCCCGCCCGGATAGATCTCTCTCACTAACCTAGCAGCCGGAACGCAGCACGAACAAAAAGTCTCTGCCACAGACTTGGGTGAAACAAACTCATACAATCCTCTGCCACAGGATGTAGTAGTTTTCGATGAACAGCAAACACAGTACCTGAACCTTTAAGCCAACCCGGCAGTACTTGTGTGGTAGGGTAATTTAGGATACGTCCTCCAATCGAGTCACCAGGCCCTTCTTAAGACCAGCCTTGCATGATCTCTTCCCAGATGGGTCCTCCCCTGGATCTTCCTGATTGACTATCTTCTTCCCTCAGGACAGACAGCACAGGACCATCCCAGCTATAGCAGGCCCCAGACAGGCTTCTGGGTCTTCCCGCCTGGCTGCAGCAACGTAACCCTCCAAGCCGGAGGGCTACGAGATAGCACTCACTGACACATACCCCTAGGCCAAGAGGGCCACGAGGCAAAAAGCTCCCCGAAACATGGCGTCTGCCCATAAATACTCTCTCCCAGAATGCAACTCGGAGGACCACCTCCGCCGAGTTATCCCCGGGACAGAAGAGCACTCATACACTTCAGCTTGTTGCTTTCCAACATTGACCCACGATGACAACGACACCCACAGGCGCAATGTGGAACTGCACGCAACACAGCCAAGCTGCAACAGAGGCCAAACTAACATTAGATTAAACCTGAACAATGTATAGCACAGATGATCCATTAAATTTACCTATAAGCGGTAGATTAGAAATCTACCAGCGCTACATATGTATATAAGATAGATTAGATAGATAGATAGATAGATAGATAGATAGATAGATAGATAGATAGATAGATAGATAGATAGATAGATAGATAGATACATGGACCTGCCATTTTAGCCCATTACATAAGAAGGTTCTGCTAAGTAAAAATGTAAAAGTCATCTCAAAAATTGAATTCAATGGTAACTGTTGTAATCATAATTTAAAATGTGCATTGAATGGGTTTTCCTTTAAAATAAGTTTAGCATCCATTCAAAAGAATATGGTGACTAAAACTAAATGATATTTCTAAAGTGCCTCGAGCCCTTTAAAAGTTAGCAAATGTTGAAAAACTGACAGAAAAAATAAAATCACAGAAAAAAAGTGAAGCGGATGTATACAAAATCTGTAAAAAAATATATGCATCGAGGCAGCTGGAAGACAATCAGCAAAGTAGTGCAGATGGTGCATGTTTGTTGGCAAGAGTTTCTCCGGAGGTAGATTTACACGCGAGCAACAAAACACCACCCTGCGCTATCATTTCTCGCACCTTATTTATTTTTTGTAGCCGAGACTTTGAATTACAAATTGAACTGCGAGTAAATTTAAAAAAAAATGCACAATAGAGCTCTACATAACAATGCTTTAAATAATGTCACAGATGTGCAATAAATATTTGCAAAGGGGAAAAAAAAACATCTTTTACATATTTAATTAAAAAAAAGAACAATCCCCCACCCCTTCCTTCGCAGATATTCCCAGATATTCTCGCCACATGCAGCAGGGATTATAATAAGTTATATAATAAACTAGGTTCACATTACTGCATGAATCCTTAAGACACCCCCACACATTGGCAATCCACATGCATTTCTTTGCTCCAGCAGAGTGCCTTCAGTGCTGCGACTGGCTGCGATCATACTCCAGCCTCCACAGTGTACAATGCAGGATCAATGTCCCTGTATTGTATGTAATGATGCAGAGGCGGAGTCAGCCCACATATTTGGGCAGAAGAAGAGAGCGCTGGAGTGGGTAGACAGGTAAATGATAGAGCCTGCACTCCTGCACTGTAGACATAACATCAGTCCATGCAGTGTGGGGGGTCTCCACTACAGGGTGATTTTTAACATTTCCGAATTAGGGATTTAATTGAAGTCATTTATTATTTTAATGAGGCTCTACAGAAAGATTGCTCACATTTTGCTCCATCGGACAATTTTTGTCGGACTTTCCGCAGACAAATGTTGGATGGCAGGTTTTAAAATTTTCCGCAGACAAATGTTGGATGGCAGGTTTTAAAATTTTCCACGGACAAATGTTGTCGGATTTTCCGAGCGTGTGTACACAAGTCCGTCGGACAAAAGTCCAAAGTACAAACACGCATGCTCGGAAGCAAGGATGATCCAGAAGCGATCGGTCTTGTAAACTAGCGTTCGTAATGGAGAATTAACATTTGTGATGTGGCAAATTATGAAATCTCGAAATGCAGCGCACAATTCTCTTCTTCTATAATGGGATAATAATGAAGCTGCTTTGCTGGTGATACTGATGGAGTTATTGCAAACGAATTTTCAAAGGCTTTTTTTCTAGTGATATTAAGAATATTATTATTATGCTTTTTTTTTTTGGGCAAGTTACCACAACACCACTATCCCGTAGTTTTTAAGATCAATAATACAACTACGGTGTGTTGGTGTCCCTTGTTAATTCTACATTGTATTTTTTAAATGTAACTGCCTATTCCCAAACTGTCATTTGAAGTAAAAAACATAGCCAAGTATTATTCTCCACAATTTTTTTACTGTGCATTAAAAAAAGAAAACAAATAAAATTAGACATGCTATCTGCCAATAGAACTTAACCAAAAAGTGCATTCTATGCATCAAAAATATAGAAAATATACCAAATCAAATCATTATTCAACCAAAAAAAATAATGTCAAAGCAATAACTCCAAGGCCAATAATAAATAACACGTCATCTCCTCCGATTCCGCAACATGTCTGGTTGACGAACGGCAGTTCAGAAACGAACTGAAAAGCATGAAATGAAAAGCGCAAAATGAAAAGCACTAAATGAAAAGCGCGAAATGAAAAGCGCGAAGTGAAAAGCGCTAAATGAAAAGCGCGAAATGAGAAGCGCAAATCAACACTCACCAAACTTCTACTAACACGAAATTAGCAGAAGGAGCCCAATGGGGGACACTAAAGAGCTGGAAAAACACGTAGTACATCAGTACGTTCGTGTTTGTTGGCCGACAATTCCTTGCCGTTTGTATGCAAGACAAGTTTGGGCCAACGCCATTCGGACAAAAGTCCAGGTTTTGTTGGCCAACAATCCAATCGTGTGTGTGAGGCTTAAGAATCACTCGATCCCAGCACTGATGAGTTTGAGTAGTTTTAGTTTTAAACTTTAAAAAGTACACAGCTCTATTGTGAAAATTAAAGGGGTTGTATGCATTAAGGTGAAAAACGTTCTGCACTCCCCCCCCCCTTTACTTACCTAACCCGATCATTCCATCGACAGGGACAAGCACAGCAGCTCCAGCCGCTGTCTCGGGTCCTCATTGGCTCCCACTGCTGTCAATCAAATCCAGTGACACGGGAGCCGGGGACGGGGCCAAATCCTGCTGTCTGTGTCAATGGACACAGCAGCAGAACTCGGGGAGCGCGCTGCACGAGTTCCCCCATGGAATGCAGCTCTCTGTGGGGGCACTCGAGAAGAGGAGGAACCAGGAGCCGCACTGAGGGACCCCAGAAAAAGGAGGATCGGGGCCACTCTGTGCAAAACCCTTGCACAGAGGAAGTAAGTATGACATGTTTGTTTATTTAAAAAAAATAACCTTTACAACTCGTTTAAGGTGTCACTAAACCCACACTATAATTAAACGATCAATAAATGGTGTATTACATGCTGATCCTACTCACTCAATCACTATGAGATTTGTTTTCTGTAATCTGCAAAAAAAAAAAAAACCCCCGTTGATTTTGCTATTCTCTATCTCCCTCGTCTGTCCATGTCCCCAGTGCAGCTAGTGATTTTGCAGCTGTGTTGGCAGCTCTGCACATGCTCAGTGAGTTTCAGTGAGTTTCTATGCTGGGCATTTCCCCCTATCACATCTGAGTAGCCCATGTAACTATGGAGTCACATATATGGGCGTATACACAGTGGTAAATGTCAGCCCTCTCCCTTCCTCCTCTGCCTCCATGCCCACTAACCAGCTAAACACAATTGGGGTGGGATATTATATGTAGGTGGAAGGAGGCTTCACCTCCCCCTTACTTTAAGACACAGGCTGGAGGGGCGTGACACAGCCTGTGATCGGCAGAAATTTACTCACACCATGTTATTGCCAAAAAATAATAAAGATTTGATTTTCAAACATATATTTGTATGACAATTCAAACAGTTTATTGATATTAATTATTTATTTTTACTCTGTATTACAAACATTGTTTTTTAAAATTTTTATTTGAACATGTGACCAGAAGCTCCTCCTACTTATGTTTCCCTGCAGACAGGCTGGAAAGATCTGGATCATGTGACAGCTGTATAATCGTTTAGAAAAAAGGTAATTTGATTTTTTTTTTTTTTAATTAAAATAATTACAGTGCCATCATCCACATACAGAAATGTAAGGGACAATGACAATTAAACAGTGTGTGTTAGTATCACTTTAAGGAGATGAAAAGTTACTAAGCAGCTCGGTCATTTGTGAGTATGCTAAAAAAAATTTTAAGAGCAAATGTACTGTATTTGTAAATACACGTAATTATGAAACAACATTGCAAAAATCTAACTAACCAACCTTTCTGGTAAATTATCGCATATCTTTATTGTTCACTATGTGCATGTTCAGGTGGCTAAAAAGTGATGGAGAAGGGGCTTTTTGTGTACTAAGACTGCAGAGGGTACACCTGTCTGTTCTGCTCACTGCTAGCCGATTACTTAGTGCATATGCTGACCTCCACTGAGCTAACAAGAGCGCCCACTGTACCTTAAGTCACACCATGCCTCCTGACTGTCACTTCTCTGTATTGTGAGAATAGTAAAGAAGATAGGTGGTAGAAAGTTTGCATTAGTTATTGCTTTTGTACTGTTTTCTAGGATTCATATAACATTTTTTTTTACAGTTTTAGCTCCCAGGAGACTTAATTCACACAACATTATAGGTTTTCCAAACAAAAAAGCAAAACAAAAAAACAAGCATAGCAGAAGATGCTTGCCTTCAGACTCTCTGGCTAAAACTAGGTATCCTGTCTCAATAGGAGATATGCAAGGTGGAGAAGGGAGAAAGAGAGAGGGGGGGGGGGTGGAAGGTAGCAAGGAGAAAGGCAAAGGTGTTGGAGGGAGGGAGGGATAGAGAAGAACAGGAGCAGAGAGAGGAGGAAGGCAGGGAGAAAGAGGGCAGTAGAGAAGAAGAGGGAGGCGGGAAGGAAAAGGGAAGCAGAGAAGAGGAGGGAGGAAGAACGAAGCAGAGAAGAGGAGGGGGTAGAGAGGAAAAAGGGAATCAGAGAGGTGGAGGCGGGCAGGAAGGAAAGGGGAAGTAGAAAAGAGGAGGGAGGCAGGAAGGTAAAAGGAAACAGAGGAGAGGAGGGAGGCAAGGAGGAAGGGGGAAGAAGAGAGAAGGAGGGGGCAGGGAGGAAGAGGGAAACAGAGAGGAGGAAGGGAGGAGCAGAGAAGCAGGGAGGAGCAAGAACAGAGGCAGGCAAAAGAGAGATGGCAGGGAGGTGGGGGAGGGAGAGTGATTGAAGAGAATAGTGAAGCAGAGAGCAAGAGGGAGGAGGAGGAAAGGGGAAGAGGTAGGAGACAGAAAGGAGGTATGGGGGGGAGGAGTAGGAAGGAAGAGTGTCAGGAGGTAGAGATGAGGGAAGAGGAAATTCAATGCTCTTAGGAAATTCGGTTTTATGTATATCTGAGCATCAGCTATTGACCTCTGTAAACAACATTTTTTTAATGCAAATTAGATAAGAAAAGACAGGCTAATGAATGTGTGAACAGAAATCTACAGCTCCAGTTGCTAGCTGGGAAAAAATACAAAATGTTCATATGTAATAAATAAATTTACCTGACTGAAAAAAGCATTTTAAATGTATATTTTTTAATAATAATGAAGAAAAAAAAATTTGCATAACCAATATACATTTCCTATAACTCCTTCCTGCAACTAGATGACATTTTAATGTGGAATTAACCGAATCAGAGTTTCATTTTCCTCAACCTTCATCTGAAGTAAAGTTATTATATACTTTATATATATTTATATCTTGCCTTAAAAAAAATATGAAGACAAACAAAGCTTGCTCATGCTGCCAAATAGTGCTGCCTCAGCTCTCTGTAATGCTTCCTAGCAAAACCATAAGGATTTTCGTATGCTGTTTATGCACACGAGAGCTGAAGCTGTGAGCTAGGGATGATAGATTGAATCCAGCAGGCTCTAATCTCCAATGCAGAACAAAGGACTATGGGTTAAAAAAAAAACAACACATTTGAACAAAAAATATCATGATGGATTACACTTCTAATTAAAATTTTCTTGATCCTAGAGTACTAGTGTGTGAAAAACAGTCCATGGTAGCTGCACACTGAGCAGTCAGAGCAGTATTGCTTTGTAGCACCGAGGTCCTGGGTTTAGTTCTTGGGGAGAAGAAAAGAACGGCTGCACACAAAAGGAACGTTCTAACGTGTTTATTCCAAAATAGCAAATGTCAGCCAACAAGACAGAGTGCCAAACCCAGGAGGTGACGTGTTTCAGACTGACCTCAGTGCTTCTTCGGTGCTGTGGTTTGAAGAAGCACTGAGGTCAGTGTGAAACGCGTCACCTCCTGGGTTCGGGCACTCTGTCTTGTTGGCTGTCATTTGCTATTTTGGAATAAACACGTTGGAACGTTCCTTTGGCGTGTAGCCGTTCTTTTCTTCTCATGGATCATCGGTGGTGAGCCGTGGCTTGCACCCAGCACATCCGCACTGCAGTGATTGCTCACCTGGAGCCGCAATTTCCCTCCTTGAACAGTATGAAGTTTGTTTTTCACATGTTTGCGCTTTACGTTCTGCTGACAATCTAACAACGAGAGGAAGAGGAGGGAGTACTGCTGTTAAAATGAACAATACCTTGTGCTGGACACACCTGAACTCAAACATTAAGAGGGGTGTCCAGATATCTCTCTATTTTTGTATTTGTTACTGTAGAAATAATTATATGGAGCATTATTTTGCATCAACATCTATATATATAACATAAAATGCAGCACAAATGTGCCATACAAGAAGTGACATGTAATAAAGGCTGACCTCCAGTCTTCCCTTCAGTCTTGCACAGTTGTTCAGGTTCTGTTTTCTGTACTGAAACGGCTTACTCTGATTTCACTGCACACTGTGAGCTTCACACAGTGTGCATTACAAGCTGCAGCAAATCAGATAGACTTCACCTTATTTTCTGGCCCGAGGACATCCAGCATTATCTAGCCCGTTCTTTCCTAACTTGACTGTCCTGGCCAGCCCCTTTCACTCATTGGATTTCAGTTCTTTCAATCATGGAGGCTCAGAATTACATGAGGTCTATACCTATGGTGGTCTGCATGCAAATATACAGTGCATCCGGAAAGTATTCACAGCGCTTCACTTTTTACACACTGTTATGTTACAGCCTTATTCCAAAATGGATTAAATTCATTGTTTCCCTCAAAATTCTACAAACAATACCCCATAATGACAACATGAAAGAAGTTTGTTTGAAATATTTGCAAATTTACTAAAAATAAAAAATGTAAAAAAAATCCCATGTTTATAAGTATTCACAGCCTTTGCTTAATACTTTGTTGAAGAACCTTTGGCACCAAATACAGCCTCAAGTCTTTTTGAGTATGATGCTACAAGCTTGGCACGCCTATTTCTCTCATTCTTCTTTGCAGGACCTCTCAAGCTCCATCAGGTTGGATGGGAAGTGTCGGTGCACAGCCATTTTCAGATCTCTCCAGAGATGTTCACTCGGGTTTAAGTCTGGGCTCTGGCTGGGCCACTAAAGGACATTCACAGAGTTGTCCCAAAGCCACTCCTTTGTTATCTTGGCTGTGTGCTTAGGGTCGTTGTCCTGTTGGAAGATGAACCTTCGCCCCAGTCTGAGATCCAGAGCACTCTGGAGCAGGTTTTCATCAAGGATGTAAATTGCTGCACTCATCTGTCCCTCCATCCTGACTAGTCTCCCAGCTCCTGCAGCTGAAAAACATCCCCACAGCATGATGCTGCCACCACCATGCTTCACTGTAGGGATAGTATTGGTCAGGTGATTAGTAGTGCCTGGTTTCCTCCAGACATGATTTTTGCCATTCAGGACAAAGAGTTTAATCTTTGTTTCATCAGACCAAAGAATTTTGTTATTCATGGTCTGAGAGTCCTTTTGGCAAACTCCAGGCGGGCTGTCATGTATCAGCTTCTGTGTGGCCACTCTACCATACAGGCCTGATTGGTGGAGTGCTGCAAAGATGGTTGTTCTTCTGGAAGGTTCTCTTTTCTCCACAGAGAAATGCTGGAGCTCTGTCAGAGTGACCATCGGGTTCTTAGTCACCTCCCTGACTAAGACTCTTCTTACCCGATTGCTCAGTTTGGCCAGGCGGCCCTCTCTAGGAAGAGTCCTGGTGGTTCCAAACTTCTTCCATTTACGGATGATGGAGGCCACTGTGCTTATTGGGACCTTCAATGCTGCAGAAATGTTTCTGTACCCTTCCCCAGATCTGTGCTTTGATACAATTCTGTCTTTGAGGTCTACAGAGAATTCCTTGGACTTTATGGCTTGGTTTGTGCTCCGACATGCACTGTTAACTGTAGGACCTTATATAGACAGGTGTGTGCCTTTCCAAATCATGACCAACCAAATGAATTTACCACAGGTGGACTCCAATCAAGTTGTAGAAACATTTCAAGGACGATCCATGGAAACAGGATGTATCTGAGCTCAATTTTGAGTGTCATGGCAAAGGCTGTGAATACTTATGTACATGGGATTTTTTGTTTTTGTTTTTTATTTTTAATAAATTTGCAAAGATTTCAAACAAACTTCTTTCACGTTGTCATTATGGGGTATTGTTTGTAGAATTTTGGGGAAAATAATGAATTTAATCCATTTTGGAATAAGGCTGTAACATAACAAAATGTGGAAAAAGTGAAGAGCTGTAAATATTGTCCGGATGCACTGTAGCCTGCCTAGGAACAGCCATTCCTCCAGGCTGACCCATCAAGGCATTTTGATATTTGCATAACTCCTCCCAAGAGGCGGCCCACTGCTTGTATCAGGACTCTTGATAGGAGTACTAAGAGAGGAGGCGGTGATGTTTTTAGGACATTATGTACGGCACCCTGATGGCCCCTCCCACCAGCCATGCTCTGCCTGCATTGCATAAGGAAGCACAGAGACAAATGATGATGTCACTGGGTCTAAAATAAGGTATGTCATAAAAATGCAAAGGTTTTATTTAAAATGTCATCAGCTTGTAAATAAATTGGAAAGAAATAATACAAGATTACAGATTGCAATACAGATTAATCTTCAGTTTAAAAAAAAGACTGGCAAAGGAGACACTGGAGAAGCACTAAAGAGAAGCAGAGGAATAGATTTGTTAACATAATATGTGTCTGAGGGATTCACATTATGAGGATGAATGTCTTCAGCCATCCGAGACATTTGGCCATCTTTAATTACAAGTAATAAACACAGCTAAATTGTATCCTCTCTGTGGCATCGCTGACACCTGACGTGCAGTACATGTTTCTAAGAAAACCTTACAATCCCCATTACGCCGCCTAAAACAAACCCCTACAGCTTATCATAAACCTTACTTTATAGTTATATACAGAGCACTAGCAGCAGTGGCGGTGCATCCATAAAGGCGCACGGGTGCCGCCCCCTCTCTCCTGCCACCCCCTCCAGCACCAATAGATAGATTCATGCATTGCATAAATCTATCTATGGCCGCCGCTGCCACCCCCTTTTCAGGTGCCTGGGCGCCTAAATTACAGCAGCGGGGGGGTATTTTTGAAACACCTGATTAGAGCCACAGGCTCTAATAGGCGTCAAAAAAGGTGACTTGCAAGTGCCATGGTGGGCGCTCGCAGGTCACTCAGCTGTGTTAGAAAAGTGAATGAATATAAACACTAAACCGCCTCTCCGCCAATCAGGTGCTCGGATCTGTTAGCCGTCACCTGAGTGGCGGAAACGACAGGAGCTGTGATTGGACGCCTAGGCAGCCAATCATAGCAGAGGACGAGAAGAGAGGACGGGAGAAGACATCGAGGAGCATCGAGGAGCTGTCCCACCGAGACATGGTAAGTGCAGACAGCGGGCGGGGGGCACACTGGTAGCATTTCATATGGCACACTGGCAGCATTTGAAATGGCACAGTGGCAGCATTTGATATGGCACAGTGGCTGCGTTTGATGGGCACAGTAGGTGCATTTGATGGCACAGTGGCTGTGTTTGATGGCACGGTGGTGGAAATTGATGGGCACAGTGGCGGCAATTGATGGGCACAGTGACTGCGTTTGATGGCACAGTGGCTGCGTTTGATGGTACAGTGGTGGCAATTGATGGGCACAGTGGCTGCATTTGATGGCACAGTGGCTGTGTTTGATGGTACAGTGGTGGCAATTGATGGGCACAGTGGCTGCATTTGATGGCACAGTGGCTGTGTTTGATGGTACAGTGGTGGCAATTGATGGGCACAGTGGCTGCGTTTGATGGTACAGTGGCGGCAATTGATGGGCACAGTGGCTGCATTTGATGGTACAGTGGCGGCAAATGATGAGCACAGTGGCTGCGATTGATGGTACATTGAGGCTGCAATTGATGGTTTTTTTTTTTTTTCAGAATTTTTCAGTTTGTCTATGCGCCCCCAAAAAACTTTGAGCACCATCCACCACTGACTAGCAGGCAACAAGCCAAATGTATCAGAGAGCTTTTAGCCTCAGTTCACACTTGTGCGCTGCAAATTCTGTGCAGATTCTGCACTGCGTGCAAACCGTACCCCGGTAATGAGAATTGATGCAGGTGTGTATGTTAACGACACCCCAAAATCGGTTCGCATTTTCAGAATCGGATAGCAGGGGTGTGAGCATCGTGTGAACTGGGGCTTAATCCAGCAACAGCACAGCTGTGAAAATTGACTAATTTAGAGTGGACCTACCAATAGATATACAGTATCTCACAAAAGTGAGTATACCCTTCACATTTGTGTAAATATTTTATTATATCTTTTCATGTGACAAAACCGAAGAAATGACACTTTGTTACAATGTAAAGTAGTGAGTGTACAGCTTGTATAACAGTGTAAATTTGCTGCCCCCTCAAAATAACTCAACACACAGCCATTAATGTCTAAACCGCTGGCAACAAAAGTGAGTACACCCCTAAATGAAAATGTCCAAAATGGATCCAATTAGCAATTTTCGCTCCCCGGTGTTATGTGACTTGTTAGTGTTTCAAGGTCTCAGGTGTGAATAGGGTGCAGGTGTGTTAAATTCAGTGTTATCGCTCTCACTCTCTCATACTGGTCACTGGAAGTTCAACATGGCACCTCCTGGCAAAGAACTCTCTGAGGATCTGAAAAAAAGAATTGTTGCTCTACATAAAGATGGCCTAGGCTATAAAAAGATTTCCAAGACACTGAAACTGAGCTGCAGCATGGTGGCCAGGACCATACAGCAGTTTAACAGGACAGGTTCCACTCAGAACAGGCCTCGCCATGGTCGACCATAGAAGCTGAGTGCACGTGCTCAGCGTCAAATCCAGAGGCTGTCTTTGGGAAATAGACCTATGAGTGCTGCCAGCATTTCTGCAGAGGGGTGGGGGTCAGCCTGTCAGTGCTCAGACCATACGCCGCACACTGCATCAAATTGGTCTGCATGGCTGTCGTCCCAGAAGGAAGCCTCTTCTAAAGACAGTTTGCTGAAGACAAGCAGACTAAGGACATGGATTACTGGAACCATGTCCTGTGATCTGATGAGACCAAGATAAAATGATTTGGTTCAGATGGTGTTAAGCGTGCGTGGCAGCAACCAGGTGAGGAGTACAAAGACAAGTGTGTCTTTCCTACAGTCAACCATGGTGGTGGGGGTGTCATGGTCTGGGGCTGTATGAGTGCTGCCGGCACTGGGGAGCTACAGTTCAATGAGGGAACCATGAATGCCAACATGTACTGTGACATACTAAAGCAGAGCATGATCCCCTCCCGTCGGAGACTGGGCCTCAGGGCAGTATTCCAACATAACGACCCCAAACACACCTCCAAGACGACCACTGCCCTGCTAAAGAAGCTGAGGATAAAGGTAATGGACTGGTCAAGCATGTCTCCAGACCTAAACCCTATTGAACATCTGTGGGACATCCTCAAGCAGAAGGTGGAGGAGCACAAAGTCTCTAACATCCACCAGCTCTGTGATGTCGTCATGGAGAAGTGGAAGAGGACCCCAGTGGCAACCTGTGAAGCTCTGGTGAACTCTATGCCCAAGAGGGTTAAGGCAGTGCTGGAAAAAAATGGTGGCCACACAAAATATTGACACTTTGGGCCCAATTTGGATATTTTCACTTAGGGGTGTACTCACTTTTGTTGCCAACGGTTTAGACATTAATGGCTGTGTGTTGAGTTCTGAGGAAAGAAGAACGCACTGATGAGCTCAGCAACATAAAAAGGCCTGGATGCCCATGGAAGACAACAATAGTGGATGATCGCAGGATCCTCTCTATGGTAAAGGAAAACCCATTCACAACATCCAGACAAGTGAAGGACACACAAAATATTGACACTTTGGGCCCAATTTGGATATTTTCACTTAGGGGTGTACTCACTTTTGTTACCAGCGGTTTTGACATTATGGGCTGTGTGTTGAGTTATTTTGAGGGAACGGCAAATTTACACTGTTATAAAAGCTGTACACTCACTACTTCACATTGTAGCAAAGTGTCATTTCTTCAGTGTTGTCACTTGAAAAGATATTATAAAATATTTACAAAAATGTGAGTGACGTGCTCACTTTTGTGAGATACTGTATACCGTATTTTCAGGCTAATATGTTAGTGGAGTGCTTCCAGGTATTTATTACATCTCATACAGATAATATTATATCTCTGACAATACATTCATCTGTTAATTTTTCTCCAGAAGGACAGTGCCATCTTTGTTGGGGCATCATCCAGGGTCACCATTGCTTCATGGACCAAGATGTCGGCTCAGTGTGTCAATTCATGTAAATTCAGTTGCCTGTACAAATCTTAGCTGTGTTCACAAATGTCTGGCACAGATCAGCTCCTGCTGCAGCCTCAGATTTAAAAACTTGAATCTACCATTTGAACCTATAGCTAAAGAAGGAGCTTTGATGTTCGGAACCCATCTGAGTTCACGGCAGTCCTGTCTCTATTGGTTAGGGGGACACGTTTGGGAAAGATACATAGGATATAGGAAAGTGGGAGGATGTTGTAGAGTTTGCAGCTACCAGTGAGTGGGACAGCGCCATCTTATTCTGTATTGAGGCCAGTGTTCGGAAGGCCAAATAGACAGTACTGTTGAGTTTCCCCTTAGCGAGGAAGCCTTTTTGTTTTTTCCACTGAGACTGATTGCATTCCTCCCTGAGAGAAATGCTGGGCCTTTGGGTAACCCCCTGCTAGGTAATGTGTCCTTCTCTTTTTAATCTGTTCCTCCATCATTTTTGGGCTGTATGCAATTCATTCAATGTAAGTACCACCACCATTCTGAGTGACTAAGATGTTATTGTGTGCTTACTGAAATTGGAGAATTCCTAAAAGAGAATATTGGTGTGGAGGATCTCTAATGCTAGCTAATCGTGGACTACTCTTGGGCATGTGCTTGTGTCGAGGGACTTTGCAGGGTCCAAAGCCGGGAAACACAGCAGATTGGATGGGGCCACCTAGGCTCTGGTCAGGTCAGGCTGGGTTGCTCTCAAGATTTTCCACAAACAGAAAAAGTCTAATGTGTGTCACCCATTACTACTGGGAATTCTGGGGCTCCCATGCTAGAGTAAGCCAGTGTAATCCAGTGTGCCATGTGGACTGCCTAAGAGAGTCAAGTATGGGTCGAAGAGCTGAGTTGCCGCTAGAGAAAAAAAAGAGCAATGAGGTGTAAATAAACGTATGCCCCATTTTGTGTCAGTGGGAGGAATATTGCCCCATTGTTGGTGTCATGTGGGAGACTCCCAAAATGTATGGAGGAAGGTGCTCTGGTCTGATGAGACTAAAATTGAACTTTTTGGCCATCGAAGAAAACGCTATGTCTGGAGCAAACCCAATACATCACATCAACCAAAGAACACCACCGCCACAGTGAAACATGGTGGTGGCAGCATCATGCTGTGGGGATGTTTTTCAGCAGTCAGGACTGGGAAACTGGTCAGAGTTGAGGGAAAGATGGATGGTGCTAAATACAGGGATATTCTTGAGCAAAACCTGTACCATTCTGTGTGTGATTTGAGGCTAGGACGGAAGTTCACCTTCCAGCAGGACAATGACCCCAAACACACTGGAATGGCCTAGACAAAGCCCAGACCTCAATCCAATAGAAAATCTGTGGTCAGACCTAAAGATTGCGGTTTACAAGCGCAAACCATCCAACTTGAAGGAGTTGGAGCAGTTTTGCCAGGAGGAATGGGCAAAAATCCCAGTGGTAAGATGTGGCAAGCTCATAGAGACTTATCCAAAGCGACTTAGAGCTGTGATAGCAGCAAAAGGTGACTCTACAAAGTCTTGACTTTAGGGGGGGTGAATAGTTATGCATTGACTTTTTCTGTTATTTTGTCCTGTTTGTTGTCTGCTTCACAATAAAAAAAAAAATCTTCAAAGTTGTGGGCATGTTCGGTAAATGAAATGATGCAAATCCTCAAACAATCCATGTTAATTCCAGGTTGTGAGGCAACAAAACATGAAAAATGGCACTGTTAAAAGGTCAGTTCCACATTTGTAGTTGGTTAAGCCACGTTCTGCGTAAGTTTCAACACCGTTGACCTATTGATTATACATTTTATATTAATTATGCCTAATAAAACTGTGCTCTTTATCGATCTTGCAAATACATTATCAGTTTGTAACTTTGATTAAGCTTTGATTTGTAGAAGAACCATTTTATTGGAGGGAGCGGCCATGTGAGAAAATTAATAGGGCAAATGTTGCAACATTTACATCCCAAATCAATTTTAAAAATCAGATTGTGCATAAATTAGACTTATTTGTATGGATCACTGGGCTAGACACACAATCAATGTGTCTCCTGTACATTTCTCAGTCACAAGGCTCGAAGCGGCACTTCATCAATTATATACAGTTTAAAAATAACCTTTCCTAAACTTTTCACCCTGAAAAATATGTTTAGATTTTAGGATACCCCTGAAATTATTTTCCCTATCTACACCTAATGGAATATTAGCGTGATCAGGGAGTTGTAGCTATACCAACTGTACGGGACGCCAGGATTGGGTCCTAGATGGTAAATATGTGTCATTGTTATTTGGGTTGTGGTTCCTTTAAGGGGACAGGGTTAACCTAACTGCAGGATAGGTCTGAAGGGGGAGAAAACAGTCAGCAGGTGTCATGAGGGGTTTTGGGGAAGAAGACACAGTGGTTGAGAGAACTATGAACTGTTTGGATGCTGAGACACTGCTGGGTTTTTGTGACCTTTTTCCTGGACCTCCGGAGTAGATGGGGATTTTAAACCCTGTTGTGGCACTAGTCTATGCTGGGGGTGAGCCAAAGCTTTGCTCTGTATTAGACATGTGCACAGCAGAAAAATTTGTTTAGTTCCAGGTTTGTTCGTTAAGTTAATGATTTTGTTTCGTTTTATACGTTATATTAGAATAATTTGTTTTCGAAATTTGTTTAGTAAATTCAGATTTGGTTAGTATATTCGTTGTTTTCGAATTGATTTTAATTTCGGAAGACGGCTATATTCCTTGTGTTCTATTTTTTTCTACTCTAATCTATTCAATTTTTTCTATTCTATTTTTTTCAATTCTTATCATCATCTTTTTGTTTATTGCAATATGTTTCCATTTCGAATTCAAATTCATTTTCTATTTTTTTTTCATTCTTTTTTTAGTTACGTTGTTTTGTTTTGCATTATAATTTATTTTGGTTTCCTTTAACTTCCTTACTATTGTGATTCGGAAATTCTGATACCTCTGAATCCTTGAATAACATAAAAATGTTGTCAGAACTTCAGTTTGTAATAAAACAAATTGCACATGTCTACTTTGTAGCAGAGTTCATGGACTGTTTTGTTTTTTAAGCTGAAGCTAGTTTGTTATACAAAGACAGGGCTGGCTAGTGATCAGGACCTCCACAATATCACTCAACAAATATGTGTAGATATAACAATAAATAAAAGAATAAATAATAAATCTTACCCACAGTAGTTGTGCTGAGTGTAAAATTCTAAGGGCTCATTTACACTTGAGGTCGGACGGGCTCTGCAGTAAAATAGGCAGTGGAGTCACAGTTCACATACAGTACTGTGTCGTTAGCCATTTACCTGGATTTTCACTTTAATATACGTTTTAGTATTATTGAATCAATTAAGGGGGCTTTTACACTTGAACTAAAAATCTATATGTGGAACTACAATGGGTGCCAGCAATCAGCCAATAAAAGCTAGACCACCTATTATAAATCCATTTACAGTTCCCCTTACACATTTCAACTTGTTTTGGAAAAAAAAAATCCACAGCAGGATCTGGCTGCATTCCACACATAAGCCCTGAAGAAGATGTCGGAGTGCCCCTGAAATGCGTTGGAATTTTGATATGATTTTTAACAAATAAAATGAACTACTTCATCTCTGATTACTTCTCTGTCACTCTTGTGCACCAACCTACAGATTAAGCTAAAGTAGAACCCTGTCTTAGGCTGGATTCACACTTATGCAGTTTTAGTGCTTTTTGCATTTTGCAGATTTGCACTACAGTCCATTTAACAGGGTTTCCTATGGAACACGTTCTATAGTGCAAATCTGCAAAATGCAAAAAGCACTAAAAATGCATAGGTGTGAATCCAGACTTATGCCCCGTACACACGGTCGGACTTTGTTCGGACATTCCGACAACAAAATCCTAGGATTTTTTCCGACGGATGTTGGCTCAATCTTGTCTTGCATACACACGGTCACACAAAGTTGTCGGAAAATCCGATCGTTCTAAACGCGGTGACGTAAAACACGTATGTTGGGACTATAAACGGGGCAGTGGCCAATAGCTTTCATCTCTTTATTTATTCTGAGCATGCGTGGCACTTTGTCCGTCGGATTTGTGTACACACGATCAGAATTTCCGACAACGGATTTTGTTGTCGGAAAATTTTATATCCTGCTCTCAAAACTTTGTGTGTCGGAAAATCCGATGGAAAATGTGTGATGGAGCCTACACACGGTCGGAATTTCCGACAACAAGGTCCTATCACACATTTTTCATCGGAAAATCCGACCGTGTGTACGGGGCATTAGAAGGTTTTCTTTCATGTGAACAGCCTGAAACTGTATGAACAAAATGAAGACTTCACAAAGGTTTGAGGAACCTCCAAAGATCTGAATCCAGAGCCACCACAAAACAACAGAGGAGTATCTGCCTTGTGAATTTGGCAGGAATTGGAAAGGAAGGAATTTAAAGCAGAACTAAACTCAATCACCTATGTTAATCCTTATGCTGCTAACAATAGTAAATAGATAGGGAGGTTTATTATCCATTGGTTGACCGCCATATAGCACTTTTACTGCTACAAGGTGGCAGATGTGTGCAGAATCATATATACAGTATCTCACAAAAGTGAGTACACCCCTCACATTTTTGTACATTTTTTTTATATCTTTTGATGTGACAACACTGAAGAAATGACACTCTGCTACAATATAAAGTAGTGAGTGTACAACTTGTAAAGCAGTGTAAATTTGCTGTCCCCTAAAAATAACTCAACACACGGCCATTATTGTCTAAACTGCTGGCATCAAAAGTGAGTACACAAAATGTCCAAATTGGGCCCACAGTGTCAATATTTTGTGTGACCATCACTATTTTCCAGCACTGCCTTAACCCTCTTAGGCATGGAGTTCACCAGAGCTTCACAGGTTGCCCCTGGAGTCCTCTTCCACTCCTCCATGATGACATCTCGGAGCTGGTGGATGTTAGAGACCTTGCGCTTCTCCACTTTTCGTTTGAGGATGCCCCAAAGATGCTCAATAAGGTTTAGGTCTGGAGACATGCTTGGCCAGTCCATCACCTTTACCCTCAGCTTCTTTAGCAAGGCAGTGGATGTCTCAGAGGTGTGTTTGGGGTCGTTATGTTGGAATACTGCTCTGCGGCCCAGTCTCTGAAGGGAGGGGATCATGCTCTGCTTCAGTATGTCACAGTACATGTTGGCATTCATGGTTCCCTCATTGAACTGTAGCTCCCCAGTTCCGGCAGCACTCATGCAGCCCCAGACCATGACACTCCCACCACATGCTTGACTGTAGGCAAGACACACTTGTCTTTGTACTCCTCACCTGGTTGCCGCCACACAAGCTTGACACCATCTGACCAAATAAGTTTATCTTGGGCTCATCAGACCACAGGACATGGTTCCAGTAATCCATGTCCTTAGTCTGCTTGTCTTCAGCAAACTGTGGGCGTTCTTGTGCATCATCTTTAGAAGAGGCTTCCTTCTGGAACGACAGCCATACAGACTAATTTGATGCAGTGTGCGGCGTATGGTCAGAGCACTGACAGGCTGACCCCTTCAACCTCTGCAGCAATGCTGACAGCACTCATACGTCTATTTCCCAAAGACAACCTCTGGATATGACACTGAGCATGTGCACTAAACTTCCTTGGTCGACCATGGCGAGGCCTGTTCTGAGTGGAACCTGTCCTGTTAAACCACTGTATGGTCTTGGCTACCGTGCTGCAGCTCAGTTTCAGGGTCTTGGCAATCTTTTTATTGCTTAGGCCATCTTTATGTAGAGCAACAATTCTTTTTTTCAGATCCTCAGAGAGTTCTTTGCCCCATTCACACCTAAAATCTGGTAACACTAATGAGTCACATGACACCAGGGAGGGAAAATGGCTACTTGGGCCCAATTCGGGCATTTTCACTTAAGGGTGTACTTACTTTTGTTGCCAACAGTTTAGACATTAATAGCTGTGTGTGGAGTTATTTTCCTTGGCTGGTGTGGTTACAGATGGTCTGCAGTTGTGAGAGCAGTTGGATGTACTGCCAAATTCTCTGAAACGCCTTTGGAGATGGCTTATGGTAGCGAAATGAACATTCAATTCAAGGGCAACAGCTCTGGTGGACATTCCTGCAGTCAGCAGGCCAATTGCACGCTGCCTCAAAACTTGCAACATCTGTGGCATTGTGCTGTGTGATAAAACTGCACATATTAGAGTGGCCTTTTATTGTCGCCAGCCTAAGGCACACCTGTGCAATAATCATGCTGTCTAATCAGCATCTGGATATGCCCCACCTGTGAGGTGGATGAATTATCTCGGCAATGGAGAAGTGCTCACTAACACAGATTAAGGCTCGATTCACACCTATGCATGTTGCTTTTGAGCGTTTCTGCAGTGTTTTTTGTGATGCTTGCCACGTTTTTGAGCAGCGCTTTTACGGCGTTTTTGCCGCGTTTTGCGTATTTTTTTTTTTTTTTACAGTTTTTTTTATACTGTATACAGTAAAAAAAAAAACGCCAAAAACGCTGCAAAAAGCTGCACATGCGTTTTTGATGCTGGTCCATTGAATTCTATTACATGCAAAACACTGCATTTTGCATGAAAAAAAGTCCCTGACCTTTTCCAAAATCGCAGAGGTACAAAAAGGCATTGATGTGAACATGTCTCATAGGAACCCATGTTAAAAAATTCCCATGCATGTCTGCAAAATGCAAAATGCATCAAAAAACGCGCTAGTGTGAATGGAGCCTTAGACAGATTTGTGAACAATATTTGAGAGAAATAGGCCTCTTGTGTACATAGAAAAAGTCGTAGATCTTTGAGTTCATCTCATGATAAATAGGAGCAAACACAAAAGTGTTGCGTTTATATTTTTGCTCAGTGTGTATCCCACAGTTTGTAGACACTATAACGTTCACGTAAACCAATCAATATATGTTTTTCTGGATTTTTTTTACCAAAAGCATGTAGCAGAAGACATTATTGGCCTAAATTTATGAAGAAATTCGATTTTTTTTTTAATTGAATATGTTTTATAGCAGAAAGTAAATAAATATCATTTTTTTTTTCAAAATTGACGCTTTTTTTTTACAGTGCGAAAAATAAAAAAACGCAGTGGTGATCAAATACCACCAAAAGAAAGCTCTATTTGTGGGAAAAAAAGGACATCAATTTTATTTGGGTACAGTGCCGCACGACCACGCAATTGTCAGTTAGAGTAAAGCAGTGCCGTATCATAAAAAATGGCCTGGTCATGAAGGGGGGTAAATCTTCTGGAGGTCAAGTGGTTATATTTGTTTTTTTTTTTGGGGGGGGGGGGGTTATTTTCATTGAAAATTTGCAATTTACAAGCCTCAAACAGAAAGGGAAGAGTTACAAACTTGTAAAGTATTTGCTTTAAACTTTACACTCTTTCAGTCGCTTCCTGGTTTCTGGTCTAAGTATAAATGATGTCATACAACCCAGGAGTCTTCATGGCCATTTTTTTCTTTCATTTGGCTTTCTCAGCTAAGCACACCCTCCTGTCGGTATACCTGAGCTAAGGGTAGATGGATTCCAGGAAGTAAATGATGCATGAATCATTTGCCCTTACTCAAAATGGCCATAGCTAGAAAGGGGTAGATAAACAAAGCTTGTACTGTATTTGTTTTAAAAAAAACAACCTTTTTTTTACATTTCTTAAGTTGCTTCCTGGTTTGTGGCCTAGGCCAAAATGATGTCATACATCCCAGGAGTCTTCATTGGCATTTTTTTCTTTCATCTGGAGAAGGGGCTTTCTCAGCACACCCACCTGTCTGTATGCCTGAGCTAAGGGTAGATGGATTCCAGGGAGTAAATGACACATGAATCATCTGCCTTTACTCAAAATGGCCATAACTAGAAATGCAAGGAGGGCAGAAAAAAAAATGTCAAACACCCTTAAAAGTGGCATTTTTTCTGCTCAGTGTGCTCTCAACCTCAATCTCAGACCTCTGGTTCGGGAATCTTCAGGACGCACAGACTACAGATGGAGGGTTGTTTGCACTCATGCTCGGCGCCTCTATTTACGATTAAAAAAAAAGGAAAGAAGGAAAATAGTCACAAAGCCTGTTTCTGCAAACCCATCATTTGTGGAGTGAAAACCGAAGAGCAGAATGGTAAGATGAAAAGAAATCACTTTCACACAAAGGCGAAATTGCAGAACGGCACAAAACATCTCGGGAAGAAATATGTCCCATTTCACCGTGAAGTATAATGCAAAAGAACTGAAAGAGGCGCCTATTGTGGAGGAAGAGGGAGTGTGTAGTTAAAGTTCACTGTTGTGGCAACAAAGAAGTGAGACTAATGTGTGACACCATCTGTTAGCAATAATACAGCATGCAATCTTATCCCGCAACTGGTTCTGCAGATCTTTCTTACATAACCATTTATATTTACATGTGATTATATATGAGGACAAAAAGGGAGAAGTAGATGTAAAGCACTTCTCAGCTTTGCACAATGCCGCATGCTTAATACTGGAGATCTATGTTAAACCCCTGCTCCCCCTCCCAGCAGTGAGCTGAACTGCTGAGTCACTAATGAGAGGGAGAGCAGGGGAAGCTGAGAGGCTAAGTCACGTCTGGGATGGGGGAGCAGCAGGCGCTGAGCTTCTTAAGCCAGCCATAAATGGATTGAAATTTTGGCTGGTTCAGCAGGGACCAGCTGAATTTCAGTTCATCTATGGGGAAACTGGTTGTACAGAAGTGGATCTGTCGATTGACCTCTGTACAACCAGTCTGTTGGTTTTTTGTTTTTTTTTGCTCGATCAGTGCCTCTGACTAAAGCCGGCAACACTGATCATTGTCTTCTGACATTGGAAACGTTCCCCACCATCAGAATACAATATCTCTGTGGGAAGAATCCCCCATCAACACCAAATATGTTGATGGAGGATTTAATCAGCTGGTTGAACGAAAAGAAAATCTATGACCTGCCTTAGACACTGCTGGTTAGAGGGACCTGAGCTGCCAAGTTACTGCTGGGAGGGGGAGCAGGAAGAGCTGAGCTGCAAAAAGAATGACTAGAACTAGGTGCCAATGATGATGTCATATGTGACAAAACACGTTGGGCGGAGCCATGTACACATGCAACCACACATGCGTGAATCGTTGGCCATTTTAACTATTAGATTTTTTCTTTGTTTTTCACTTTATAGTTTGTGAGATGTTTGAGCGTTGCAATGTTCTTTATCCATAAAACAAGGTCCATAAAGACATGGATGAGCGAGTCTGGGGTGGAGGAACTTGGCTGGCCTGCAGAGTCCTGACCTCAACCCGATAGAACACCTTTGGGATGAATTAGAGCGGAGACTGTGAGCCAGGTCTTCTCGTCCACATCAGTGCTGACCTCACAAATGCGCTTCTGGAAGAATGGTCAAACATTCCCATAGACACACTCCTAAACCTTGTGGACAACCTTCCCAGAAGAGTTGAAGCTGTTATAGCTGTAAAGGGTGGGCCAACTCAATATTGAACCCTACGACTAAGACTGGGATGCCATTACAGGTCATGTGCGTGTAAAGGCAGGCATCCCAATATTTTTGGTAATATAGTTTGTGTATATATATATACACATACACACACACATATACATAAACACACACACGCATGTGTCTTTGAGCTTTGGGTATGCACACCCCAATGCAATAGGCTGTGAACATCTATGCCTAAAGTCCATTTAAAACTACTTCTCTTCACTTCCAGAGTGACAACTCTGTTGTGTGATTTCTCTTAGGGATGTAGAGAGTTGTCAGCCTGTTGAGGAAGTGGAAGCTGAATGAAGTGAAAACAACAGCCGATCAACTCACAACATTAAAGTGGTTGTAAACCCTAATGCCGCGTACACACGGTCGGACTTTTCAGCTACAAAAGTCCGACAGCCTGTCCGACAGACTTTCGACGGACTTGCGGCGGACTTTCGACGGACTTGCGGCGGACTTTCGACGGACTTGCGGCGGACTTTCGACGGACTTGCGGCGGACTTTCGACGGACTTGCGGCGGACTTTCGACGGACTTGCGGCGGACTTTCTAACGAACAGACTTGCCTACACACGATCACACAAAAGTCCGTCGAATTCTTACGTGATGACGTACACCGGACTAAAATAAGGAAGTTCATAGCCAGTAGCCAATAGCTGCCCTAGCGTGGGTTTTTGTCCGTCGGACTAGCACACAGACGAGCGGATTTTTCGACCGGACTCGAGTCCGCCGGAAAGATTTGAAGCATGTTTCAAATCTAAAGTCCGTCGGATTTGAGGCTGAAAAAGTCAGTTGAAAGTCCGGAGAAGCCCACACACGATCGGATTACCAGCCAGCTTTAGTCCGTCAGCGTCCGTTGGACTTTTGTACCTGAAAAGTCCGACCGTGTGTACGCCCCATTACAGACCACTTTTTCCTAAAGGTAAGCCTATAATAAGGCTTACCTGTAGGTACTGGAAATATCTTCTAAACCTGTACAGTTTAGGAGATATTTACCATATACGCTTGCGCTAACGTCATCGGCGCATGCACACTTTAGAAAGGGCACGAGCGTTCCGATTTTATAGGGCCCGTGCCGTGACCGTCAGCTCCCGCGTACATGCGCGGGAGTGACGTCACGCTACTCTGGCCAGTAACTCTGGCCCCGGGAGGAAGAGAGGTGAAAATGGACGCTTCCACCAGCGGGGCCGGGGACAATGCGGACATCGCGGGCTTCATTTGCAGGTAAGTGCATTATAATGGGCTAGTATGCAATGCACACTAGCCCATTATGCTTTTACTTTGCAGGGGAATAAAGAGGAAGCAAAAAGGGTTTACTTCCGCTTTAACATGTATTAAAACTGTGTTACAAGGGAGACTCAGAAAACAAAAGTGGCTGGATTAATGCTACCGACGAATTGCATCATATATGTCATTTTGGTCATAGTATATACAAAGTCAAAACTTTTTTCTTTTACTTTATCTTTGGATAGAGTGGGGCTAAATGTTTTGTTTAGGTTTTCTTTGGTGTCTCTGTCCCCACTGGGAAGATTCCCCATCTATTTGTCCATGTGAGCATTGTCACCGGAACAGAAAGTGATAGGAAATTCAACATTTTTCAGTTGTCACCAGAATAGCAAGAGAGAGCAAATCTTCCAAAAGGGACACCTGCTCTGATGACAAATGTGAGGAAATTGTCTGTCGTTTGGAGG
Organism: Lithobates septentrionalis; assembly: GCA_037952835.1. Taxonomy (NCBI): domain Eukaryota; kingdom Metazoa; phylum Chordata; class Amphibia; order Anura; family Ranidae; genus Lithobates; species Lithobates septentrionalis. Next base: position 1,620,112 of record JBBDGP010002095.1, on the reverse strand, counting down.
CATTTTCCTGTTTTGCCTTCCATACACAAAAGTGATGGGAAATCTCAGTTAGAGGAACAGAAAGGGGTTGAAAGCTGTAAAAACTGATAAGGTTTGGGCTTTGCATACACCTAAAGCATGTCTCCAGCCAAAAATAACAAGATAAACATGAATAGTGTATATATATATATATATATATATATATATATATATATATATATATATATATATATATATATATATATATATATATATAAATATTATGTTTGCTGAAATAATTAGGATCAGTAGATTTCTCCTGCAGTACTTTTTTCTGCCACTTGATGTCCTTAGTCTGAAGGCCAGCATCATTCAACCCATATCCTCTGAGCCTAGGTCATCCTGGATTGGCACCCAACCTGTGACTGGACAGTGAAAGGAAAAGTGGAAAAGTGGCACAGTGATAATTTCTCCACTGATTGGCTCCTTGTACTGCTTCTTCCTTTCACATTCCAGCCCTACTGTACAGACTGCTACAGGGTTATAGCAGGTGAAATCCAGGTGTTTACAGTACTTATATGTAAATATTACCTTTAACCACTTGCCGATCACTGCACGCCGATACATGTCGGCACAATGTCAGCGGTGGGCAAATGGGCGTACCTGTACGTCCCCTTTAAGAGTTAGGGATAGCAGACGCTGCGTACAGCATGACCGCGCCCGCGGGACCGGCGGACTTGATGTATTGATGATTACAGAGCTGCATTATTTGTGTCTTTTATATCTGCCTGGAGTTCAGCTTTATAAAAAATGTAGAGCAATGTTACTTATAATTGCAATTGCATACACAATGAAAGTACAAGATCCTTTTCCCTGAGCTGCAGCTTAGTATTTCCATATAAACTGCAGATAAAATGCATTGCAGTGAAAGGGGCCACCAATACAAACACCCAGGAATAATCGGTGTCTTCCAGCAGAGCTTAGGAAAGGTGACGATCCATCCAGAACTCCCGTCATCGCTGGCCCTGTCATCCCCTCACAGTCATTGTTCCCATTCTGTGATCTTAGCAGATTTTTCTGTCTGGCCCGCAGCAGCCTGCACACCTTTCCTCCCCGCGGGGCCACAACAGCGACTGATCGATTGGACGCAGATGAGACGCTCTTGGCTGCCTGCAGCCCATGTGTTTGGCAGAGCAACCAACAGACGGGATTTGCCGCAGAATACAAATGTGTGAACTGCTTATGAACTTTTTTCAAGCTTTCTGAAACTTTTGTAATGTTTTTCTAAGTAAAATTTTTTTTTTTGTCCATTCAGAATCTATTTTGTACTGCAGTAGATGTAATCCTGATTGGATGCCATAAGGTATTGTACTCAAAATAGATGTATACCCTAACCGAATGACATTTAGTTTGTTACAGCACAGTTTACCCATGGCAATCGTTATGTATTCTTTTTTAAATAAAATACTTTTTTTCCCTCCTTTGTTACATCTCAGTCCTGACGATCTTCTGCAACCCTTTTACAGTCACTTCCATCTACATGGACTCCAGTGATGGCTGCGTGACTTTTCCAACGGTGGGTTTTCTGATAGTGACAATGGCAGAACACGCCTGTGCCATAAACATCAGCATGGCTGCTTACTGTCTCCTCTGGAAGTAAATGTGATACAGTGCCATCTCCAGAGCAAAGGTGGGAGATGGAGACAGTGGGGTTCATTCGCCAAAGGCAAATAGACTGTGCACTTTGCAAAGGGCAGTTGCACTCTGCAAGTGTAATTCCTCTAGTCTAGTCTAAATGAGCAGAAGCTCTGCTGACTTCCATCATCTAATAATGTGAAAGCAAACAATCATTTTTTTTTTCTTGCCCATGATTGGGTATTCTTTGTAAAGTGATGCTTTACCTCATTTACTCAGCTCTGGAGCAACTGCGCTTGTAGTCTCAATAGCATGCCCATGTGTAAGGCTGGCCATACATTCATAGCTCCCAACTGTCTCCGTTTCGAGGGACTGTCCCTGATTTGGGGTAAGTCCCTCTGTCCCTCCTCGTTTGTCCCTCATTTTGGTCTGATCTATATACCGTAGATGTATAACTTTTTATCTTTCAAAAAGCATTTCCCAGTGCTAAACCTTTCATCCAATTTCTAAATTGTTGCATTTGTAAATGTAAAAAGCCATTATAAAGGAATAGTAGTGGTAAAAAAAAAAAAAAAAAAAAGTACTTGCGGGTTTAACTAATCTTTTTTTTTTTTTGTATAATTCTCCTTTAACCACTTCACCTCTGGAAGGTTTTACCCCCTTCCTGACCAAGCCATTTTTTTGCGATACGGCACTGCATTGCTTTAACTGACAATTGCGCGTTCGTGCGATGCTGTACCCAAATAACATTTACCGTATATACTCGAGTATAAGTCGAATTTTTCAGCACATTTTTTTGTGCTGAAAGTGCCCCCCTCGACTTATACTGGAGTCAAGCACTTTTCTGCAGCAAAAATTTTCATTTTCCGAACCGAGTTTGGGGCCCAGTATCTCAGGGCCACTTGGTGCTAGGAACCCCAAATTTGGTGTGCAAACCCAGTGGAACTGGTACCACAACATATCCAAAGCTGAAGTTCCTAGCCCTAAGTGGCCCTGAGATACGGGGCCCCAAAATCGGTTCGGAAAATGTCATTCTCTGCTTCAGAAAAGTGCTTGAAATTTTCTGAACCGATTTTGGGGCCCCATATCTCAGGGCCACTTGGTGCTAGGAACCCCAAATTTGGTGTGCAAACCCAGTGGAACTTATACCATAACATATCCAAAGCTGGGGTTCCTAGCACCAAGTGGCCCTTAGATACGGGGCCCCAAAAGCGGTTCAGAAAATGTCATTCTCTGCTGCAGAAAAGTGCTTGACATTTTCTGAACTGATATTTGGGGCCCTGTATCTCGGGGCCACTTGGTGCTAGAAACCCCAGCTTAGGAAATTTTATGGTGCTTGTTCCACTGGGTTTGCACACCAAATTTGGGGTTCCTAGCACTAAGTGGCCCCGAGATACGGGGCCCCAAATTCGGTCAACTGTGTCCATCTGCAGCAATGTCATTTCGGGACCCTTTGGGTTCAGAGACCCCAAATTTTGGCTGCAGCTAGGGGGCATCTAGGAACCCTTAACTACCGAGTTTGAAGTTCAGGGGACCTATGACTGCAAATGGGCACAGTGATGCTGCAAATGGGCATTGTTGACCCTCTTTTCCACTTACAGTAGCTGTGCATTTCTCACCCTCGTCTTATACTCGGGTCAATAAGTTTTTCCCATTTTTTTTGTGGTAAATTAGGGCCTCGACTTATACTCGGAACGACTTATACTCGAGTATATACGGTATGTCCTTTTTCCCACAAATAGAGCTTTCTTTTGATGGTATTTGATCACCTCTGTGGTTTTTATTTTTTGCGCTATAAACAAAAAAAGACCGACAATTTAGAAAAAATATATATATATATTTTGTACTGTCTGCTATAGAACATATCCAATAAAAAAAAAAAAAAATCTTCATCAATTTAGGCCAATATGTATTCTGCTACATATTTTTGGTAAAAAAAAATCGCAATAAGCGCATATTGATTGGTTTGCACAATAGTTATTGAGTTATTGCGTCTACAAACTATATTCTATATTATATATTTATGGACTTTTTTTTTTTAATTGCTTTTACTAGTAATGGCGGCGATCAGCGATTTTTAGCAGGACTGCGACATTGCGGTGGACAAATCTGACACTGAGACTTTTTGGGGACACTGTATAAATGACACTGCCAGGGAAACACAAGATCTCTGTCTTTTTTACTAGTAGAACGGCAATCTGCCTTGTTTACATAGGCAGACCGCCGTTTTGCCTCTCTGCAAGCGTTTTGGCTCCCACTGTGTCCAATCACAGTGGGATCGGGACTCCGGCAGCACGTGCCCCGGAGCCGAAGAGAGGAATCACATACAGGTACGTGATTTTGCGCTTAAGGGCCATCTTGCCGCAGTGTTTACATGGGATGGTCCAGGACAGGATCAAATAGCCTTTTTACACAATGCAGAGGATTAACCCCTTGGGTTCCACAGTGAGTATAACATGCATGCTTTACTGCATATCCAGATTGATTTTTACTGTTGTGGGTTTAGTAACACTTTAGCGTGGATCTCTTTTCAGGGCGCGTCAGTCCCTGATGCACATATAAGCGACCCCTTAGGGTGTACATAGACTTTATTCTTTGCTCATTGCCGAAGTCCTGCACAGCCCTTATTTGTCTGAATGCCCCTCTCTGCCCTCTCTCCAGTTCTGAAATATCCTTTTTTGTGAACTGTTGCCCACAATCGCTATCATACAAGCCCCAGTGCTGCTTCAGACTAACTGCCACACTCTTTTGGACTCACTTAATCCCGCGGTGACCTCGTTCTCGCCGCTGAATTGTACGATGTAAAAAGTAAAGGGTTTCACCCGTCTTGATCTTCAGTGTGACACTTGTGAAAGGCTCCTCGACAATACTCGTGGTGAGATAACAGAATCCTAGCACTCCAAATTATTGCTATGCAAGGCGTCTGTTTCAAAGAGCTATTGAAAAGAACATTAAAGAAACATTAAAGCCGACACATTCCTCCCCATACAAAGGATCCCGCTTCAAAACAGACGAAGTTTCAATAAAATATCTCCCGGGCTCACAGTTGGCTGCCGAAAAAAGGATAGACACCTTTTTTATGTATAGACCGGCAGTGAATGAAAAGTAGAAGCTCTGCGAATTGTACAGCAGATATCACAATGACTTATGACCCATGGAGGAAATTGAATAAGCAGCGTTAAATTGATACATTTGGCTGATTGACCCTTACAACTGCAAAGGTAATATGTTGCCGGAGACAGAGACTGTGGATCGCCAGCAGTTCAATTACCAAACAGCAAAGTGTGCTTCAGCCAAGTCAGTAGATTCACCGTACGACGTGATAGTATATGAGATGACCATGCTGAATAATTCTATAACCATTTTCTAGCCACACATTCTGACTTCTTAATGGCACCCCCAAGCATCTAGCAAATATGGGCCCTGGGGTGCCATCTGTAACCAATTGGACCCTAGTAAGTGGTCCTGGTACCATGTGATCGCTCTGACCAATCATAGCGATCACAGTTACAATAATAAGCAAGGCTGTCATTCATTATACCTTGCTTGCTGCTGTGTGATCTCTGTGATTGGTCACAGTGATAACATGGTACCAGGGCTAATCACAGTGGACCTGTACCATGTGATAGCTTTGACCAATCACCACATCACAATAGTAAGCAAGGTTTTGTGAAAGAAACCATTGAACAGTGTTAGAGATTGTTCATCACTGTAATAAGTAGAGTGTAATAAAAAAAAAAATCACCAGAGTAGTACAGTGTCATCATGGTAACACTGCACTGCTCTCTTGACAATATGTAAAATAAAAATAAGTATATACTGTCTATCTATCTATCTATCTATCTATCTATCTATCTATCTATCTATCTATCTATCTATCTATCTATCTATCTATCTATCTATCTATCTTATAGCTATATATCCAGTGTCTTGCAAAAGTATTCACCCTCTTGGCATTTTTCGTGTTTTGTTGCCTCACAACCTGGAATTAACATGCCCACAACTTTGAAGATTTTTTTTTTTATTGTGAAGCAAACAACAAATAGGACAAAATAACAGAAAAAGTCAATGTGCATAACTATTCACCCCCCTAAAGTCAATACTTTGTAGAGCCACCTTTTGCGGCTATCACAGCTCCAAGTCACTTTGGATAAGTCTCTAAGAGCTTGCCACATCTTACTACTGGGATTTTTGCCCATTCCTACTTGCTCCAGCTCCTTCAAGTTGGATGGTTTGTGCTTGTGAACAGCAATCTTTAAGTCTGACCACAGATTTTCTGTTGGATTGAGGTCTGGGCTTTGACTAGGCCATTCCAACACATTTACATGTTTCCCCTTAAACCACTCAAGTGTTGCTTTAGCAGTGTGTTTGGGGTCATTGTCCTGCTGGAAGGTGAACCTCCATCCTTGCCTCAAATCACACACAGAGTAGTACAGGTTTTGCTCAAGAATATCTCTGTATTTAGCACCATCCATCTTTCCCTCAACTCTGACCAGTTTCCCAGTCCTGACTGCTGAAAAACATCCCCACAGCATGCTGCTGCCACTACCATGTTTCACAGTGGGGATGGTGTTCTTTGGGTGATGTGATGTGTTGGGTTTGCGCCAGGCATAGCGTTTCCTTTGATGGCCAAAACCTTCAATTTTAGTTTTATCAGACCAGAGCACCTTCCTCCATACATTTTGGGAGTCACCCACGTGCCTTTTCGCAAACTCAAAACGTGCCATTTAGTTTTTTGCTGAAAGTAATGGCTTTCTTCTGGCCACTCTGCTATAAAGCCCAACTCTATGGAGCGTACGGCTTATTGCCGTCCTATGTACAGATACTCCAGTCTCTGCTGTGGAACTCCGCAGCTCCTCCAGGGTTACCTTATGTCTCTGCGCTGCCTCTTTGATTAATGCCCTCCTTGCCCGGGTCCATGAGTTTTTGGCAGATTTGCTGTTGTGCCATGTTCTTTCCATTTGGTTATGATAGATTTGATGGTGCTCCTAGGGATCATCACAGATTTGGATATTTTTTTATAACCTAACCCTAACTACTTCTCAACAACATTGTCCCTTACATGTTTGGAGAGTTCCTTGGTCTTCATGGCAATGTTTGGTTAGTGGTGCCTCTTGCTTAGGTGTTGCAGCCTCTGGGGCCTTTCAAAAAGGTGTGTATATGTAATGACAGATCATGTGACACTTAGATTGCACACAGGTGGACATCATTTTACTAATTATGTGACTTCTGAAGGTAATTGGTTGCACCAGAGCTGTTTATGGGCTTCAAAACAAAGGGGTAGAATACATACGCACATGCCAATTATCAGTTTTATATATTTTTCTAATTTTACTTCACCAACTTAGACTATTGTGTTTTTTTTTTATCCTTCACATATAATTCAGATTAAAAAAACATTGAACTAAAGGCTGTAATGTAACAAAATAGGTAAAAAGCCAAGGGGGGTGAATACTTTTGCAAGGCACTGTATATACAGTGGGTCACTATTAGTATGGGGGGTGTTTTTGGGGTGATGTGCAGTGCCATTTGACCTCCAAACATGGTGTGTATTATGGCATCCAAAGAGTTCAATTTTGGTCTCATCTGACCAGACTATATTCTCCTAATATTCAACAGGCTTGTGACACACCAGTCATATTGTCCCTAATCACCACTGTACCAGGTACAGTCTGCACACCGTCACACTAGTTACTGTGTCTCAGATCAACGCCACGCCAGTTACAGTGACACTGATCACCGCCAAACCAGTGCAGCGTTGCCTAAGCCTACCAACTGTACTGACCCAAGCCTGGTTATTGACCACTTTTCTGCCTGCTGTCTGCACAGATTTGCTGACCATGTCTCTGCTTGTGGCCTGAACTGGCCAATCTGCACATCCCACTGACTACATTCCTGCAAGACGCCAGGCCAGTGGACACAGCTTTCCTGGGGGCAGCCATGTACCAGGGGAGGGTCATTGGTTGTTGGGATGCCAGCAGCTAGAAGGTCATAATGGTGCACAATGAAAACCTGTGGCTTTGTGTAACTAAAAGTTAGGCTTCATCCATCTGCTGGCTTGTATACAATTTTGGGGCAATTTTTAAGCATTTTTTTCAGGCACCCCTGAAGAAACCTGAAGGCACCCTGGTTGAAAAAGGCTGGGCTAGGCTATGAAAGTGTCTCACTTATGTGATATCACCATACTTATGTGGAGTAGCAAAATGTGTTTTGGGGTGTAGGCTCTAAGTATGCCTGGGATGTGTGTTACAAATATCTTATTAATTGACAACTTTGTGTAAAAAAAAATAAAAATAATAATTTTCTTTCCTGCATTTTCCAAAAGCTGATGGCAAAAAAATTACATTTTCAAAAGACTCACTATGCCTTTCATAAAATACCTTGTAGTATTTACTTTCCAAAATTGGATCATTTTGTGGGTGTTTCCACTGTTCTGATTCTTTAAGGACCTTGAAAAATGTGATAGGTAGTCAGGAAATTAGATGGATAATTTATGCTCCTTGAAAGCTCAAAGATGCTTCTTTGATTTTGGGCCACTCTATGTACCTAGACTGTGAAAAAGTCTCACACATGTGGTATCCCCATACTCAGGAGGCATAGCAGAATGTGTTTTGGGGTATAATTGTAGGTATGGCTATGCTGTGTATGAGAAATAACATGTTAGATATGCAACTCCGTGGAAAAAAAAAACACATTTTTTAAATTTTCTCAATTTACCCAACAAACGTGACAAAATTGCAACTCATCATGTCTCTTACTAAATATCTTGGACTGTCTACTTTCCAGATGTAGCACCCTTGTTTTTAGGCAGGGTTGCTAACAAATTTAGTTTGCCAGGTAGTAATTGTCCTGGCTAATTGTTAGGAGATCCACTGACTTCCCCCTAATTCTGCAGTTGCTGCACTTTTCTCTTCTGTCACTAGGTGTCATTGTGGCTGGTGACATCAGATCGACAAGATAACAAGGACAGATCATGAATGGATGGGGTGTCTTAGCCAATAGGCAAGAGTTTCTTTAGTCCCTTGGCCTGCTGGGAGAGCCTATTTATTTGGGTGGAGTCAGGTGATCGGGGTTCTGTGCCACGTGGACGGCTGTCTGGGTGGACGTGTGTTATGTCGTCCTGGGCTGCTAGGCCGGAAGCCTGAGGCCTGTCAGGGGACACCTGGCTGCTAGGCTGCCTGAGGCCTATCCAGGAGCAGAAAAAGCAGCGTAGGTTTGGGACTACAGGATTAGAGTCCAACCGAGTTGTGAAGGTTCCGCCGTAAGGGGAATCAGTTGTGGTCAGAGGTAAAGGGGAAGCAGTTGTGGCCGGAGGTAAAGGGGAAGCAGTTGCCACTAAGGGACCATCACCTTATTACCAGAGACTACAGTGAGTAAGCTTGAGCAAGTACCAGAGCAGTCTTCTTGCCAGCCGGGGATGGTGAAGAAGTGGGAAAGCTTCAGCGAGTGCCAAGCCAGGGACCCAGCAGGTTAGCGGGGGTGACGCTTGCAGCGGGATAGCTGTGGAAGAGCTCAGGAGATCCGGTGACGACTGGGATCTGGAAGTCTAGTGAGAGACTGGGAGCTCAGTGATTGAAGACCTACAGTGGGATACTGTGAGATAAGAAATGGACTGTTCTGTGTTACCAAGAGTTATGTACAATTACATTACAATTACATTTAGTGACTGATACAAGTTCAGTGCCATAGGAGACAGCGGTCCTACCTGTCTTTCCCTCCAGCCGGATGCCATGCCAGCTGTCTTCATATAGTGTCTTGGGTCTTTAACATTGCATCTACCTAAGTGTGTCCTGGCCATAACCAGCTCTCCCACAGTTCTTGTTAAGAGAATAAATATCTTGTTCGCATTCAAAAAGTGACAGGCGCCCATCATTTCATCTTGCATTACACCCACCATGCCTGGTAACCCACTTTACAAGGAAGGTTGTCAGCTCTGCCTAACTCTTGAGGTCACCATTAGGCCTCTGGTGGCCCGGGACTCTGCTACACAAAAAGGGGTCATTTGGGGCTATTTGTACTGTCCTGACATTTTAGAGCCTCAAGAAATGAGATAGGCAGTCAGTATATCATAATTTTGGGGACTCTATAACGTTCCTACAGACTAAATAATATACACTGATTTAGGTTATTTTTGCCAAAGAAATGTAGCAGGATACATTTTGGCCTAAATCCTAAATTCATGAAGAAAGAGTATTTACCGTAATTGCCAAATTTTATAACAGAAACATAGCAAAAAAAGAAAAAATCTTAGTGGTGAATAAATACCACCAAAAAAGATCTATCTGTATCAAAAAAAATGATAAGAATTGAACTTGGGTACAGTGTTGTATGACTGAGTGATTGGCATTCAAGGTGTGACAGCACAGTTACTGAAAGTTAAAAATTGGCCTGGACAGGAAAGGGGTGAAAGTGAGACAGTTGATCTTTCTAGTGGAGACACAAATGGCAATAAAAAAATTACAGTTATGGCTTTAAAGTAGATGTAAACCCTGACTGGGCCTACAGGACCTTACTGCAGCATGACCACTTGTAGCATCCATGAGGGGTGCATGCAACAGGGTGACAAGGCAGGAGCACAATTGGGAGACCCCCATAGTGGTCACCCCATAACAGGAAGCGTCTGAATAAGGCCCTTGACAGCAGTATGCTTTCATGAGAGTGGCAGATTTTATGAAGATTGAAAACTTGAAGATTTGAAACAATTTTTGGACCTCTGCTGGCCCTGGATGTGAAATGTGGGTATTAAGGTCCAGCCTCTTTGCCACCACACACATTATGTGGAGTTAAGTGATTGGGTTTACTTTTAATTTGATGCATTCCCCACCTGACTTTAGGAAGATCCATTCTACAGTCCCCTTTTTGGGCTCATTCACACCTGTCGGTTTTATGCGTGTCTGCCCTGTGTTAATGCCTGGTATGTAAGGGCATCAAATTTAAATGAATGGTCTGTCAGCAGACAAAAAAAATTGCGCAATGTCTACTTTTTCCAACACAACAGACCATAGCGCACATCATAGCGTTACCATGTATTGGGGTGTGCTTTAATGCATGTGTATCCAAGGTGTGTTGGGATGCCCTTTACAGTAAATGACACCACAACACGCTAACTTGCGTTAACACACACATTCCCAAAATGCATCGCACCAGAATAATGTGAATGGGCCCTGAAACAAGTTGCATCTCCAGACTGCTGTGTGTGACCTTCAATCCTGGCATAAGCACCACAGCGGCAGGACGCACGCATTATAACCTGTTTTTTTTTTTTTTTTTATCGCAAATACAAGTATATTTTCATTGTCATACTATCTTAAAAAACATAAATATTCTCTCCACATGAAAAATCAGAATTTAATCTCCAGGAAGTCTCTGGCTATTCTTCCGATCCCTCGGGCGCCCGTAACAGAGAAACAAATAAAACGGGCTGGTTAATGTTTCTGTCTCGGCAGCACAATCACGGATAATAGAAGACAGCAGAACACAGAAAATGACTTGTATAATAAATGTCAAATCCATAAACAATAAAAGCGGCTAACAAGAAGCAAAGAAGATAAGAAGGAGACTCACAAACAAATAAAAAAAGAGAATATTGACAAGATTGAGTCCGTGGTCGTAAATCTGCGCTTGTAGCGGGAATATAATTACTGACCCATTTGGGGAGATGTACTTAAAGCCTAAACCCAGCCAAATAGACTAAAGTGATACTAAAGGTAAAAGTTTTTTTTTTACCTTAATTTATTCTCTGGATTAAGGTAAAAACCTTTTAATAGTGGCTCCCCTCCCCTTGCACCCTCCTATGGAGGCACTCACAGGGAGGGGAGCCAGAAACGCCGGAAGGGGACCTGAGAAGAAGAGGATCGGGGCTGCTTTGTGAAAAACCATTGCACAGAGCAGGTAAGTATGACACGTTTGTTGTTTTAAAAAGTAAATAAAAATTTAGGCTTTTCAATCACTTTAAAGCTGGACTCCAGGCAGATATAAAAAACACAAATTATTGATTAATACATCATTACCAGGTTCTAAAGGCTGCATTCTCTGCATTAAGGTGAAAACAAAACTTCTGAGTGCAGCTCCCCTCCCCACCTTATAATTGCCTGAACCCTATCACGATCCGGTGAGAGCAGCGGCTGTCTCAGCTCTTTCCCTCCCCATAGGCTTAGAGACAGCAGCAGGAACCATTGGCTCCCACTGCTGTCAATCACATCCAGTGATGAGGCCACAAGTGAGTCTGTGTGTCAATATACATGACTAAGGTACCTCAGATGCAATCCTGACCCTGGAATGCTACCTGCTACCCCACCCCCTTCTTTTACCCCAACTTAAACTTACAATAAAAAAAAAACAATGTTGGAGTAAAAAATGTCCGTCTCGGCCACTTTAATAAAACAATAACAAAAAACATAACAAAAACCTTCCTTAACCACTTGCCTACTGGGCACTTAAACCCCCCTTGTGACCAGACCAATTTTCAGCTTTCAGTGCTCTCACATTTTGAATGACAATTACTCAGTCATGTAATACTGTACCCAAATGAATTTTTTGTCCTTTTTTTCATACAAATAGAGATTTCTTTTGGCGGTATTGGATCACCTCTGGGTTTTCTATTTTTTGCGCTATAAATGAAAAAAGACGGAAAATTTTGAAAAAAAACCCGAATTTTTCTTAGTTTCTGTGATACAATTTTGCAAATTATTAATTTTTCTTCATAAATTTTGGCCACAATTTATACTGCTACATATCTTTGGTAAAAATAACCCAAATTATTGGATATTATTTGGTCTTTGTGAAAGTTAGAGAGTCTACAAGCTGTGGTGCAAATCGCAAAAAATTGATCACACCTGATGTACTGGTGGCCTATCTCATTTCTTGCGACCCGAACAAGCCAGGAAAGTACAAATACCCCCCAAATGACCCCTTTTTTCAAAGTAGACATTCCAAGGTATTTAGTAAGATGCATGGTGAGTTTTTTGATGTTGTCATTTTTTACCACAATTCTTTGCAAAATGAAGATTTTTTTTCCCCCCCACAAAATTGTCATTGTAATAGGTTATTTCTCTCATGACATGTATATACCACAAATAACACCCCAAAATACATTCTGCTACTCCTCCTGAGTATTATGATACCACATGTGTGGGACTTTTTCACAGCCTGGCCACATAGAGAGGCCCAACATGCAGGGAGCGCCATCACGTGTTCTAGGAGCATAAATTACACATCTAACTTGTTGACTACCTATTACACTTTTGAAGGCCCTGGAGCACCAGGACAATGACATGTGACACTGACATGGCACTGATGACAGATGGCACTGATACGTGGCACCGATGGCACTGATGTGGCACTGATGACAGACAGCACTGATGACAGATGGCACTAATACGTGGCACTGATGACAGATGGCACTAATATGTGGCACTGACAGATGGCACTAATACGTGGCACTGATGACACGTGACACTGATGACAGATGGCACTAATATGTGGCACTGATGATACGTGGCACTGATGACAGATGGCACTAATACGTGGCACTGATGACAGATGGCACTAATACGTGGCACTGATGACACATGACACGTGACACTGATGACAGATGGCACTGACTGATGACACGTGACACTGATGACAGATGGCACTAATACGTGGCACTGATGACAGATGGCACTAATACGTGGCACTGATGACATGTGACACTGATGACAGATGGCACTGATACGTGGCACTGATGACACGTGACATTGATAACAGATGGCACGTGACACTGACAGGTGGCACTGATGACAGATGGCACTAATATGTGGCACTGATGACAGAAGGTACTTATACATGGCACTGGGGACAGATGGCAGTGGGGACAGATGGCAGTGAGGACAGATGGCAGTGGGGACAGATGGCAGTGGGGACAGATGGCAGTGAGGACAGATGGCAGTGGGGACAGATGGCAGTGGGGACAGATGATAGTGGGGACAGATGACAGTGGGGACAGATGATAGTGGGGACAGATGACAGTGGGGACAGATCACAGTGGGGACAGATGACAGTGGGGACAGATGATAGTGGGGACAGATGGCAGTGGGGACAGATGATAGTGGGGACAGATGACAGTGGGGACAGATGACAGTGGGGACAGATGACAGTGGGGACAGATGACAGTGGGGACAGATGATAGTGGGGACAGATGGCAGTGGGGGCAGATGACAGTGGGGACAGATGGCAGTGGGGACAGATGATAGTGGGGACAGATGGCAGTGGGGACAGATGACAGTGGGGACAGATGACAGTGGGGACAGATGATAGTGGGGACAGATGACAGTGGGGACAGATGGTAGTGGGGACAGATGACAGTGGGGACAGATGGTAGTGGGGATAGATCACAGTGGGGACAGATGACAGTGGGGACAGATGATAGTGGGGACAGATGACAGTGGGGACAGATGACAGTGGGGACAGATGACAGTGGGGACAGATGATAGTGGGGACAGATGGCAGTGGGGACAGATGACAATGGGGACAGATGACAGTGGGGACAGATGATAGTGGGGACAGATGACAGTGGGGACAGATGACAGTGGGGACAGATGGCAGTGGGGACAGATGATAGTGGGGACAGATGGCAGTGGGGACAGATGACAGTGGGGACAGATGACAGTGGGGACAGATGACAGTGGGGACAGATGATAGTGGGGACAGATGATAGTGGGGACAGATGGCAGTGGGGACAGATGACAGTGGGGACAGATGATAGTGGGGACAGATGGCAGTGGGGACAGATGACAGTGGGGACAGATGATAGTGGGGACAGATGGCAGTGGGGACAGATGGCAGTGGGGACAGATGATAGTGGGGACAGATGGCAGTGGGGACAGATGACAGTGGGGACAGATGACAGTGGGGACAGATGATAGTGGGGACAGATGGCAGTGGGGACAGATGACAGTGGGGACAGATGATAGTGGGGACAGATGATAGTGGGGACAGATGGCAGTGGGGACAGATGACAGTGGGGACAGATGATAGTGGGGACAGATGGCAGTGGGGACAGATGACAGTGGGGACAGATGATAGTGGGGACAGATGGCAGTGGGGACAGATGACAGTGGGGACAGATGGCAGTGGGGACAGATGGCAGTGGGGACAGATGATAGTGGGGACAGATGATAGTGAGGACAGATGGCAGTGGGGACAGATGATAGTGGGGACAGATGATAGTGAGGACAGATGGCAGTGGGGACAGATGACAGTGGGGACAGATGACAGTGGGGACAGATGACAGTGGGGACAGATGACAGTGGGGACAGATGATAGTGGGGACAGATGACAGTGGGGACAGATGACAGTGGGGACAGATGATAGTGGGGACAGATGATAGTGGGGACAGATGATAGTGGGGACAGATGGCAGTGGGGACAGATGACAGTGGGGACAGATGGCAGTGGGGACAGATGATAGTGGGGACAGATGATAGTGGGGACAGATGGCAGTGGGGACAGATGACAGTGGGGACAGATGGCAGTGGGGACAGATGGCAGTGGGGACAGATGATAGTGGGGACAGATGACAGTGGGGACAGATGGCAGTGGGGACAGATGGCAGTGGGGACAGATGATAGTGGGGACAGATGACAGTGGGGACAGATGGCAGTGGGGACAGATGGCAGTGGGGACAGATGATAGTGGGGACAGATGACAGTGGGGACAGATGGCAGTGGGGACAGATGGCAGTGGGGACAGATGATAGTGGGGACAGATGACAGTGGGGACAGATGGCAGTGGGGACAGATGGCAGTGGGGACAGATGGCAGTGGGGACAGATGATAGTGGGGACAGATGACAGTGGGGACAGATGGCAGTGGGGACAGATGGCAGTGGGGACAGATGGCACTGACGTCACTTTTTTTTTTTTGACTCACGCTGCAGCAGTTAGCTCTCCCTCCTCACACGCTGTCTCTGTGTGAGGAGGGAGAGCTGGTGATGAGAGATGATCTCATATGTTTACATATGAGATCATCTCTCATTGGCACCGCCAAGAGACACGGCCAGCACAGAACTTCCCCGATGCGCGCCCATGGGAGCCCGCATCGCAGAAGTAAAAAGGATGTGCAGGGACGGCCTCCTGGCAATTGGCGTCCGCGCTGTAGCTGTCTTTCGGCTATAGCGCGGGCGGGAAGGGGTTAAAACAGGAAATCAAAAATAATAAACAAAACCAGAAAATTAAGGTTGCCAATCCTTGGAGGCCCCAATTATCAATTATACATTTTGTATCTGCGTAAGTACTTACACGGTCCCTAGCCGCACCACACCGGCTTGGGAATGAACCACATTCAGCAGATACCACACTTTAACTTACCAGTTAATCCACCATAACTGACATTCCACCGGGGACTCCATACCTTAGATGGGTCCCTAATCTGATAAGCACACAGTTTGTTTAAACTGCCTCCAAAGACCCAACTGAAAGAAACAACTTGCATAAGATGAACCACTTAGATGTAGGGTGGGCGGGCGGGTACATTCTTCCCCCACGTTTCTTTACCGGATGTCTGGAGTTCTTTTCCTCCCCTCCCAAAACTCCCCATGAAGTCCCTCTCAAAAGGATAATCCCCTAAAAGGTCCCCTTAACTGCAAGATTGTTAACCCTGTCACCTTCAGATTCCCCTGAGTCCAATATCATGCTAGCCCTACGCTCATAATGAGCCAATCAGTTGTGCTACAGTGCCCATGTGCTAACAAGGAGCCTGCTAATAGAGTAAAAGAGTAGGGTGTCAGAGAGATGAACTTTACTTTCCAATCTCATGTTATAGAAGGGACAAGACCTGTACAATTTGCTGAACTGTAGCAAAGAAAAAAACAGGTCTCCTGCCCTGCCATACATACTTGTATATGGGTGCAACATGACATAACCTAAGTCTGGAAATAGTAAAGCTCAACGAATAGGTAGACACTTTTACCCGGTAACCATAGGTCACCAAGGATGGACAGGCAAAGAGAATGGAGCTGGGTCGTGAACCAGTAGCGGTGCGTCTATAAAGGGCGCAGGAGCGCCGCCCCCTCTCTCCTGGCACAGCTCTATCACCATAGATAGATTCCTGCATTGCATGAATCTATCTATGGTCGCCGCTGACACCCCCTATTCAGGGGTGTTTTTTAAGGGCACCTGATTGGAGCCGTAGGCTCTAATAGGCGCCCAAAAAAGGTGAACAGCGGGCGCAATGCTGTGCGTTCGCTGTTCACTCAGCGTTGTGTTAGCAAAGAGAAGGAATTCGCTTTGCTAACACTGAACTGCCTCTCAGCCAATCAGGTGCTCGGGTCTGTTACCTGTCATGTGATTGGCTGAAACGTCAGGCGTTGTGATTGGACACCTGATAGAGAGGACGGAAGAAGACATCGAGGAGCATGCAGGACACCGCCGCGAGACAGGTAAGTGCCAGGCGATGCACACTGGCAGTATTTGATGGGGCAAAGTAGCGGCAACTGATGGGCACACTGGCAGCAATTGATGGGCACAGTAGCCGCGCTTAATGGCACAGTGGCAGCTTTTGATGGCACAGTGGCTGCGCTTGATGGGCACAGTGGCTGCGCCTGATGGCACAGTGGCAGCAATTGATGGGCACAGTAGCCGCGCTTGATGGCACAGTGGCAGCATTTGATGGCACAGTGGCTGCGCTTGATGGGCACAGTGGCTGCGTTTGATGGGCACAATGGCTGCGTTTCATGGCACAGTGGCGGCAATTGAAGGGCACAGTAGCTGCGTTTGATGACACAGTGGCTGCAATTGATGGGGGGGGGGGTTTCAGTTTGTTTGCGCCCCCCCAAAAATTTTGAGCACCGGCCGCCACGGTCATCAACAGCTCATTGTCATCAAGAGGCAGATTTCATTTAGAAATAAGGGAAAAAAGAGACAATTCCTCCTTCTGGTGGAGAATACAAAAAAGATATTACTAAAAAGCTCCACACCAAAACGTGCGATATTGTTTCTGAACATCCAGGCGGGCAGATTCCTACAGTATGTGCTGACCCCAGTCATACTCACTCTAATGCCCTGTACACACGGTCGGACTTTGTTCGGACATTCCGACAACAAAATCCTAGGATTTTTTCTGACGGATGTTGGCTCAAACTTGTCTTGCATACACACGGTCACACAAAGTTGTCGGAAAATCTGATCATTCTGAACGCGGTGACATAAAACACGTACGTCAGGACTATAAACGGGGCAGTGGCCAATAGCTTTCATCTCTTTATTTATTCTGAGCATGCGTGGCACTTTGTGCGTCGGATTTGTGTACACACGATAGGAATTTCCGACAACGGATTTTGTTGTCGGAAAATTTTATAGCCTGCTTTCAAACTTTGTGTGTCGGAAATTCCGATGGAAAATGTGTGATGGAGCCTACACGCGGTCGGAATTTCCGACAACAAGGTCCTATCACACATTTTCCGTCGGAAAATCCGACCGTGTGTACGGGGCAATACTATTTAGAAGGACAGGAAGAGGTAGGATAAGGCAATACTAAGCATCCATCTGGCCACGCATCAACCGTCTTAATCTGGATAGATGAAGCTGGCAAGAAGAGCTTGCAATCAACAAAAGGACTTGAGAAGTTCTGTGGAATGGTTGCTAATGTTTGTTAGTATAGCATTTAGAAAAATCATGAGATGTCTCTCTCAAGGCATTAAATGTAATAAGGTGCATGCCATTCCTATAATTATCTAATTCGTTTAAACTCTTCATTGCCCACCAAGAGAAAACTGCCCACTTGACTTCGACCCGTCTGCCATAAAAGTAATGCTATGCAAATTTGTTTTCTGTCATGTTCATTAGGGAGTTTCTCTCTTACATTATCATGTGTTGGAAAAGAAATTGTCACATCCATATGGATAAGTGGCAACAGACCTCTGTGGGCATGAGCCATCCGCCACACTACCCAGAAACACTATTCTTGTGTGTATTTAGTTGTTTCATTGAAGATGCCTTTGAATGCCAGAGAAGTCCAGGTCTTTCATATTGCTGAACCAAATTTTCATCTTTCATATTGCTAGTGAAAATCACATTTTTTATCACTGACCTTCACGTTCTCCTAGAAAGAAGATAAATGTCTGTCATTTGCTGATCGAACATTCATCTAAGTCAAGGAGCAATCAACATACCAGCCAATACCTGGCATTTAACCTGTAACTCAAGGCAAACAGCTATGTTTACAGTTGGAAAAAATATATATATATATCTATATATATATATCTATATATATATATATATAGATATATATATATATATATATCTATATATATATATATAGATATATAGATATATATATATATATATATCTATATATACACTTTATTGTCAGTATTGGGATTGATATCCTGTATTGGGACACCTGCCTTTACACACATGATATTTAATGGTATCCCAGTCTTAGTCTGTAGGGTTCAATATTGCGTTGGCCCACCCTTTGCAGCTATAACACTTCAACTCTTCTGGGAAGGCCGTCCACAAGGTTTAGGAGTGTGTCTATGGGAATGTTTGACCATTCTTCCAGAAGCGCATTTGTGTTGTCAGGCACTGATGTGGACAAGAAGGCCTGGCTCACAGTCTCTGCTCTAAATCCTCCCAAAGGTGTGGTCAGGACTCTGTGCAGGCCAGTCACATTCCCCAACCCCAAACTTGCATCTATGTCTTTATGGACCTTGCTTAGTGCACTGGTCCAAATCATTTGGTAGAGGGGGGATTATGGTGTGGGGTTGTTTTTCAGGGGTTGGGTTTGGCCCCTTAGTTCCAGTTAAGGGAACTCTTAAGGTGTCAGCATACCAAGACATTTGGACAATTTCATGCTCCCAACTTTGTGGGAAGAGTTTGGGGATGGCCCCTTCCTATTCCAACATGACTGCGCACCAGTGCACAAAGCAAGGTCCATAAAGACATGGATGAGCAAGTTTGGGGTGGAGGAACTTGACTGACCTGCACAGCGTCCTGGCCTCAACCTGATAGAACACCTTTGGGATGAATTAGAGCAGAGACTGCGAGCCAGGCCTTCTCATCCGACCTCACAAATGTGCTTCTGGAAGAATGGCCAAACATTCCCATAGACACACTCCTAAACCTTGTGGATAGCCTTCCCAGAAGAGTTGAAGCTGTTATAGCCGCAAAGGGTGGGCCAACTCAATATTGGACCCTACGGACTAAGTTCATGTGCGTGTAAAGGCAGGTGTCCCAATACTTTTGACAATATTATATATATATATATATATATATATATATATATATATATATATATATATATATATATATAATGCTATACATGTTCCAGGTCAGCTAATCACAAGACAGCAAAACAAGGATGAGGATGACAGCTTGTATAGACCAGCAGTAGCAGCTCCCATGTGTCTATTCTGACAGGTTCTCTTTAAGAAAAATGGTATTTGTTTGTTATGTAATGTAACAGGTCCCAGGTGAACGGCGTGCCTCCCTGCCAGCAATCGTAACACTGTTAATGGAATACGTTGAATTGTTAATTGCTGCTCTAATGAAAGACTGTCTGCAGCTCTGTTTGCTTATAACACACATAAATAAAAGGCTGATTTGAAGGATAAACTGCAGTTATGATGAGCTCATTAGCGATGATGCTGTCACACCTGTCTTAACCCCAGTTTAAGCAAACACAACGAGCTGTAAGGCCGGGTTCACACTGGTACGACACAACAGTCATACGACTGTGGATCTGACTTTGCCCTGTAACTTAAAGTCCAACCAGAATCCGACTTTGATCCCAACAATGCAGGCACTTTGTGTCTGGTATGAATCTTTAGGGGGAACTCCAGGCTAAATTTGAAAAAATGGGTTCCCCCTCCAAGAGCATAACAGGCCCTCCAGTCTGGTATGGATTTTAAGGGGAACCCCCACCTTGAAAAAAACGGCGTGGGGTCCCCCAAAAATCCATACCAAACCCTTATCGGACTGGTATGCCGTCACCGGGTGATGTCATCTGGTGGCCCCGCCCTTTATGACATCACCACCCCATCATGCCCTGGACGGTGACGTCATATAGGACAGAGCCTCCAGATGACATCACCCGGTGACCCCGCCCCATGACAATATAAGTAGTGGCACACCGCGCACCCAGCATTAGAGCAGGAGAGAGCGTCGAGTCAAATTCGGAAGAAGAACAGAGGGAGAAGACAGCGGAGAAGACCCTGCAAAAGAGCGAGGAGATAGTGGAGAAGACCCAGCAGAGACAGAAGATAGCGGACAGAGGGAGAAGAACCGGAGAGGGCTAGAAGACCCGGAGAAGAGGCAGAAGACATCAGTGGAGGAGGCAGAAGAGCAGCAGAGGGGAGAAGAGATTGGAAGAGATGGCTAAGCTGCCTTAATAAATTACTTTAAAAACATGTGTAATGTGTTTTATTTTTGACACTTTTTTTAGGTGAATGGGAAGAGGTACAATGTACCCCACACTCATTCACATAGGGTGGGGGGCCGGGATTTGGGGGGCCCCCTTGTTAAAGGGGGTTCCAGATTCTGATAAGCCCCCGCCCTCAGACCCTGACAACCAACGGCCAGGGTTGTCGGGAAGAGGCCCTTGTCCCCATCAACATGGGGGCAATTTGCTTTGGGGTGAGGACATGGCATCTGCAGCCGCTGCAGACATGTTGCTGGTGTCACTGCACTGGGGCCTCCTGGGCAGAGGAGAGGGGGCCACACATTGAAGGGGAAACTATAATGATACAGACATTTTTTTTAAAGCTATAGTTTAATCTGTTTATACTTTGCCTTCCCTGGATGATCTCACCTCTCCATAAATTTGTAAATGAAGTTTGTTTAGTTCATTGTTTCAATTTTCATCATACAGTTAGGTCCATCTATATTTGGACACAGGCACAATTTTAGATTTTTCAGGTATTTACCAAAGCATATTCAAGCTATGGTTATATAATGGATATGGGCTGAAAGTGCACACTCTCAGGTTTCATTTGAGGGTATGTACATCCAAATCGGAGGAAGGGTTTAGGACTTACAGCTCTTAAGAATAGCCATCCCCTCTTTTTAAAGGGACCAAAAGTAATTGGACAATTGAATAAAAAGCTGTTTCATGGCCAGGTGTGGGATACTCCTTCGTTATTTCTTCATCAATTAGGCAGGTAAAAGGTCTGGAGTTGATTCTAAAGCTGGCCATACATTATCCAATTTTCTTATTCAATTTCCTTTAGATTTACCTTGAACTATGTAGTGGAAGGGCTTATCTGATTGCTTACAAATTGAAAGTGTTTAGGTTTGAACTCATATTATATGGTTTTGGTAAACCTAAAGGAAAATTGTATATTGTATGGCCAGCCTAAAGGCCTGTACACACGATAAGAAAATCGGAAGTAAAATTTCGTCCGACAAACGTTCTGCCTATTTTCAGATCGTTAGTATGGTGCTTTCAACAGCCAATTCCGGTTTTTCATCTGACAAAAGGAGGATGTGCAGACTATGAAATTTTTGTCATATGTGAACTTAACGTCCGATTTTCGTTTAATTAGTACAGGTTTTGTACAAAAAAAATCATAAGAACAAGACAACGCATGATCAAAAACAAAAGAATACATACAAAACAATTCAATGCATTACGTCACTTCTGAAGTTGTATTCTGTCGTATGAGAATTTTCGTATGGTGAGTAACCTTTTCACTTTCGACATGAGACTAGTATGCAACAAAAAACGGATGAACAGTCGTCCGAAAATCTGAGAGAGTGTATGAGGCTTTAGTGTGGTATTTGCATTTGGAATCTTTTGCTGTGAACCTACCTACAGTATCTCACAAAAGTGAGTACACCCCTCACATTTTTGTAAATATTTTATTATATCTTTTCATGTGACGACACTGAAGAAATTACACTTTGCTACAATGTAAAGTAATGAGTGTACAGCTTGTATAACAGTGTAAGGGCTCTTTCACACGGACGCTCTGCTCCGTCGATCCCCGCTGAGCAGGCAGATGACAGGTCTGTCACTGCACACTATGCAGAGTCTGTCGTCACCCGATGCGATCCACAGACGGATGGAAAAGTAGGTTTTTCCTCCATCACACTTTTTCAGATCGGAGGACATGTCACCACTGACATCCGGCGCTCCATAGAGGTCTATGGAGCGTCCGTTCAGGTCCGCTTAAAAAACTGACAGGCGGACCTGAACGGATCGTTTGCGTGAGAGAGGCCTAAATTTGCTGTCCCCTCAAAATAACTCAACACACAGTCATTAATGTCTAAACCACTGGCAACAAAAGTGAGTACACCTCTAAGTGAAAATGTCCAAATTGGGCCCAATTAGCCATTTTCCCTCCCCGGGGTCATGTGACTCGTTAGTGTTACAAGGTCTTAAGTGTGAATGGGGAGCAGGTGCGTTAAATTCAGTGTTATCGCTCTCATTCTCTCATACTGGTCACTGAAAGTTCAACATGGCACCTCATGGCAAAGAACTCTCTGAGGAGCTGAAAAAAAATAATTGTTGCTCTACATAAAGATGGCCTAGGCTATAAGAAAATTGCCAAGACCATGAAACACAACCATGAGTTGCAACATGGTGGCCAAGACCATACAGCGGTTTAGCAGGACAGGTTCCACTCAAAACAGGCCTCGCCATGGTCGACCAAAGAAAATGAGTGCATGTGCTTGTCGTCATATCCAGAGGTTGTCTTTGGGAAATAGACGTATGAGTGCTGCCAGCATTGCTGCAGAGGTTGAAG
The DNA here is from genome assembly GCA_037952835.1 of Lithobates septentrionalis. Classification (NCBI taxonomy): domain Eukaryota; kingdom Metazoa; phylum Chordata; class Amphibia; order Anura; family Ranidae; genus Lithobates; species Lithobates septentrionalis. The sequence goes on along the minus strand of JBBDGP010002095.1, from coordinate 1,596,797 downwards.
GGGTGGTGGATCAGCCTGTCAGTGCTCAGATCATATGCCGCACACTGCAACGAATTGGTCTGCATGGCTGTCGTCCCAGAAGGAAGCCTCTTCTAAAGATGATGCATAAGAAAGCCCGCAAACAGTTTTCTGAAGACAAACAGACTAAGGACATGGATTACTGAAGTCATGCCCTGTGGTCTGATGAGACCAAGATAAACTTATTTGGTTCAGATGGTGTCAAGCGTGTGTCGCGGCAACCAGGTGAGGAGTACAAAGACAAGTGTGTCTTGCCTACAGTCAAGCATGGTGGTGGGAGTGTCATGGTCCGGGGCTGCATGAGTTCTGCCAGCACTGGGGAGCCACAGTTTATTGAAGGAACCATGAATGCCAGCATGTACTATGACATACTGAAGCAGAGCATGATCTCCTCGCTTTGGAGACTGGGCTGCAGGGCAGTATTCCAACATGATGACGACGCCAAACACACCTCCAGGATGACCACCGCCTTGCTAAAGAAGCTGAGGGTAAAGGTGATGGACTGGCCAAGCATGTCTCCAGACCTAAACCCTATTGAGCATCTGTGGCGCATCCTCAAACGGAAGGTGGAAGAGCGCATGGTCTCTAACATCCACCAGCTCCGTGATGTCGTCATGGAGGAGTGGAAGAGGTCTCCAGTGGCAACCTGTGAAGATCTGGTGAACTCCATGCCCAAGAGGGTTAAGGCACTGCTGGAAAATAATGGTGGCCAGACAAAATATTGACACTTTGGGCCCAATTTGGATATTTTCACTTAGGGGTGTACTCACTTTTGTTGCCAGCGGTTTAGACATTAATGGCTGTGTGTTGAGTTCTGAGGAAAGAAGAACGCACTGGTGAGCTCAGCAACATAAAAAGGCCCATGGAAGACAACAATAGTGGATGATCGCAGGATCCTCTCTATGGTAAAGGAAAACCCATTCACAACATCCAGACAAGTGAAGGACACTCTCCAGGAGGTGGGCATATCAATGTAAAAGTCTACAATCAAGAGAAGACTTCAGGAGAGCAAATACAGAGGGTTCACCACATGGTGCAAACCATTCATAAGCCTGAAGAATAGAAAAGATTAGACTTTGCCAAAAAACATCTAAAAAAGCCAGTCCAGTTCTGGAAAAGCATTCTTTGGATGGATGAAACTAATGCCGGGTACACACGACCGGACTTTCTGGGAAACTAGGTCCGACGTTCTTCCCGCCGAACTTCCGGCGGACTACCGCCGGACTTTCTGAACGGACGGACTTGCCTACACATGACCAGATGGACTAGGTCTGCCGGTCTTCCCGACGGACTTTCGCCGAAGTTACGGCGGACTTTCAGAATAAATGGACTTGCCCACACATGGACAAGTCCGTTCATTTTGAACGTGACTCGGGTACGACGGGACTAGAAAAGGAAGTCAATCTCGCCGCTTTATCGGTGAGATTGGCACCTTGCGAGCCCCTTCGCGGGGCATACCAGGCCCTTAAGTCTGGTATGGATTTTAAGGGGAACCCCCTACGCCGAAAAAACGACGTGGGGTCCCCCCCAAAGTACACACCAGACCCCGATCCGAGCATGCAGCCCGGCCGGTCAGGAAAGGGGGTGGGGACGAGCGAGCGCCCCCCCCCCCTCCTGAACCGTACCAGGCCGCATGCCCTACATGGTACCCCTACCCATTCACCTAGGGAAAAAGTGTCAATAAAAAAAACACACTACACAGGTTTTTTAAAGTAATTTATTAGACAGCTCCGGGGGTCTTCTTCCGGCTTCGGGGTCTTCTTCCGACTTCGGGGGTCTCTCCGGTTCTTCTCCACTGTCTCCAGCCTCTTCTCCCGTTGTTCGACCTCTTCTCCGCACTCTCCGGGTCTTCTGCCGGGCCCCTCCGCTATCGTCTGCTCTTTTGCCGCTCTTTTGCTAGCGGTGGCCTAGACTTCTGCCTTCTTGTCTTCTTCCCTCTTCTCTTCTTCTGATGTTGACACGACGCTCTCTCCGGCTGGAATGCTCTCTGAGCGCTCTGATGTGACTTATATAGGCGGTGACCCCGCCCCCTTATGCAGTCACAGTCACTGGGCATGCTGGGACTGTAACGGCATAAGGGGGCGTGGTCACCGGGTGATGTTGACCACGCCCCCTTATGCCGTCACAGTCCCAGCATGCCCAGTGACTGTGACGGCATAAGGGGGCGGGGTCACCACCTATATAAGTCACATTGGAGCGCTCAGAGAGCATTCCAGCCGAAGAGAGCGTCGTGTCAACATCAGAAGAAGAGAAGAGGGAAGAAGACAAGAAGGCAGAAGGCAGAAGTCCGGGCCACCGCTAGCAAAAGAGCGGCAAAAGAGCAGAAGATAGCGGAGGGGCCCGGCAGAAGACCCGGAGAGTGCGGAGAAGAGGTCGAACAACGGGAGAAGAGGCCGGAGACAATGGAGAAGAACCGGAGACCCCCGAAGTCGGAAGAAGACCCCCAAAGCCGGAAGAAGACCCCCGAAGCCGGAAGAAGACCCCCGGAGCTGTCTAATAAATTACTTTTAAAACCTGTGTAGTGTGTTTTTTTATTGACACTTTTTCCCTAGGTGGATGGGTAGGGGTACCATGTACCCCATACTCATTCACATAGGGTAGGGGGCCGGAATCTGGGGGCCGATAAGCCCCCCGCCCGCAGACCCCGACAACCAACGGCCAGGGTTTTCGGGAAGAGGCCCTTGTCCTCATCAACATGGGGACAAAGTGCTTTGGGGTGGGGGGGCCGCAGGGCGCCCCCCTTCCCTAAAGCACCCACCCCCCATGTTGAGGGCATGCGGCCTGGTATGGTTCAGGAGGGGGGGCGCTCGCTCGTCCCCACCCCCTTTCCTGACCAGCCGGGCTGCGTGCTCGGATCGGGGTCTGGCATGGACTTTGGGGGAGACCCCACGCCGTTTTTTCGGCGTTAGGGGTTCCCCTTAAAATCCATACCAGACCTAAGGGCCTGGTATGCCCTGCGCTCGCCGCAATAGGAACATTTGTTTTTCCTATTGCAGCGAGCGTGAGATGCAGTACCTTGCCCTTCCGTCGTATCTCATCCGTCGGACCAGCATACAGACAAACGGGCTTTCCGTCAGGAACTGAGTCCGGTGGAGTTACGAAGGAAAGATTTGAAACATGTTTCATTTCTAGGTCTGTCTGACTTTTGGGGAAAAAAAGTCCGCGGGAGCCCACACATGATCGGATTGTCCGGCGGACTCTGGTCCGCCGGACCAAGTCTGCTGTGAAGTCTGCACGTGTGTCCGCGGCATAAGATTAATCTGTACCAGAATCACGGGAAGAAAAAGGTGTGGTGAAGGCTTGGAACAGCTCATGATCCAAAGCACACGTCATCTGTAAAACATGGTGGAGGCAATGTGATGGCATGGGCATGCATGGCTTCCAGTGGCACTGGGTCATTGGTGTTTATTGATGATGTGACAGAAGACAGAAGCAGCTGGATGAATTCTGCAGTGATTAGAGTTATACTGTCAGCCCAGATTCAGCCAAATGCAGCAAATTTGATGGGACAGCACTTCACAGTACAGATAGACGATGATCCAAAACACACTGCAAAAGCAACCCAGGAGCTCTTGAAGGAAAAGAAGTGGAATATTCTGCAATGGCTGAGTCAATCACCTGATCTCAACCCAACTGAGCATGCATTTCACTTGATGAAGCCAAAACTAAAGGCAGAAAGACCCACAAACAAAGAACTGAAAACAGCTGCAGTTAGAGCCTGGCAAAGCATCAGAAAAGAGGAAACCCAGTCTCTGGTAATGTCCATGGGTTCCAGACTTCAGGCAGTCATTGCCAGTAAAGGATTCTCAACAAAATATAAAAAAATTACCATTTTATTAATAATTATATTAATTTGTCCAATTACATTTGAGCCCCTGAAAATGGGGGGGGGGGGGGGCTGTGTATAAAAATGGTTGCCATTCCTAAAATTTGTACCGTATATACTCGAGTATAAGTCGTTCCGAGTATAAGTCGAGGCCCTAATTTACCACAAAAAAAATGGGAAAAACTTATTGACTCGAGTATAAGACTAGGGTGAGAAATGCACAGCTACTGTAAGTGGTAAAGGGGGTCAACAATGCCCATTTGCAGCATCACTGTGCCCATTTACATGCCTCACTGTGCCCATTTGCAGCCATAGGTCCCCTGAACTTCAAACTTGGTAGTTAAGGGTTCCTAGATGCCCCCTAGCTGCAGCCAAAATTTGGGGTCTCTGAACCCAAAGGGTCCCGAAATGACATTGCTGCAGATGGACACAGTTGACCAAATTTGGGGCCTTGTATCTTGGGGCCACTTAGTGCTAAGAACCCCAAATTTGGTGTGCAAACCCAGTGGAACTAGCACCATAAAATTTCCAAAGCTGGGGTTACTAGCACTAAGTGGCCCTGAGATACAGGGCCCCAAAAATCAGTTCAGAAAATGTCAAGCACTTTTCTGCAGCCGAAAATGACATTTTCCGAACCGGTTTTGGGGCCCCGTATCTCAGGGCCACTTGGTGCTAGGAACCCCAGCTTTGGATATGTTATGGAACCAGTTCCACTAGGTTTGCACACCAAATTTGGGGTTCCTAGCCCCAAGTGGCCCTGAGATATGGGGCCCCAAAGTCGGTTCAGAAAATGTCAAGCACTTTTCTGCAGCAGAGAATGACATTTTCCGAACCGATTTTGGGGCCCCGTATCTCGGGGCCACTTAGTGCTAGGAACTTCAGCTTTGGATATGTTGTGGTGCCAGTTCTACTGGGTTTGCACACCAAATTTGGGGTTCCTAGCACCAAGTGGCCCTGAGATACGGGGCCCCAAATTCGGTTCGGAAAATGACATTTTTTGCTGCAGAAAAGTGCTTGACTCGAGTATAAGTCGAGGGGGGCACGTTCAGCACAAAAAAATGTGCTGAAAAATTCGACTTATACTCGAGTATATACGGTACTTGATATTTATGTTGAAAGTACATCGCATTCGCACCAAAATGGTGCAGGACCCTTTCTTTGGCCCACACTGGATTTCAATACTGTCCGATTTCACAGTATGCACTGCATTCTGCAAACCAATTTCACGCTCAACGGTTCGCAGAGAGCAGTATTAACTGCCTGCAAGTAACATGCGATGCGGGAACCCGCACAGAAATCGTGCTGGTGTGAACCAGGAACCAGTGTGAACCAGGACCAAACCTGAAATGAAGACCGGGAGAAGAAGGAATAGCCTGGGACCAGCTGGAACGCAGACAGCCAGGTGCTAGAGGCCTTTGTTTGACAGGTAAGTCTGCAATGATGTGCTACTATGTGGTGCATACTAAAACATTACGAGCATAAACCTCCTGGAGGCCCATTTTATATACTGTATGTATGTAGCAGGGATTTGCAGTATCAGAAGACACTTTGCAACATTGTTGCAGTGAAACTGTTTCTCTCTAGTTAACTGTTTCTCTCCAGCTAAGACTCTATGACATCACATCCTGTCAGCAGAGTGATTACCACCAGGGAGCAAAGCATACAGGGAATCTTAACCCCAGGACTCAAGTTTCACATGCAGATTAACTTGTATGGAACTAAAAGAGCCAGCATGCTCTGGAGTAAAAGGAACTAGAGACTCAATCCTGCTTATCTGAGGGGATTTCTACAGACTACACGAGGCAGGACAAGAGATTAGACCTAGGGAGAGGTGCTGCCTCCCAGATGAGTCCATCAAGTAATTTCAGGCATCCACAGCCAGTTGGGACATTTAGCCTAAAAGAGGGGGATCCCAGGTGCATATCCAGATGCACCTGCACCGACGGTGTGAAGCGTTCAGTGTGAGGTGAGCAGTCGGGTCACTAGAAGAGCTTGTCTGTTCAAGGACATTTGTTTGGGCCTTGATCGCAGGATTGGGTGATAGCTTTTGCCCATTTGCAGGAAACAAGGACACTGCACACAGATAGAGTTGTTTGGACACTGTATACAGACATCATTGCTCTTTGTCACCTTGCTGACACCTGTGGTGCCGCAGGACACAAGGCCATTCAGACACAGAGACACTGTATACAGACACCATTGTCTTTTCACCTTGCTGAGGAAGATCCTGCATTCTTTACTTGATAATCCAGGACAGACGTGTTGTTTGGCCCTACTATTCAGGAGTTTAAGTGCACCAACGACAGTGGTTAGCTGAAGATACAAAGCCTCATCCTTCTTTAAAGGGACTGAAGTTATTAGTGTGGTATGGGCATGCACACACATACTCAGGGCTCTATATATATAGTGCACAGTTTACCTTGGGGTCTAATCCATTGAATGTTGATTTGAATACAGTGTTTGTAGTTGGGCCTGTGGTGTCAGAAGACAGAAGAGAGAAAGGTCTGACATAAAGAGGGTCAGTCTTCTGCTCTCCTCCTGCCTGGACTCATAGAAGCACATTTGAGTAGAGGTAACCAATCGGATATAAAGTGTCATTTTGTGATTTATTTGCCATTTAAGTGTGCCTCTACTCTTGGGGTTATTCTCAGGTTTTGTTTTGAATCCCCTGAAAGTAGCCTGAGTATAGTATTGAGAAATATATATTGCTCTTAATCTTAGTTATTGCTCTCCAATTGATTACTTGAATATATATACTGTTACTGTCCGTTGGTTTTCCACAGACATATTGCAGTAAAGATAATTTCTGTGTTTTATCATAATGTGTGCGTTTCTCATTGGTCATTGCACTTACACTATTACCAGGTGTGCCAAGAGGGGCAGAGACTGTTATTGGGGTCGAGAGGCAGAGTAAGCAACAAACATACTTCAGCGGCATATTATATATATATATATATATATATATATATATATATATATATATATATATATATATATATATATATATATATATATATATATATATATACATACATACACAGTACACAGTATATAGCAGAGTTTAATTTTGCTTTAAGACCCAGTGATGTCATCACTAGCTTTCTGTGTTTCTCTATGGAATGCAGGTAGATCATGGCTGGTGGGAGGAGCCTACAGGATTGTGTACATGGCTTCCTATAAACATTACAGAACCATGCCCCAGTACTCCTCTCAAGAGCCAATAGCCATGACGTAAGCAGTGGGCTGGATCTTGAGAGGAGTTATTCAAATATCAAAATGCCTTAAAGCGGAGTTCCACCCAAAAGTGGAACTTCTGCTTTAAGTACTCCTCGCCCCCTGACATGCCATAATTGGCATGTAATTTTTTTGGGGCGGGAGCTGGGTACCTTGTTTGGAATGGAACTTCCTGTCCCACTTCCTCCTTCCGACTTCTGGCTGCCTAGGCAACTCCTCCTCTCCCCCTAAGCGGCCCCTCCCTCACAGGTCCCAGAAGATTGCCTAGGCAATGACGGAGCGCAGTGCGACTCGCACAGCCGGGTGCCCACACTGACAATGTCGGCGCCGTGAAGAGGAGGGGGAAAGAACAGAAGCTTCGGGTGGCCGCATCGCTGAACCTTGGGGTAGGTGAGTGTCTGTTTATTAAAAGTCAGCAGCTACACTTTTTGCGTTCCTAGGCTGACTAAGGACTCATTCACACCTATGCATTTTTAGTGCTTTTTGCATTTTGCAGATTTACACTACAATCCATTTAACATGGTTTCCTATGGAACACGTTCTGTAGTGCAAATCTACAAAATGCAAAAAACGCTAAAAATGCATAGGTGTGAATCAGGCCTAACTTTTCATGCAGATCACCCTATGTAACGCTCAGTGCATAAAAGAACTAAAATCCAATGAATGAAAGCGTCAGTGCAGAAACAGTCAGGCTAGGGAGAAAAGAGCTAGATGATGCTAGATCTTCTGCAATTTCTAATATACTTACATATTCTGTGAGAAGCTCACAGTGTGCAGTGCAATCATGGAAATTGTCCGGGGTTCCTAAACTTTTGCATACAACTGTATATATAGTTCATATATAGTTGTGTATGTGCTCCCTCTAGTGGCAGAATAAAAGACAGGTACTGCAGTCAGCACACACTTGCTAAAGATAGCTGTGGATATATAAGACTGTCAGAAGATAAGCCGTCAGTTAGTAAATATAATCACCAACCTGTAGAAAGATAATTATGACCTATACATAGAATTAAGGTTTTACATTACAGCTCATCAATAAAAGTATTTCCATTAACCTAATTACTTTCACATATTAAAAAAAATGATAGACACTTTAAAAAAAAAAAAAAAAATCACTCCAGGCAAGTAATGAAATCATTTGGTGAGCTGCCAACGCAATTGAGGAAACATTTTTACTGTGTCAAAGTCATTAAGTCCAAAAAAACTTTAATTTCACCAAATCCATGACGGCGACACGTTAGCAATGCAAAGAAGCATTTCAGAATTCCGAGGGCGGATCGTAATGTTATACGTTCTCTGGTAAAATGACAGTAAAAAATGTCAGGGTGGCTTTAGCCTTAAGCAGGTTTACTTTATTTTTAGCGTTAAAAGACCAAGCTGACAATTTCTCAGTTTTAAAAGAACAGAACAAGGCGCTCCACAATTCTTCATTAATTCTGCTAAGTTGGGAAAAGCATGCAGCCAAGTGTTCTCTTCTAATGTTATCCAGAAATCAGAAAAACTGTCTAGAAATGAGAAATGTCACATCATTTGCTGAGTCTTCTCATGTGGCAGTTGTGGCTTCTGGACACCACAGACCCAGACATACATTACCTTGTACAGCATTATGCACTATTATACTGCCCTGTGCAAGAGCCCTAAAAATGAACCCCAGTTTTCTCTTCAGTCTTATACAGTTGTACAGGATCCTCTCATGTACTGAATTTGCCTACTCTGATTGCACTGCTCACTGTGAGCTTCGCCTTATACCCCCTCCTCTATTCATCTTCCCTCACCCCCCCTCCTCTAGTCACCTCCCACATATCGCCCCAGTCACCTTTCCCATTCCCGTGTTCCCCCCTCTCCCCCCCCCTTCTCTCCTGCATGCTTGTCTCCACACTCCCCCTCCGGGGCCCGTCCTCGCTCCCTATATGTCCCTCCCCCTATCCCCATCAACATGGCTCCTACCTTCTCCTTCGGAGCCTCCCCCGGGCACAGACGGCGATTGGTAACCCAAGACAAGGGAAAAGCAAATCTGCAGAAACCAGGAAGTTGATAGTGAGATCCCCTCCCTCAGCTGTTAGTGTCTTCTCAGCTTCTCTGCCCTGGTGACCCTCTTCTTCCCGCCCCAAGTCTATCAGTGTCCGCGGACCGGTTCAGCTTGTCTCCCAGCCTCCGCCAACCCGGCACAGCTCACAGCATGGCAACAAAATCAGCGGGCCCCTCCCCCCCCCACAACCCGGGACCCCCCCACCCCCACACAGCTCACCTAGGGACAGGCATGTGTGTGGGACGTGTGTGTGCTCAGTCAGTACTCCTCGCACTGTGCAGGGAGAGGGAATACCATTCTCTTCACTGTGCTGGGAGAGAGGACATGGTTCCGGTCGGTCACCGGGACTTGGGAGGGAAGAAGAGAGCGCCCCCTTCATATGGCACCCATGGCACTTGCCATATCTGCCATTACCTGGATATGCCACTGACCACTGGCAACAAACGCGAGTACACCCCTAAGTGAAAATGTCTAAATTGGGCCCAAAGTGTCAATATTTTGTGTGGGCACTCTTTTTTTCCAGCACTGCCTTAACCCTCTTGGGCATGGAGTTCACCAGAGCTTCACAGATTTGCCCCTGGAGTCCTCTTGCACTTCTCCATGATGACATCACGGAGCTGGTGGATGTTAGAGACCTTGCACTCCTCTGCCTTACGTTTGAGGATACCCCACAGATGCTCAATGGGGTTTAGGTCTGCAGACATGCCTAGCCAGTCCATCACCTTTACCCTCAGCTTCTTTAGCAAGGCAGTGGTCATCTTGGAGGTGTGTTTGGGGTTGTTATCTTGTTGGAATACTGCCCTGCAGCCCAGTCTCCAAAGGGAGGGGATCATGCTCTGCTTCAGTATGTCACAGTACATGTTGGAATTCATGGTTCCCTCAATGAACTGTAGCTCCCCAGTGCCGGCAGCACTCATGCAACCCCAGACCATGACACACCCACCACCATGCTTGACTGTAGGCAAGACACACTTGTCTTTGCACTCCTCATATGATTGCTGCCACACATGCTTGACACCATCTGAACCAAATACGTTTATTTTGGTCTCATTAGACCACAGCACATGGTTCCAGTAATCCATGTTCTTAGTCTTCTTGTCTTCAGCAAACTGTTTGCGGGCTTTTTTGTCTTTCTCTTTGTCATCTTTAGAAGAGGCTTCCTTTTGCGACGAAAGCCATGCAGTGTGCGGCATATGGTCTGAGGACTGACAGGCTGACCCCCCACCCCTTCAATCTCTGCAGCAATGCTGGCAGCACTCATACGTCTATTTCCCAAAAACAACCTCTGGATATGACGCTGAGCACGTGCACTCAACTTCTTTGGTCGACCATGGCGAGCCCTGTTCTGAGTGGAACTTGTCCTGTTAAACCTCTGTATGATCATGGCCACTGTGCTGCAGCTCAGTTTCAGGGTCTTGGCAATCTTCTTACAGCCTAGGCCATCCCTATCTAGATCAACAATTCTTTTTTTCAGATTATTAGAGTTCTTTGCCATGAGGTGCCATGTTGAACTTCCAGTGACCAGTATGAGAGAGTGAGAGCGATAACACCAAATTTAACACACCTGCTCCCCATTCCCACCTTGCAACACTAACGAGTCACATGACACCAGAGAGGGAAAATGGCTAATTGGGCCCAATTTGGACATTTTCACTTAGGGGTGTACTCACTTTTGTTGCCAGCGGTTTAGACATTATTGGCTGTGTGTTGAGTTATTTTGAAGGGACAGCAAATTTACACTGTTATACAAGTTGTACACTCACTACTTTACATTGTAGAAAAGTGTCATTTCTTCAGTGTTCTCACATGAAAAGATAGAATAAAATATTTACAAAAATGTGGGGGGTGTACTCACTTTGGTGAGATACTGTACAGTATAAACACAAGCACCAGTACACTGCAATGTACAGATACAAATGATCTGTGTGCTGTGTTGGTCAAACAATAGTGCGGGTCCATTTTGTTGTGTAATAAAAGCTGGTTAAAGTGGAGTTCCACCCAAAAGTGGAACTTCCACTCATCGGATTCCTCCCCCCCCTCCGGTGTCACAGTTGGCACCTTTCAGGGGGGAGGGGGGTGCAGATACCTGTATATTACAGGTATCTGTACCCACTCCTGGCATAGATAGCTGCAGAATCTGCGGTTATTTACGCCACTTCCTGTCCCCCCCCCCCCCCCGCTGTCTGCTGGGAAACACACGGGTCCCAGAGACAGCAGGGACCATCCGTATTGCGCTGCGCGACTCGCGCATGCGCAGTAGGGAACCGGGAAGTGAAGCCGCAAGCCTTCACTTCCTGATTCCCTTACCGAAGATGGAGCCGGCAGCACCCGAGGACCGAGAGACAGTTCGGCCTCGGGTGCCGACATCGCGGGCGCCCTGGACAGGTAAGTGTCCATGTTTTAAAAGTCAGCAGCTGCAGTATTTGTAGCTGCTGACTTTTAAAAAAAAAAATTTCGGAGGAGCTCCACTTTAAGGATCAATTCACTGTGAATGACCTACCTTACCAGGATGAGTACCGGCTTAAGAATAAAGACAAAATGACGCACGCACATTAGCATACACGTACAGTAGGTGTGAAGTGGCCCTTAAAGCTACGGCAGCCATAAATAAATAAATAAAATGGGCTAACAGAGACAAGGACAAGCTGTACAGAAAAAGGCAAGATTTTACAGATCATTCATTGGAGAAGTCACTTTGTTACTTGTTTCAGGTGAAGTTCCTCTTTAAATGGATGACTAGTCAGAGAACTCACATGCTGGCAGGTTAGAGCCCTACAACTCCCATGTGACCTTCCATGGCTGATCGGATCCTGATAAAACACTCTCTGACTCAAGTTTGGAAATTGCAGCTCAGATTGTCCGTGATAAACGACTAAGGCGGTCACATAACAAGATAACAGCGGTCAAATGTTACACCAGTGAAAGTGAACCCTAAATTCTGGGAGCTGAACTCTGAGATGCATTTTTAGAACAGGTAAAGCTACAAGTTTAAAGTGAACATGCCAGACGTTTTGAATATTTCTGTCCTGTCCAATGACAGAAAGGCAATCCAGTTATTTAAAAAAAAAAAAAAAATGTGAACGGTGCGATGTGCTGCGATCGGCACATCAACACTGCAGTGATCCCAGTGCATCGCACCGCACACCTGCTGTTGCATTGTATCGCAGCGGCTGGTGTGAATAGACCTGCTTTTTTGCAGAAATACACCACAGTCCATCTAACATGGCTTCCTATGGGAAACCTTCACATCTATGCTTTTTTTTCAGCTGCTGTCTTTTTGGAAAGGGTCAGAGACCTTTTTAAAATGCAAGACGGTGCATTTTTGGTTTAATAAACTTCAATGAAGAAGCTGCAGAAAAACATGTTGTGGGTTTTGCTGCGATTTTGCCGCAACTTGGGTTTTGTGTTTTTTAACCGCTTGATATCCGCGCTATAGCCGAATGACGGCTACAGCGCGGACCTGCATTCCCGTGGAGCGCGCTGTGATCATCGAGTCACTGCGACTCGGGTGATCACCGATCCAAGTAAGGGGCCGGTCCCGGCCCCTTACCATGTGATCAGCTGTCAGCCAATGACAGCTGATCACATGACAAAACAAAAGCTCGGTAATCGTTTTTTTTTCTCCTCGCGCTGACAGTGCGAAGAGAAAAAAAAGCCGATCACCGGCTCAGCAGCAAGGGACATCGGTCCCGAAGAGGAGTAGGCAATAATGCCTCATACGTGCCTCAATTGTGCCACCAGTACCCCCTGCCAGTGCCACCCGACATTGCCACATCACAGTGCCTACAGTGCCCACCAGTGCCACGTATCAATGCCCATAAGTGCCACCGATCAATGCCTACAAGTGCCACCTATCAATGCCCACCATTGCCACCTAACAATGACCACCTGTGGTGACAATCAGTGCCACCTAGCAGTGTACAAGATCAGTGCCCATTATTGCCACCAATCAGTGCCCATCACTGCCACCCATCAGTGCCCATCACTACCACCTATCAGTGCCCATTGATGCCGCCTCATCAGCGTACATCAATGAAGGAGAAAAATTACCCTTTTAAAAAATTTTATAACAAAATATAAAAAAAAAAAAAAAAATTTTTTTTAAAAATTCGGTCTTTTTAATTTTTTTTAACAAAAAATAAAAACCGCAGAGGTGATCAAATACCACCAAAAGAAAGCTCTATTTGTGGGGAAAAAATTATAAAAATTTCATTTTGGTACAGTGTTGTATGACCGCGCAATTGTCATTCAAAGTGCGTCAGCGCTGAAAGCTGAAAATTGGTCTGGATAGGAGGGGGGTTTAAGTGCCTGGTAAGCAAGTGGTTAAATCTGCTCAAGAACAAATTGGCCAAAAAAAAAAGCTCAAAAAATGCAAACTGCACCAGAAAAAGCACTGCAGAAACAGATCAAAAGCAAACTGCATAGGTGTGAACCAGTCCTGAAGACTTATTTAAATATATTTTCTGACTGTTGTAGGTTTAATTACTTAATTTGCATGTTCCTGTAAAACTGTACAATCTAATGTAAGTTGATTGCACTGTTTATTTGTGCTTTACTTGCTGAGGTGATACTGCCTGGGAGGTAAGGGTTAAAGGGGTTGTAAACCCTCGTGTTTTATCCCCCTAATGCATCCTATGCAAATAAGGTGAAAAAACTTCTGACACTGACCAGCCCCCCCCCCCCCCCCCCCCGTTTTACTCACCTGAGCCCGTTCATTCCCACGGCGGAGACGCGCTCTACCTCTCTGCCCATTGTCTCAGCTCTTGATTGGATAGATTGATAGCAGCACAGCCATTCGCTCCCGCGCTGCTGTCAATCAAATCCAATGACGTGGGCACCGGGGGGGCAGGACCGAGTCCAGCATTCTGTGTCTATGGACACAAATGCTGGACTCGGGAACGCGCCCGCACGGGGACCCCCAAGGAGAGCGCTTCTCCTAGGTGGTTTCCCGATGCGGGGAGGAGCCGTGGGCACCGTTGGGGGTCCCCAGAAGACGAGGATCGGGGCCACTCTGTGCAAAACGAACTGCACAGTGGGGTTACTTATGATATGTTTGTTGTTTAAAAAACAAAAAAAAACAAAAAAAACAAGAGTTTAGTAACCCTTTAACTCTGCTGGTCAGGTTTTCCCAGGCTTTTTAGGGAAGCACTGCCCTTTGCTGGGACAAACACATAAAAAGGGAGAGAACCACCTCTCAGGGGCACCACAGAGTAAGTAAGATGGTCAGAGGTACAGTTCCAGGTCTCCCCACTTAAGGAACAGAATGCTGCTAAAGATGTGAACTACTTCTTGCATTTAATCGCCCCCCTTGTGGAAGCGTCGGGTTCCAGGGAAATGGATTTATGCCACAGCTAAATGGACTTTGGGACTTAAAGTGTTACTAAACCCAGGACTCTGCATTCACTATATCTGGTCTCCCACAGTACATAGAACATGGAAATGCAATTATTTTAGTAAATATAAACTGCTAAATACCTTTTCTCATAAGCAGTTAGAGCAGTTTTGTGACTTCTATCAGTGTCTGGTTTTAGCTTGTAGGAGGAGTTTTCATTCTCCTCAGACTGTCCTATGAGGCTGCAGGATCCCTGACCCTCTATCTGGACAGTGCGGATTGGCCCTGTGCTGATCACATGCTCTCTCCCAAGAAAAACGCTAGAGCTCTACACACCAAACTGAGCATGTGCAGCTTGTCCCATAATGCTCAGCTCTATCAGGATTTGGTTTGGGGAATGTGGAAGAAGGGGGGAATCAGAGAAGCCAGGACCAAACAGCCGTTTTACACAATGCAGAGGATTAACCCTTTGGGTTCCACAGTGAGTATAACAAGAATGATTTACTGCATATGCAGACCAATTTTACTGTTGTGGGTTTAGTAACACTTTAAGGACTTTCTCACTTTTATAAGGTATGACTGACTACCTTGTGGGCATTCAGGGGCACCAGGAGACACGAGACACTTACAGAACATGTACAGAAAGAAGTGTTTGTTGAAGATACTATGTGAACTGTTATCTTGTTACTATTTGAACAATGTCAGTAAAGAATGTTAATGTTACTAAAGCAACAAAAGAGTTTTTTAAGGGAAAGAAGTGGAATGTTATGCAATGGCCAAGTCAATCACCTGACCTGAATCCGATTGAGCATGCATTTCACTTGCTGAAGACAAAACTGAAGGGAAAATGCCCCAAGAACAAGCAGGAACTGAAGACAGTTGCAGTAGAGGCCTGGCAGAGCATCACCAGGGATGAAACCCAGCGTCTGGTGATGTCTAAGTGTTCATAACTTCAGGCTGTAATTGACTGCAAAGAATTTGCAACCAAGTATTAAAAAGTGAAAGTTTGATGGATGATTGTTAATTTGTCCCATTACTTTTGGTCCCTTAAAAAGTGGGAGGCACATATACAAACTGTTGTAATTCCTACACCGTTCACCTGATTTGGATGTAAATACTCCCAAATTAAAGCTGCAGTTAAAGCACATCTTGTTCATTTCATTTCAAATCCATTGTGGTGGTGTATAGAGCCAGAAAGATTAGAATTGTGTCGATGTCCCAATATTTATGGACCTGACTGTACCTACAGGCACCCTTCCTGCCTGTCCGGTGGAAAAATTCGGGCACCTGCTCTGCCGCCCGATTGCTTCCATATACCCTCATTACCGGTGCCCCCCCCCCCCCCCCCGGCGCTCAACACCCCCCCGCCCCCCCCCCGCCCCGGCATGTATTCTGGGCTCCGCTTGCCCATCTGCTGGCCTGGGACTGACATGGCGGGTGCAGGAGAGGGAGGACAATGGACACTTGTCCACTCTCCTCCCCTTATTGTTGGTGATCAGGAAAGTGATGTGTATGATGTCACTTCCGGGTCACCCTGTCACTTTCCCTCGCTAGCATAGCTGGGAAGGGATGTATTGCAATGCGATGTGCATTGCAGTACATCAGTGGAGCCCAGAGGAGACATGCAGGTTTCTTAGACTTTTAGTGGAGTAATGCGGGACAAAGCCCCTATACACTGGGACTGTGGGACAAAGGTGAAAATGCAAGAATTTACACAGTAAATAAGGCAAATGTGATCCATCTCCTCTCTCTCCCTCATCATGGAATTGACCACTTACCTAATATTGAGAGATCCTCCCAAACAGCCCTGACCCATTGAGCCATGGATGCCACTAGGCCTCTGAAGGTATGCTCTGGTATCTGACACCAAGCTGTCAGTAGCAGATCCTTTAAATCCTGGGGGTTGCAAGGTGGGACCTCAATGGATCAGACTTGTTTTTCCAGCACATCCCATGAATGCTTAATTGGACTGTGACCTGGAGAATCTGGAGGCCAACTCAACACCCCAAACTCATTTTTGTGTTCCTCAATGCATCACGCTGCCTTCGCCGGCTTACCTTCTTCCCATACTACATCCTGGTGCCATCCCTTTCCCAGGTAAGTGACATACACACACCCGCCCATCCACATGATGTAAAAGAAAATATGATTCATCAGACCAGGCCATCTTCTTTCACTTCCCCACCATCCAGTTCTGATGCTCATGTGCCCGTTGCAAGCTGTGGACACGGGTCAGTATGGACACCCTGACCAGTCTGTGGCTACGCTGCCCCATACACATTCTTTCTGCTTTCAATACATCAACTTCAGAGACAACATGTTTACTTGCCGCCTAATTTATCCCACCGACTCCCAAACTAGTTACCCTTTAACAGTTGTAAATGGCTAATATTCCAATGCTTTGATTAGCTGTAATATTTGGGCTGTATTCTGATTGCACACAACCAGTATACAGGAATAAAATCCAGCGGCTCATACACTGAGGCTTTCTATGCTGCAATGATAAATGAGACTATGCTCGACCCTAAAAAAGAACATGCATCTCTTTTCAACCTAATTATGTAACTGACATCACAGTGTAGTCTACTTTTATTAAAACTGCAGAAGGTTTGCAGTGACATGTTCATTACCTTGTCCTTGTCTGTCTGCAATGGGTGTCATGTGCTTTACAGCAGACAAAAATAAGTCTCATTGATTTCTATGGAGCCTATCACATTAGCTACTTTTCATCCTCCATACAAATCAATGAGAACTATTTATGTCTGCATTCATCTCCCTTTGCTGTGTCTGGTACATCCAGTGTGAGATAAAAGGGTTACTCCATCCAAAAGGGATTTTTCAGTTTTCGGTAGATGCAGGAGACTTAGTGGTGAACTTTGTACCAGTGGCGGCTGGTGGTAATTTTTTTTTATGGGGGCAAACAGTGCACCCACAGCCACCCCCCTGGTCCGCTCAGTTGGTCGGGTCCTAAGCACTCACCCCATCTATGGCGGGCATTGCTTCACCCGGGCTACAGGCGGTGGGCATCACAGGGGGCGGGCATCACATGTGGCGGGCATCACGGGCAGCGTCCCCTTCCCCTGCTTTCCTCCGCAGGCATCATGGCAGCTTCCGTCTCCTCCCTCCTCCTCAGTGGCCAATCGGAACACTTCTCCTTTCTGGAAACGGGTCTCATACCTGCTTCCTGATTGGCCAGGTGGAGAATCAGTGTGAAAATAGCGAATATTTATTTGTTATTGTCACATAACTGGATGGACTCAGTTCGCAGTGCTCTGCGCCCGAGCCCACCCTTTTTTGAAGCCTATTAGAGCCTCTGGCTCTAATCACGTGCTTTAAAAAAACACCACCCCCATTAGAATCCATGCATCCGGTGTCCTGCATGGGGGCCGGACGCATGGACGGGGGGGTGGCGCCTGTGCGCCCTTAACCACCTCAATACAGTGCATTTTCGCCCCCTTCCTGCCCAAGCCATTTTTCAGCTTTCAGCGCTGTCACACTTTAAATGACAATTGCGCGGTCATACAACACTGTACCCAAATGAAATTGTTATCATTTTTTCCCCACAAATAGAGCTTTCTTTTAGTGGTATTTGATCACCTCTGCGGTTTTTATTTTTTGCGCTATAAACAAAAGAAGAGTGAGAAGTTTAAAAAAAACACAATAATTTTTATCTTTTGCGATAATAAATATCCAATTTTTTTTTCTTTAAAACAAATTTTTTCTCAGTTTAGGCCGATATGTATTCTTCTACATATTTTTGGTAAAAAAAATCGCAATAAGCGTATATAGATTGGTTTGCGCAAAAGTTATAGCGTCTACAAAATAGGGGATAGATTTATAACATTTTTATTTTTTTTATTTTTTTACTAGTAATGGCGGCGATCTGCGATTTTTATTGTGACTGCGATATTGCGGCGGACACATCGGACACTTTTGACACATATTTGGGACCATTCACATTTATACAGCGAACCATGCTATAAAAATGCATTGATTACTGTATAAATGTGACAGGCAGGGAAGGAGTTAACACTAGGTGGTGATCGAGGGGTTAACTGTGTTGCTAGGGAGTGATTCTAACTGTAGGGGGCGGGGACTCACTAGAGGAGGAGACCGATCGGTGTTCCGCTGTGCTGGGAACATACCATCGGTCTCCTCTCCTCTGACAGGACCGTGGATCTGTGTGTTTACACACACAGATCCACGGTCCTGCTGTGTTACCGGTAATCGCGGGTGCCCGGCGGACATCGCGGCCGCCGGGCACGCGCACCGGGTGCCTAGTGACACGGCGGGCGCGCGCGATCGCCGCCGGCGGCGCGCGCGCGCCCCCTGGTGGCCTGGGAATGCGAGGCCGTCATATGACGCCCGCCCGCAACGAGAGCTGCGCCGCCTGGCCGTCAATAGACAGCCGGCGGTCAGGAAGCGGTTAATGGTTGGGCCACCCCTGCTTTGTATAGATATAAAAATATACCAATGAATGCTGTTATGTGTTCGTTAAGAGATCATGCAACTAGTAAGTACATGAATTTGACTTGGTTTTAGGCTTAGTTCACACTAGCTCGACTCGAAGTTAGAGGACACGTCCCTTGTGATGTCATCACCCGGAACATTATGGGGTGATGACATTAGAAGGGGCGTGTCCTCTAACTTAGGTCATCGGGTGGCCCCATCCCATGCCAATATAAGTCATTGCACACGGCGGACCCAGCATTAAGGGAGATCAAGTCAAGTCAACATCGGAAGAAGAACAGAGGGAGAAGACCCAGCAAAAGAGCAGAAGATAGCAGAGAAGACCCCGGAGAGGGGAGAAGACCCAGCAAAAGAGCAGAAAATATTGGAGAGAGAGAAGAGCCAAAATACTTTAAAAACCCGTGTAGTGTGTTTATTTTTGACACTTTTATTTAGGTGAATGGGTAGGGGTACAATGTACCCCATACTTATTCACCTAGGGTAGGAGGCCGTGATCCGGGGGGCCCCTTGTTAAAGGGGGGTTCCAGGTCACGATAAGTCCCCGCCTGCAGACCCCGACAACCGGGCAAGGGTTGTCAGGAAGAGGCCCTTGTCCACATCAACATGGGGACAAGGTGCTTTGGGGTGTGGGGCACAGTGGCCCCCTCTGCCCCAAACCACCCACCCCCCATGTTGAGGGCATGTGGCCTGTATGGTCCAGGAGGGGGGGCACTCGATCACCCCCCCCCCTTTCCTGACCTGCCGGGCTGCGTGCTCAGGTAAGAGCCTGGTATGGATCTTGGGGAGAACCTCACGCAAAAATTTGTCGGGATTCCCCTTCAAGATTCTCAGCACAAAAGTCGCACCGCAAGTCGGATCATCTTGATCCGACTTCTGGTGAGACTTCTATTCAAATCAATGGGCTCCCATAGGAAACAACTGATTTTGAATAGAGACAGAGAAACGCGAGACGGTGCATAATGCTGTGTATACAGCGTTAAGCCCCGTTAATTCACGTTTAACGCCTTTTACCGGCATCAGGCGCTTTTACAGCTCTAGCGCTGGAGCCTCAGAACGCACTGGTCCTGGGTTTTTTTTTTGGAGCTAAAAAATGCCTATGCCACTTACAGCTCAAAAACGCCATGGTGGGCATGAGGCCATAGGCTAACATGGAGAGGCATTTTTAAGCTGCAAAAAACGCTCAAAAAAGTGGCTGTAAAAACGTCCGTGGGCATGAGGCCTTACTTTAACACTTCATTTGCCATCTTACTCCTTTTTTGGCGGTCCCGAGCAGACAGTTTTTTAGGTTGATGGTTGCTCTCTGTTTTCTAACTGCACTTTTACTTGTAGTTTTGTACCTTTGAGCTTGGGAATGTCCAGAGGCTCTGTTTTGTATACTTTACCTTTCCAAATGAATAAAATAATTAAAAAAAGAAAAAAGGATCTGCTGCCAACTGTCAAACACAGTAGGGTATCCACAATGGTATGGGCAGCCATCTTTTTGTGACAAAATCTTCATTGCATGTGCATTGGAGGCCTTATAACAAGCAAGCAATTGATTCAGTTTATTGCTTTTTTCCCTTTTTTTTTTTTTGCACCCCGACAGGGATCTCTCTTTTCTTTATAGAACACGTCCTTCAAGCCAATGAAAAGCAATGCTCTCGAAACTAACAGCTACTTATTTCAGGTGTCAGGAGACAGCGACGCATAGCGTGAAGAATAAGACAGCCCAGGAATGGATAAGAATGCTCCCCTCCAGCTTCCAGCTACATGTTTGGATAACACTTGACAACATAATAGTGTGTGTCAGAGCAGAGGGTCCCTGGCTGCCTCATTCATCACTTACACCAGAACTTTTTGTTTACTGCATCCATTTAAAGAAATATCATTGAGACATTTATCTCCAAGCAGCCGCATCTGGGCTGAGATTATATCTGCAATCATTTTACCTTTCATTGAACAGATTTTTTTTAAATTGTTAATAATGTCGAATTCCATTAAAGTAATTCTGTTATAAGAGAAATGCAGGAGTTGCCATTCTGTCCAGCAGGGGACCCCAGAAGAGCAGGATCGGGGCCACTCTGTGCAATAAAAAAGGTTTACAACCACTTTGACTCAAAAAAGTACCTTCTATTGCTCTCAGCTTCCTCCAAATCTCCAGATTTCCTTATTTTGGCTCCAATGGCATCCCTGAGGGGGGGGCAGAGGGGGCCCTGATCCCCCCCCCCCCCCCCAACATTATGCTGTGCCCCACTATGTGCCCCCTCCCCCCAATTAAAACATTTTTATTTTTTTTTTACAAAAAAAAAATGTCTAAGAGGGAGGGCGTCCCCAGTCAGCTCCTGCGGGTGATTCCTCCCCCCTCCCTCTGCTCGCTGACACTGCATAATGTGAGTGCTCACACAACCTCGGCCGTCCGATCTGCTCCTTCCCCTGCATCCTCATTGGCAGGGAGAAGAGCGAGTTGCAGGAAGGACTCCACCAGGACTCTCAGTTACTGAAAAAACAGACTGATTTCTCCCGTCCTTAGGAGAGGAGAACCAGCCTGTAAATTCCAAGAGATGCCAGACCAGCGCTGTCAATAGCAGGGGCAGGACAGCAAGAGGAGGCTGGGGAACCCCACAGTGGCAGAACACCAGGGCCCGGTGGCAAGACCACCTTTGCAACCCTGATAGTTCTCCCACTGCTTTGGACCCTTATATTTTCTTGGTATGCTGGTGACACACAGTATATCCCTTGTTTTCTACCACCCTGGGGGGGCTCCAATACAGTAGGAAGGGAGCTCACTGCAGAACATGTGAAAGGGCCGTTGTGGGATCATAGTAAAGGGCCCCAGGATATATATATATATATATATATATATATATATATATATATATATATATTATATATATATATATATATATATATATATATATATAAATAATTGCATTTTATAGTTGCCCCCCTACTTTTGTCCCATGCCCCCCCTAAATATGAAAGCTGGAGACGCCACTCTTTGGCTCCTATGATCTGACTCTCTGTAATTCCACGTACACACGATCGGAATTTCGGCCCACAAAAGACCGATGAGAGTTTGTCGTCGGAAAATGCGACCGTGTGCATGCTCCATCGGACTTTTGCTGGCCGAATTCCAGCCAGCAAAAGATTGAGAGCATGTTCTTAATTTTTCGGTCGGAAAAAGTTCCTAACCGAAAATACAATCGTCTATGGCAATTCCGACGCGCAAAACTCCTACGCATGCTCGGAAACAATTCGACACATGCTCGGAAGCATTAAACTTAATTTTCTCGGCTCGTCGTAGTGTGGTACGTCACCGTGTTCTTGACGGTCATAAGTTCAGCGAACTTTTGCGCGACCGTGTGTATGCAAGGCAAATTTGAGCGGAATCCCGTCGGAAAAGCCTTCATATCTTTTTCCAACGAGAAGTCAGATGGTGTGTACGCGGCATTAGAGTGTGCCTACGTTCATTTTCCATGACTCCATTGTATCCTCCTGAAATAGGAGTGTGCATAGACCAGTGCACATGACTGCAACTAACGAGCACTTCTTATTTTAATTATCACAAACAAACAAAAGTGAGAAGAGAAAGAAGAGATTCAGGAGCTTGTGGAGGATGTTACAATGAGGCAGAAAAACACAGCAAGAAGCAGTTTCCTGAAAAGTAGATGACAGTTTATGTGAATGGATTTTTTTTTTTTTTTTTACGAGAATAAGAACATGGGGGAAACGAAAGGCCAGTCTTGACAATAGCAGGCACTAAATGGGTAATTGTGAAATATAATGAAAACAAAGAAATAAACATGACAATATGTAGGCAACAAACAGGCAATCGGGACAATATGCAGGCTACACGTGGCCAATTTTCACAACAAACAATTATGACAATATGTAGGCAACAAAGGGGCAATTGTGAAAATATGAGGGCAATAAACAGGCAATCATGACACTATGAGGGCAACAAGCTACTAATTGTAACAAAAGCAGGCAACAAATGGTCTTATGTGAAAATATACAGACAATAAACGGAAATGATTACAAGATGTGGACAACAAATGGACAATCGTGACAATATGTGGGCAACAAACAGGCAGTTGAGACAATATGAGGGCAACAAATGGGCAATTATGACAATATGTGGGCAACAAACAGGCAGTTGAGACAATATGAGGGCAACAAATGGGCAATTATGACAATATGTGGGCAACAAACAGGCAGTTGAGACAATATGAGGGCAACAAATGGGCAATTATGACAATTTCTGGGCAACAGATGGGCAGTTAAGACATTATGAGGGCAACAAATGGGAAATCATTACAATATTTGGGCAACAAACAGGCAGTCGACACAATATGAGGGCAACAAATGGGCAATTATGACAATATGCTGACAGGAAACAGGATTGTGACAATTTGAGGGCAACAAACAGCCCAAATGGAAACAAATAGCCATGCATGCTGTAACTAGTAGTTCCACAAAGACAGTGATATTGTTTTGCTGTATAATTGGTATTACTGCCTATATTGTGGAATGAAAAGACTATGGACCCACCCATTAGATGCCTTCCCTGGGCCCACCAGTGTTTTATAATGTCCCTTATTTCAATGCATGTGGGTCCTTGATGCAGGAACCAAGGAAATAAATACGTGAATCTCTCAATTTCTTCAGAAATATGCAATCAAGAAGGGTCATTCCAGATGCCGCATTCAACAAAACCCATAGTTAGTGATGGTAAGAGCAGCCTTAGCTCAGACTCCATCCAGGCCATGTTTGCGCAGCAGTCTTTCAAACATATTTCATGGGAAGAAATACACTTTAATTAATTAAAAAAAAAAAAAAAAAAAAAAGAAGCAGTAAAGTTAGCCAATTTTTTGTATAATGTGAAAGATAATGTTACGCCAAGTAAATTGATACCTAACATGTCATGCTTTAAAATTGCGTGCGCTCGTGGAATGGCGACAAACTACGGTACTTAAACATTTCCATAGAAGCTTCAAAATTGTTACAGGTTACCTGTTTAGAGTTACAAAGAAGGGCTTGCGCTAGAATTACTGCTCTTGCTCTATTGAATATATGTGTGGTTTGACTACCGTATATATATGTGGGTGTGACTTACGTATGGGTTCACTTCTGCACACAAGTACAGAGGGATGGGGCGCTTTAAAAAAATAAAAAAATGTCTTGTTTTATTTGTTTTAGTTTTTATTTTTACACTGTCCCTTTATTTATTTTTTGATCACTTTTATTCCTATTACAAGGAATGTAAACATCCCAAAAGCATGACAGGTCAAAAAGACCCCAGATCTCTGATTTAACCTTAAAGCGGTAGTAAACCCGCTGACACTTTTTTTTTTATTTTTTATACACCTGTAAGGTAAAAGACATAATGAGCTAGTATGCACCGCATACTAGCTCATTATGAAATACTTACCTTAGAACGAGGCATCGGTATCTCACCTCGTCCACGCCGAGGTAGCTGACATGTTTCCTCGGCGTGTGTTCTGAGTATCGCGGCTCCAGCGCTGTGAGCGGCTGGAGCCGCAATGTCGTCACTCCCATGCATGTGCGCGGGAGACTTCTTTCCGGCAAGGTCCGTCATCTACCGACCTTTCACCTGAGAATCCCCTGTGCGCATGCGCCGCTGCAGTCAGCGGCTCATAGCAAGGGGAATATCTCCTAAACCGTACAGGTTTAGAAGATATTTTTTTTTACCTACAGGTAAGCCTTATTGTAGGCTTACCTGTAGGTAAAAGTAACAAATTTGACTATACAACCACTTTAAAATAAAAAACAAATTAAATTTTAGCTACACTGCTGCTGGTAAACGGATGTTCAGAAGCAGTTGGGCATTTTTTTCAACTGCTCCTGAACCCTCCTCTATGTTATCTTATCAGTACGTGTACACAGTGTCGTTTATAGTCATTTCTAGGCAGTTGTGTTTAGAGACTTTTTTTGGAACCCAAAAAAATACGTTCAGAAGCTGAGTTTAGAGGCATTTCAAACGCCAAATACGGCTAAACGCGGTAACTCGCATTTAGCTGTGTTTCATTTACAGGCATTTTTCATTTTTGGCTGTTTTGAAAAAAAAAAAATTACATTTTTTTTTCAAACGCTTCTAGACACAAACACGGCTAAATGCGACTAAACGCAGCATGTAAATGGCCGTTATTAGACGCCGGTTTCTAGCTGTCAAGTTAAATCTTTCAGGGGAGGTTTTAGGCGTTTAGGAGCAGTTGGGCATTTTTTCAACTGCTCCTGAACTCT
Organism: Lithobates septentrionalis; assembly: GCA_037952835.1. Taxonomy (NCBI): domain Eukaryota; kingdom Metazoa; phylum Chordata; class Amphibia; order Anura; family Ranidae; genus Lithobates; species Lithobates septentrionalis. The sequence goes on along the minus strand of JBBDGP010002095.1, from coordinate 1,571,645 downwards.
CCTTTATGTTATGTTATCAGTACATGTACACAGGGTCCTTTATAGTCGTTTCTAGGCAGTTGAGTTTAGAGGCTTTTTTTGTAATGAAAAAAAAATGGGTTTAGAAGCTGAGTTTAGAGGCATTTCAAGCACCAAGCGCTTCTAAACACGGCTAAACGCGGTAACTCGCATTTAGCCACGTTTCGATTACAGGCGTTTTTCATTTTTGGCTATTTTGAAAAAAATATATATATATATTTTTTCAAACGCTTCTAAAATGCAAACGCGGCAACGTTTTAAACGTTGGTTACTATCTGTCAAGTTAATTTGTTCAGGAGAGGTTGTAAAAACGCCCCGGGTACATTAAGCCTAAGAAAAAAAATCCTGTTTATCTGCCGGAACCGGAAGTGATGTCGGAGGTCGCATGGGTCCTCCAAGGGCATAGAGCTGATTGGGGCTATCTTGCCCTCACTCAACTTCCTGCCTAGCTATCAGCCGCACCGGTTCGGTTCCGGGCTTACTGAGACTCCGGTAAGCACAGAATTGACTGGGAAGCGACGGATAGAAAAGTGAGCTCACGGCGAATGCGCGCTAGCTGTTGCCATAACAGCGATATTCAATGTCAAAGTGATGACATACATTTTACAGTTAGGTGGTTGGCAAGAGGTTGAGATCTTACATTTGGGGTTTATATATCTCTTTTTATATTAGTAGTAATTGTCACAAGATTTGATTGACAGAAGCAAGAGCCAATGCAGGGCTGTTGCAGATGGGCACAGCGCTGGATTGAGTCAGGACTCAGGTAAGCGGGGGTGAGGGGGCAATACAAATACTGGAACGTTTTTTCACCTTAATGCAGGGAATGCATTAAAGTATAACTAAAGGCAAAACTTTTTTTTTTGTGTTTGACAGAGTGGAGAGGGATTAAAACACCTGTCAGTTTTTTTAAGGAGACTCACCCTCTCTATTTGCATACCTCCCAACTTTTTGAGATGGGAATGAGGGACACCTACTAGCAAAAGCATGTAGGCACAGGACACGCCCCCTGCCATGCCCCCTTAAAGGAGAATTAACCTAAAAACAAAAGATTAGTTAAACGCACAAGGGCTTTTTTTTTAACCACTACTATTCCTTTATATTGGCTTTTGAAATTTACAAATGCAGCAATTTAGATTTTGCATAGATTTTGGATGAAAGGTTTAGCACTGGGAAACACTTTTTGAAAGATAAAAAGTGCATTTTATATACAACTATATAGATCAGACCAAATTGAGGGACAAATGAGGGGGAAAGAGGGACAGAGGGACATTGCTCCAAATCAGGGACAGTCCCTCCAAATCAGGGACAGTTGGGAGCTATGCTATTTGTCATGTTTGCTATTATCATTGAAAGTGAAAGTAAAACAAATTCACACATTTTTGGGTTGTTCCCAGAAAAGTATTAGAGGGTAAATCTTCCAATGGGGACACTCATTCTGGTGACCTGGGGGTCTCCAAGGAATTCCCCTAATTTGCAGGGATTTCCCTTCACTTCCTGTTTGGCTATAAGACAGGAAGTGAAGGGAAATATTCTTAATAGGACAGAGATGGCGAACAAAATTCTGACAGGGGTTAAAACCGTCCCTTTCTCTATCCAAAATTAAAATTAAGTTTTGCCTATAGTTCTACTTTAGGGTAAAAATGTTTTTCATTAAGAACCACTTTAAGAATACATACTTAAGGTGGAGTTCCACCCAAAAATGGAACTTCCGCTGTCCAGATTCCTCCCCCCTCCGGTGTCATATTTGGCACCTTTCAGGGGAGAGGGGGGGAGCAGATACCTGTCTAATACAGGTATTTTCTCCCACTTCCGGCAAAAGATCACCGCAGTATCCACGGCAAAATATGCCATGCCCGGTCCCTCTTCCGTCCCCCCCCCCCCCCGCTGTCTTCTGGGAGACACACAGGTCCCAGAAGACTGCAGGGACCACTCAGAACATGCAGCGCGTCTCGTGCTTGCGCAGTAGGGAACCAGGCTGTGAAGCCGCAAGGCTTCACTTCCTGATTCCCTTACTTAACCACTTCCCGCCCGGCCTATAGCAGATTGACGGTTATTGACTGGGCGTCATATGACGTCCAGCAGGATAACATGCCGCCTCGCGCCCGCGGGGGCACACATCGCGGCGATCGGTGGAGCGGTGTGTCAGTCTGACACACCGCTCCACCGATCTTGGTAAACTATCCTTTAGTATCACTTTAAGATGCCGGCGCCTCCACCCAGAGCCGAGGGACGGGTTGGCTTCGGGTGAGGACATCGCGGGCGCCCTGGACAGGTAAGTGTCCATATTTTAAAAGTCAGCAGCTGCGGTATTTGTAGCTGCTGACTTTTATTTATTTATTTTTTTCAGGCGGAACTCCGCTTTAAAGATTTTTTTTTTAGTAAAACGGATCGTAAAAAAATATTCCTTCCGGGGACGCAAATTCACTAAGTATTCAAGAGGGGTGACCACCATTTGTTTCAAAGAAAACTGAACAGGGGTTTTGGGAAATGGGGGTGTGGTTGGGCTAAGTCACTACAGGAAATGGGGGGCAAGCAGGAGGAACCACAGAGAACGATGGGGGTCACAGGAATCCAACATTCCCCAGCAGTGTGTAGGATGTGACGAATCAGACGCAACTGTTCACAACTCACTGACTATTATGATCAAGCTGATACCTTGAAGTCGAGATTTGTGAACAAGGGATATGATGCACTAGAAATAGATAAGGTGATCCACAACGTCTCCTTAATAGATAGGAATTCTCTTATTTCTGAACAATGTAAACCCATTGTAGAAAATAAACATAAATGGTCTTTCATTACGAACTTCTCCATTCAACATAGGCAGATCAAGGACATCTTCCATAAGCACTGGAAGGTTTTAAAAAATGACACTGTCCTTGGACCAGTCCTCCCAGAACAAGCAGGAGTAATCTATAGAGGTGCTATGCCCCTGAGGGGACAGATAGCTCCCAATGTAACAGACCCCCCTTCAGTTCCCTCTTTTTTTTCAAAATATGAAGGGTTTCTTCCCTTGCCGGAGATGCAAGGTTTGCAAACATAATACACTTAAGTCCCGGAAGATCGACAAGTTTGGATCAACCACTACAGGGAGAGAGTATTCTGTGAAACACTTCGTTACTTGTTCGACGAGGTATATCGTATATCTCATCACTTGCCCTTGCGGGAAGCAGTACGTAGGGCGGACTATCCGTACCTTCGCCATAAGGGTTAATGAACATATCAAGTTTATTAAAAAGGGACGTACAAATCATAGTGTACCTAATCATTACTTATTATATCACAATCAGGACCCCACCGGCACTAAATTCCAAATAATAGACAGGTTTACCCCCCACTGGAGAGGTGAATCATGCATACGAGGAGTATCAAGGCTTGAAACTTTCTGGATACACCAATTAAGATGTTTCACGCCACATGGATTAAATGTGGAATGGGACATCAATTCATTTATTAATCAATCCTAGTCATGGCTCCCTTCTGGTCCTTCAGTTCTCTCCATCAATTTTGTCCCCAGTTGTATCTATATCAAGTACAACATCAGCTAGCATAACCTGCCTGATGATACATTTGGGCCTTGTTTATGGCCTATAGGGTTAAGGCGGCTTATAATACCAGTTCTACTACTAAATTTTTGCTCACCATTAGGTCCTGTTTCATATTTTTTACAACATTTTTAACATTATATTTTATTCTTTATTTTATTCCAATTTTTGTAGTGTACATTTGTATCTGCTATTTTTATTTTTGGTCAGATTTTCAATGAGATCTGTTGTTCAATCAAATGAAATTCTGTTATTTATACAGGGTAATCTGACCGTCTGTCCTTTTTTGGGACAGTGGCCTCACATTTACTGAGATCTGACATAGATTTAGATGGACACTATCGTCTTCTTGTTCTATACTCAATACTAGGAATAAGGATACCCATTTGTTATATGGTAGTTCTTGTCTTCTAGTATAGCTACAATGCATACTGACTTCCTGATTGGACATCGTATTTTTATTAATGGGATATTCAATTTATTTTTACCAAGTCCATACATTTTTCGTTTCGGCGGACTTCTAAGACTGCCGTATTTGTTTTCATCCATGGTACTTCCTTTTCCGGATGATCTGTTTGGAACGCATGATGCGCTCCAATAGCCTCTGTGGTGTGCTTACGTTTCCTGGGTGGACGCAATGATGTACGCATGAGGTCACGTCAGACGCTATCACGTGATGCCAGTCACGTCCGCGTCGTTTACGGTGACGATCCGCATTGGGTGAGTAGTAGAGGAAGGCGTCCCTTCACCCTATGAGCGTGCACTTTGAGACGATACTCACATCGAGGCTTGGTTTTTTAGAGGTTGATCTACCACCCGGCACCCCATTGGCGAATTCACTAAACATGTGACCTTGAATGGAACGCACGCTACCAATTCAGGAAGTCAGCGTGCACGTTGCTGTAACAGCTGTATATGGGTGATTATTCAAACATATGTATAAAAGCGTGGTGGTGGCAGGTTGGCATATACCCCAGCAGAAGTCTCTTCAGACGAAACGCGTCGGGTTTCCTTGCTGTATCCAGCCACCCACACCACGCTTATTTTGTTGTCATTTTACCTGAATCGATTCTATTTTAAACCAAGATTTTTATGGATTGCTTTGATGATCGTGAATAATCTAATAAATGCCAATTGAGAAATAATTTTTCGGATTTACACTATGTGGAGGTTCCTTGTCGTTGTTTTCTATATGGTCCATGTATGCTGATAAAAACGGTGATCGTGCAGACCTTCAGGACAGGCTCCGGGCTCTCCATTCAAGGAGGACGTCTTCTGGTGTATAATCCATCTTTATACTGTCATTTATCACAAGACAGTACAAGCTCGTTTGACTCACCGCCCACGGCTTGTGAGTCCACCAAAGTTGGTAAGAGTATTCTACCTTCCATTTATGATTTGGAGTCTCTGTATTGTAAGGATATCTGCCTTGGGTCCCCTCTGTTTCAACTGCACTATGCAACATATGGACTATAATAATAAGTCTTCATTATTTATATGGGATTAATACTTCCTCACCATTATTTTGGACAGTTTTTTATATTTCATCACTATCAAAATGTGGACTTTTGAGATTACCATTTGTTGATTTACTTTCACTTTATTTTTATTTTTATGTATGTTTGCACTTTTTTCAAAAGAAAGAGCACTGCATTTTTTTGATTTAAGTGATGATATCACACTGCTTGTGTACACACATATCTGGTTTTGACCTAGTTGAGGTTACGGGCCACTTGAAATGTGGTTTCACCTCTCCCGGCTCTAAAACCTTCTTTTCACTGTACTTACCTTAGCGCTACACTTTTTTGTTTATAGATCCTTTGGGGCCGCTTTGCTCATTGACAGTGTAAAGGTTCTATATGCCGACTCCTTTTGTCTTTTAAAGGAGCCTTTAGATTTTTTTTGTGTGTAAAGAGTTCTTTTATCAAATATTTTTTGTGCAAACATCAGTTCTGTCTTTTCTCCTAAAAATAGCTGACTTTATGTCATCGGCACGATGCAATTATGCTGCAAATTTCAAAACACTGTAATGGCTCTAATGATTACGTAAACACCGATAACGCGCCTGCAAAATAAGAGATTAAAATGCGGCAACAATGTTGTTTCCAGCTACTTCTCACATGAAAGGGAGAAAAAGCACATTTGGCAAATTGATGCACCTGCAATTTCAATCTCTTTTTTTACATAAAGAATTTGCCAGGAAAAAAAAAAAAAAAAAGGAAGCAAAAACAAAACAAGATGGGATTTCTCATCCATCCAATACATGACCACTACTTTTCTTGCCCACAATTGTGGAATGATCATTACCCTGGAAATATAAAATGTACTAAGAGAGATTGTTTTTTATACTGGAGTGTTTATGTTGTTTTTTTATGACTTTCACATTTTTACATGCTTGCTTTGATAGTTTTTTTTAACTATTAATCTTTATTGAAGAATTTTAACGATAAATGTTTATTATTGTGTTAAATGTACTATTAAATTATTAATATTAAATGTTATACTGTATTTATTTTTATTATTCTCGTATTATTTATTAATTATTTAAATGTATTATTGTGTTAAAGTAGTTCTAAAGGCTCAAGGTTTTTTACCTTCATGCATTCTATTTTTTTTTCCTCTGTCCTTTGTTGGGATATTGATTTTAATTGAATAATTGTTTTTTTGTTGACATCCACCCTCATATGAGGATTGTAGTATATATGTTCTGTCTTTCACTTGTAAAATGTGAAGTGATCAAGGCTATATGCCAAAACGCATTAGCTGTTTTTAATTCTGACATACACGTAGCAATAAAGATTTTTTAGATGGATCCGGAGTTGCCAGCTACATTTCTTCTGGGACATGAAGGTAAAAAACCTTCTCCTCCCAATACTCACCTAAGTCCCATCATGATCCAGTGACTTGCACGACAGCCTCTGCTCTTCAGGGACTCTCACTCCTCATTGGCTGATCACAGCCAGTGAGCCAATGAGGAGAGAGAGGGGGAGGGTTGAGTCCCAGATCTGTGTGTGAATGGACATGCAGGGCAGGGGCTTGGTAGCGTGCCTGGTCAGGTGCCCCCACAGCAAGCTACTTGCTATGGGGGCACTCGGCAGAAGGGAGGGGCCTGGAGTGCCAAAGAGGTACCCGAGAAGAGGAGGATCTGGGCTGTTTTGAGCAAAACCAACTGCACAGAGCAGGTAAGTATAACATGTTATTGTTTTTTTAAACAACAAGCCTTTAATATCACTTTAAAGCAGAGTTCCACCCAAAAATGGAACTTCCGCTTTAAGTACTGGTGACCCCCTGACATGCCACATTTGGCATGTCATTTTTTTTTGGGCGGGGGGAGCGGGTACACAGTTTTGACAGGCACCCAGCTCCCACTTTCTCCCCTGGCGCCATAAGGAAGTTCACCTCTCCCCCCACCCTCCCTGCAATCTTCTGAGACACGTCACAGGTCCCAGAAAATTCACAGGTCCCGGCCATTCACAGAGTGCAGCACGTCTGTGAAGCCACAGCTGTGCGCCCACAGTTAAAATGCCGGCGCCGCAGAGAGGAGGACGAGAGGAGCGGGGCTTCGTGTGCCCGCATCGCTGGACCATGGGACAGGTGAGTGTCTTTTTATTAAAAGTCCGCAGTTACACTTTTTGTAGCTGCTGACTTTTAAATGGGTGGAACTCCGCTTTAAATATTAGCCACCGGCCATAGGGAAGATTACGAACACATGACTGCTTGAAGGAATAGCCTGTCTTTCTGATCACCCATTATTAGGGTGTAACATGAGACATGATCAAATTCCCTTTGGTTTTTAAAGCAGAATTGATGTTCTGCTGTAACAAACAGTGAGCAGGCAGGCTTTTATTGCAGAGGAGAAATTCAATATCTCTTCTAAAACAAATGGCCCTACCTGCCTGCCATGTGCAGCTTACAGCGCTGGGCTGGTCTTTGTGTGCCGGAATGACATCCTCCCACGCCGGCCAATGACGATGGCCGAAGACTGGCACACAAGAGAAGATGCTGGTCCCAGCAAAGGACCATTGAAAAGGGGAATATTATTGCCATTAGTTCCACTTTAACAGAGCTGTCCAATAAAATGGAAGTTAGAAGGTTGAGCCAAAGCATTTAACACTGATAGGGGTGCTTACAAGGATCAGATTTTATTCATTCATGGAAAATCTTTATCCCAAAGCGTAAAAAAAAAAGAAAAATGTTTCTATAACTACTTATGAAGTTTTAGTTGTAAGTTTGGCTTTATTTTTGTTAGCCACTTATGTCATCTCTATCTAAATCTACTATCCTATTTAACACTACCCTTATCAAACTATGCTGCTGTCCAGGGATGTCCTCCAACCTAAAACAGGAAGTGTGTTACTTCAAAATATATATCGAAAAGTACATCGCGCTGTTGCTCTAAAATAAATATAAAGCAGCCAGGACAGCCAAAGACAAATAGCAAAAAACAACCCAAAAAGAAAATGCAGCGCTTACATATACAGTTGAAAAATAATGATAGTATATGCGTGACCAAATATAACACAATATGAGTGTGAAAACACAAGTGGGATGTAAAAACAAAACAAAAAATGAATGAATAAAAAATGTCCACCAATGTGAAAAAAGTATACAAAACAGGAGGGGGAGGGTTGAGTCAAAAAGTCCTGGTGTCAATAGACGCTGTCAGTAAGTTGACATCACAGAGGCATCAATGGGAACAGGAGGAATCAGTGAAAACATGACAGAAAGGAGATCTTGCAAGAGGAACCAGCACCAATTGTGTGAAGGCTTACCGGGCAAAAAGTGGACTTAAAGGGGCATATACCTCTTAAGTCATGCAGGCTTATGGTGATATTCACTGTTTAAAGTGGAAATAATCAGAGATCCAGGTCACCACGATCACAATTCTGGGTCTAAACGGTACTGGTCATCGGCAACGCGTTTCGTCTGCTTAGACATCATCTGGGGTATGAAGTCTATGCAGACGAAACACGCCGGGTCAAGTCCTGCCAACATCATTGCGCTTATCCATGTCTCTGTAAAAGCCCTTATATCTACATTTGAAATGTGAGTGTTCCTGTTTACCCTCTTTTTATTAAAATCTATTTTTTAAACAATATCACACTATGTGGAACCTTTCTTTAATTTTTGGTTTTATTCTGTGAGTACGTAGATATCCTTTGGTCCTCCTTCCCTCCATGTGAACTTCAGCCGTATGTTTTACTGTGAACTTGCCGATGACCAGTACATTTTAGACCAAGAATTGTGATCATGGTGACCTGGATCTCTGATTGTTTCCACTTTAAATGGTGAATATCACCACAAGCCTGCATGACTTAAGAAGTATATGCCCCTTTAAGTCCACTCTTTCCCGGTAAGCCTTCACACAATTGGTGGTGGTTCCTCTTGCAAGATCTCCTTTCTGTCATGTTTTTACTGATGCCTCCTGTTTTCATTGATGCCCCTGTGATGTCAACTTACTGACAGCGTCTATTGACACCAGGACTATTTGACTCAACCCTTCCTCTCCTGTTTTGTACACTTTTTTCACATTGGTAGACATTTTTTAATTCATTCATTTTTTGGTTTTGTTTTTATATCCCACTTGTGTTTTCACACTCATATTGTATTATATTTGGTCACACATATACTATCATTATTTTTCAACTGTATATGTAAGCGCTGCATTTTCTTTTTAGGAAGTGTGTTACTGGCAGGATCATATGGTGAAAATAAAGGAGAAAAAGGCCTAAAAACAGAAAACGAATGCAACCACCACATCGAAGGATTACTAAGCTGCAATATATTACATTTTTATTTTTTGGTTTAGATAACACTTTAAATCGATGTGCTATATGCCAAACTCGTGTTCCATTTTGTTTTTCATTATGTCTTATTTATTTCTCAGGCACCCGCCAACGATTTCACTCATCCCTTGGCACGGGGTTCTCTCGCCCTCCTGTTAAGACAGAATTACTGCCAGTGATTACTAATAATAGAGCTTATTGAAGTGAAGATGCAGCCAAATCACAGCGGAATGAAAGAGTAATGACTTTACTCCGAGTTATACTTGCACCGTTGGAAGATTGCGCCCTCTTCAATCACTGTGTTCGTTGCGATCACGTGCGCCGCATAAGGTGCTCACAATGAGCTGCTAACATCGTCTAGTGTTGATTTTAATAAAACCTCTAATTATACAGTAGCGCTGGAGAAGAGACATCTTCCCTGAGCAATTTCAGGAGATCCAGCCAAAGATACATTATTCATCATTTGCCTTTTTCTGCAACCCAGATATCGCTGCTCATGTTAACCCCTTTACTGCTACAAAGCAGTGGCTGGAGTCTTGATAGGGCAATATCAGCCATACAATACTTTACTACTGCTAAAAACAAACTGCCCACCCCCATACAAAACTCTCCCGCCTCCATCCCTACCATTGTTTAGTTATAATAAATATAAATATTTTGTGCTAAACATTCCTTGGTTGGATGAGGTGAGGATTGTGACATCACTGCCCTGCCTTTCCACCTCATCCAATCAGAGAATGCTTTGCACTAATTGGGAAAATGCAAAGAACTCCCTGAATGGCACCAGTGCTGAGCGGTCAACCTCCTGTGTTTACAATGCAGCAGCTTGGCATGGCACCATAGCTCCCAACTGTCCCTGATTTCGAGGGACTTCCCCTTATTTGGCACAATGTCCCCTCTGTCCCTCTTTCTTCCTCATTTGTCCCTCATTTGGTCTGATCTATATAGTTGTATAAAAAATGAACTTTTTATCTTTCAAAAGGTGTTTCCCAGTGCTAAACCTTTCATCCAATTTCTAAATTGCTGCATTTGTTAATTTTAACAGCCAATATAAAGGAATAGTAGTGGTAAAAAAAAGTACTTGTAGATTTAAGTAATTTTTTTTTTTATAATTCTCCTTTAATGGGGCGTGGCAGGGGGTGTGTCTTATGCCGACATACTTTTGATAATAGGTGTCCCTCGTTCCCATCTCAAAAAGTTAGGAGATATGCGGCACTCAGAAGCTAGTGGAGATCACTGTAGTAGTGGTGTATGCAGTGATTTCCAGCTTCTGGAGCTCTGCTGTTCAACCTGCGGCCTGAGAGCTGCTTGCAGCCAACAGACACTTTTTGTGTGGCCCTTAGGACCCCTACAGACACTAATCACTTAACCTGGAAATCTTCTTTAAGTGACTCTCCAAGAACCCATTGGAAGGTAGTCCCATTTTCAGCAAGCTGCCTAGCCAGAGCCAAAGAGGTCTCCGACTGGTTATTATACCCAGGGGCGGATTGACAACTCATGGGGCCCCCGGGAAATAGGGGATTATGGGGCCCCCAGGCAATCAGAGATTATGGGGCCACATAGTATACACACACACAGTATACAATCACACAGTATACACATACATGTTTCTATTGCCTGAGAAGGTACTGGAGAGGTGGGGCAGCTATAATCTCAGGATTTTTAGACCAAAAGGATGTCGGTAAGGGACATTTCAGAGACAGATGTAAAAAAAACACAGATTTTTACATACTGTCCCTGGTTTTACTGAGGCTGGCAACCCTGATGGGGCCCCCTAGTGGCCCAGGGCCCTCGGGCAGTGCCCGAGTGGCTCAATGGTCAGTCCGCCCCTGATTATACCTGTGACTTTTGGATGTGTCTCTTTGGAATGACAGAAATATGGGAAGCTGCCATTGCCAACCTCCTAAAATATAGGTTCCATACCGACCATGTATGCTCCTGAACCCCCACGCTTCACCGGATCCTGACATCATCAAGACCAGAGCAGGACTGAATATCCACAAAACTACCACGCACTAACGATTTGTTGTTAAAACTTGTTGTTTTTATTCAATATACTCTTTGGTGATATTTGCTCCTGAATAATTTTATATCTTCTTTAAAATAAATATCATTTATACATTTTTTGATTAATTTTTCTTTTCGTTGCCTACAAAGTCCCTAATACTTACCTGGGGGGTATTACTCTTCTCAATTAAGGACATGTTGGCATTATTTGCTGCGTTTTGCCGCGTTCCAGATCCGTTCCATACAGAGAAAAATGCGACATGTTCTAAATTTGTTGACTACACAGGAGGACGCTGCACTGATGTGAACTAGAGCCACTGGAATCCATGTTATACACTGCCCATGTATTTTTAATGCAGAATAAAAGCACGCTAGACTGCATCTGATATGAGCCACAGCCCTTGTAGTGGGAACTCACAATCCTGCATGCATTTTGGACCATTTCCGTTCATCGCGCAAAGGGCAGTCTATTCACCTAAAAGACTGCCCTGCACACAACAAATGCTCGTAAAAAGCTCCACGATTTTTTTTGCAGCAGCAGAGTGTGTCGCATTTTACACCACACGTTTGTGGCATATTTGTTGTGCAGCAGAATGTGCATCTGCTACCAGCGCTTGGGGTGCCATTAACAATTAATGACACTGCTGATACTTGTTTTGCAAAACGCACATTTTCTGTGGTTTTGTCGCAATGTTCCAGAAATGCCCAGGTGTGAATACAGCCTAAAGGCCTGAACACACAATGAGAATATTGGAGGGAAAAAAACGCATTCATAGCGACCGTTCAATAATCTATTCATAAGTACCCAGATTTCATTAACCGATCACAACAGTTCATGTGAAAATATCCAATGGGACAAGCACAAAAAAGTTTCTCTTAAAGGGGTTATAAACCTTCGTACCTTTGTAAACCTTCGTTTTTTTTTCATCCTATGAATTAAGGTGAAAAATCTTCTGTCACTGACCAGCCCCCTATTTTACCCACCTGAGCCCGTTCGTTCCCTCGGCGGAGACACACTGTACCTCTCTGCCACGGGTTCTCAGCTCTTGATTGGATAGATTGATAGCAGCGCAGCCATTGGCTATGTTATAGCATTGGAGATTAATTATTTAAATGAATTAAATACATTTTTTTATTTCCAAATTAGGTCAGAGCTGCATGGTTTGATTGCGCTATTACTGTGTAGGCACAATTCCATGCAGAACTTCATACACACACCCTGGCAAATTTTTAGTTTTCGTTTTTTGTTTTATATTAAATTTGTTCCATATACTGTAGGCATTTGCCCTTTCTTAACCACTTGACCACTGGACACTTAAACCCCCTTCCTAACCAGACCAATTTTTAGCTTTCGGTGCTCTCACAATTTGAATGACAATAACTTAGTCATGCAACACTGTGCCCATATGAAATATTTGTCCTTTTTTTCACATAAATAGAGCTTTCTTTTGGTGGTTTTTAATCACCTCTGGGTTTTCTATTTTTTTGCGCTATAAATCAAAAAAGACTGAAAATTCAGCAAAAAAAAAAAAAAAATTCTTTGTTTCTGTTAAAATTTATTGCAGAGCATTGGCAGAGTATTGCAGAGTATGGGCAAAGTACTGCAAAGTATTGGCATAGTACTGCAGAGTATGGGCACTGAGCAGCTCTGTGGGCACTACAGATCCAGCCCACAGCGCTGCTGCAAAACGATCCCTCCCCCTCTCCCCTCGCGCTGTACAAATCAGTACAGAGAGGGGAGGGTGGAACCGGCATCATGATATGATGCCGGTTTGTTTACAAGTGATCGCTCCGTCATTTGGTAAACGGTCGCTATCAGCGGCTGTTTACCGTGATCCGCCGGGTCTTCCGGACCCAGCGGTCATGGATGTTCCCGGGTTCGCACCCCAGGGGGCGTGCGGGAGCAAGATTCTGGGTGGACGTCCATGGACGCCCTCCCAGAATAAGCCAACCACGCTGTAGCCGTCTTTCAGCTATGGCCCGGTCGGCAAGTGGTTAAAATGGTGGATTCGGAAGGGTGTTATCCAGAGCTGAGAATGAGGTGTGGTTCTTCAGATAGATGGATGTATATAGAGCGGTGAATCAGCACGCCTCCCGTGCCCCAGGACGACGTCAAGTGTGACGAAACGCGTAGGAGGAGCGACATGCTGACGTCACCGCGATACACGCAAGTCCTGGAACCACGGGCTGCAATCGAGAGCTGGCCAGCTCGGTATTTTATACTGCATGAATTTACTTATACAAATGTAAGTGCAATACTTTTTTATTTATTAAAGTTACCCAAAGATTTTATGCTATGGAAGCTTTTGTTTTCTTATGGGGAATATCCAGCAAAGCGTACCTGTAAAGGGTATAACACCTGGGAAGACGCTGAGACCTTGGCTGCGTAGTTAAAAGGCCCGGGCTGGGTATTAAGCCAGAAGCGCATGTGATCTCCTGTAATAAGAGATCAACAGGAGTCGGTAAGCAGCAGTGTGTGTGTAGGTGGAAGGCAAATCTTTTTCTCATCACTATTCCCGGGTGTATTGTGTGCTGATATCAAAATGAAGATCTACTATCAATAGAATCGACTGTTTACAGTGTGCAGTTTGGTAAATTTTATTTATGATTTTCACTCTAGAAAAGTTGAATTATTTTAACTCACTGCACGGATTCACTTTATGGAAATATAGCGTGACTTGATATTGGAAATTGTTTACTTTAGTTTTTCTTATAGGGGGATAATTTGTTATAGGGTGACAACACTTTGTGCCTGTCTCCCAAATCTGCTTCTGCGTTGTCACATTTATCCTAGGATTTTTTCCGACGGATGTTGGCTCAAACTTGTTTTGTCTACACACGGTCGCACAAAGTTGTCGGAAAATCCAATCGTTCTAAACGCGGTGACATAAAACACGTACGTCGGGACTATAAACGGGGCAGTGGCCAATAGCTTTCATCTCTTTATTTATTCTGAGCATGCGTGGCACTTTGTCCGTCGGATTTGTGTACACGCGATCGGAATTTCCGACAACGGATTTTGTTGTCGGAAAATTTTATCTCCTGCTCTCCAACTTTGTGTGTCGGAAAATCCGATGGAAAATGTCCGATGGAGCCCACACACGGTCGGAATTTCCGACAACACGCTCTGATCGGACATTTTCCATCGGAAAATCCGGCCGTGTGTACGGGGCATATAAGTGGTCATCATATATTACGAAGGCATGGTCCACTGCTTGCCACCATCAGGTAACTCGTCCCGGAAAATGCCATGGAGCCATTGTTGGAGTGCATGTAGACAGGAAGTGGCTGCAAAAAGGCTGTCTGAGATCAGCAGCACCGATGTAATAAATGAAGAAATTACAATAATTTATAATAAATGGCACTTTAGGAAATGAAATATCTTTCAGATAGGGTTTACATATTTATTAAACAGAATGGTGCTAATTAAAACAAAATAAAACTTACAAAATGGCATTACCAATATCACTCAATTTTCATCACATGTTTGAGGTTAGAAAAAAAAAAATCCCCTTAATAAAAGTGATTGAACATCAGCAACCATTTATATTTCATTAAATGGGCATCTTTTATAAGGCACATCTATCCATGTAGATAGACGGCACAGCTGGGAGCCCCAGGCTGTCATATCGGGTCCTTTGTCAGTAAACCTGCCAGTGTCACCGCAACACGCTGCTATCTGAGGTCTCTCCTCACCGCTTGTCTGACACATGGACACAATTAAACAGCTACATTGTCAGCTTTGTGAATTCAGCAAGAAAAAATGATGAATACAAGGCTTTAATGCAATGACGCCTCCTAGGTCTCTGTCAATAAATCTTACAAGCCCAATAAACAGACAGAATTTGCAAGAAATCCATTGATGTCAGCTGATTTTTACCCACTTTATCTGATCTTTGCACACAGATTCGGATAGTAGCCTGTATACGCTATTGCAAAAAACGTTAAAAAACGTTGAAAGACTCACTGCAAAGCTACTGGTGTTTTTATAATGTTATTTTAATGTCCAGTGTGCATGGAGCCTTTTTCTTTATTGTTCTGTGCGTTTACCTACAGGCCAAGCTGCTAGGAGGAGATGGGACAACCGATAACACTACTAGGGGTGCAGGAACGGATTTTGTTTGGTTATTCAAACAATGAAATCTAATTTGCTCCCCTTTGGTCTGAGCTTTTACAGGAATTTGAGCTTTTTTTCTCTGCCTCTAAACACCCCTATATGATAGCCTATGTGCCCATACACACCAGAGGTGTTTAGAAGAGTTTAGCGGCAGAAAAAACCCCACCAAAGTCTATTCAGGAGAGGCGCAATTGACCAAAAAAAAACAACGCTTAAAACCACTGAAACATTTGCATTCTAACAGCCAGAAAATTGGCAAATAGATTGCATGGCAAATTAGCTTATAGAATGCATTAATGCCAAACATGCATATTTGTGTGCAAAAGCACATGCAAAACGAGGCTTTTTGCTTTGTCCTGTAGGAGAAAAGGTGTCATAGAGATTACAGTGTGCATGTGGCCTTATCTGTTACATTGTTCCCAGCTCTCTGTGGACTACAAAAACCTGTCTATCTATATTATGAAGAGAGGGAGAGGTTTCAATAAACCTTTTCTATTCTTCTGATACAAGGTTAGATGATCCGTGTCTCTCTAGGGCTGAAAGTGTAAAAATAAAGGAAATAATAATAATAATATAAAAAAAGAGTGAATGAACATAAGGACTAGTATATTATAAGGCCTTTATAAATAATATACTGTATAATATATTATATTATATTATATTATATTATATTATATTATATTATAAGGACTGGTATATTATAGGGACATATATACTGGAATATACTGTATAATATATAATCATATATTATATTATATTATATATGGACTGGTATATTATTATAAGGACTTTATAATTAATGTACTGTATATTAAAATAAATTATATTATATTGTCATATATTATATATTTTATGAACTGGTATATTATAAGGCCTTTATAATTAATTAACATGCTGTATATTATATTATGGTATATGAACTGGTATATTATAGGGACTTTATCATTAATGTGTTATATTATAAGGACTTTACAATTAATATACTGTACATTATATTATATTATATTATATTAAAAGGACTGGCATATTATAAAGACATTATAAATAATATACTGTATATTATATTATCATGTATTATATTATATGGACTCGTACATTTTATAAGGACTTTATAATTAATGTACTGTATATTATATTATATATTTTATGGACTGGCATATTATAAGGACTTTCTAAATGAATATGCTGTATATTTTATTGTATTATATTATATTATATTTTATTATATGGACTGGTATATTATAGGGACTTTATAATTAATGTACTGTATATTATATTATAAGGACTGGTATGTTATAAGAACTTTACAATTAATATACTGTATATTATATTATATTATATTATATTATATTATATTATATTATATTATATTATAAGGACTTGTATATCATATTTTGGGGGGGAATTTACATTTTAAAACCCAACTTTAGGAAATAAAAAATTTATCCACAAGTTCCCTAGACCTAAATGAGTAATTAATCCTTGCAGTGCTGGCGCACCCCACTGCATGAGTTAATTGCTAATTTACGTCTAGGGGACTTGTTAGAGAAGATTTACTTACCCAATCCTCCTATCTCCCTCTCTTCCATGGTGCTAGACTGGTCTCAACAGCTCCCCCCCCCCCCCCCCCCCCAGTGCTCCAGTCATCTAAGGTCCCAAAGTCCAAAACACAAAAAAGAAAGGAAAAGCAAGAGATTTTTTTCAGTGCCCCAAGGGGTCCTGATACCATCATCAAGCCCAATGCAGGGTCCTTAGCCTTTCATTGGATGTAGTGATGCTATTGCCAGAACGTTGGGTAGCTCCATATGTTGGGGAAGAGGCGAATCAACGTTAAGTGCTTCTCTAGACTAGACATTTGTTCTCTCTGCAAGGGATAATGTTATAATTTCCCAGAGTTGGGCTTTAAAAATGTAACCGATGTCACTGAAAGGTAACCATCACCCCTGGCAGTGTTATAGTTTGGCCTGCAGGTTAATAAGGAGATACATACAGGGCCGCTGATAAGGCAGTACACTGGCACTGTTGTACTGGGTCCAGGCCTCATCAGCTAATCAGGGGGGACCGGGGCAGCTTTTTTGTTAATTTCTGCCCAAATGAATACATAGATTTTATTAGGACAATCCCCCTCCTACTTGCTTACCAGGACTTAAATTAAATATCCCTGGGCCCTATCACGTCAACAGAGGGGCCCAGGAGGTGGGAGCAGAGGAGGGACTTTTTTTTCATGTTTGGGGTGCAGGCCTGCACCTTGGGGGGGGGGGATGGTGAAGCCCAATCAGGAAGGCTGTATGGGGCTCGGTGAATTCTAACAGCAGCCCTGCATACATACTTAAAGGCATGTGATACACATAAAAGAGTTCATATACTGAGGAGTTCATATATTAAATACTATCTTTCTATGTAGTAACCACATAGAAGGATCAGAATATGGTTCTTTAGCACAGCGCTGTACACATTCAGGGGAATACAAACACCTTTCCCTTATGGAAGTCACTGTAGCGGTGCCCTATACATCACCGGGAGTCATTCACACTTCACTGGCCAGAACGCTCATCTATTTTCACCGCCGTGTATTATTAGGCTATGTCAGACTCAGCGGGGTCCGACCTCCATAACCCCGAATACAATCATGATTGTTTATTGGTTAACACTTTCTGTGTATTCTCTGCCATCACTGCTGGAGAACAACAAGTACCAGCAAACCTGTGCTGTAACTAAAAACCATAGGGCTGCTTTTCATAACCAGAAGCTCACATTTAATGGACATCTGAGGGTTGTAGTCAGACCCTTAATAAAATTCTTGGTGTCTGATTTAAGAAGAAAAAAAAGCCAAATGGTCAAGTGGACCCTTCAATAACTTTACTGTCTGAATAAATACATTCCTGATATGTACAAATGTATAGCAACTTCTTTTTTATATTAAAGAGGAACTGCAGTCTGCTCACATAATTTGTAATAAAAACATCTTTGCCATTTTGAAGCTTCCCCCCAACCACTTTGCATATTATTTTATATATACTGGGATTCTGTACTTGCCAAATATGATGCAGAAATCTACCTCCACTGAGTCTGGCTGTAGCCATTTTAACTGTGGGCAGCTGCAGCTGCTGCCTGTCCACTTCCTGGATTTACACAGAGGCACATCTCCAGCTCTGCAGCGCTCATTGGCCCTCTTATGACTCATCCCCCCTTCCTTCCTTTCAAACTCTCACCAGAGTGAGAGAGAGAGATGTGCATGATGTCATAAGCCTAGGCTAATGACCAGACAACACACATGAAGTGGGCTGTATAAGGTATTTACTGGCAGAAAAAAAAATGTTTTACTATCCAAAGTTAAAACAACAAGGGCAGAAGATTTAATAGATGCAAAGTTGAAAAAATTACTGAAGTTCCACTTAAAAAAAAAAAAAAAGCTCTCAGTTTATTATTAAAATTTAGTCCAGTGACTTTGTTACATAGTTACATAGTTAGTAAGGTTGAATAAAGACACCAGTCCATCCAGTTCAACCTGAGTGAGTGTGTGTCTACAACCCTGACCCTTGTCCCTAACCCTATACATCGCACACTCACATCAGTCCCTACCCTCAATCCAAGGTCCCCATTCATATACTAGGGCCAATTTTGGACAGAAGCCAATTAACCTAACAGCATGTCTTTGGAGTGTGGGAGGAAACCAGAGTACCCGGAGGAAACCCACGCAGGCACAGGGAGAACATGCAAACTCCAGGCAGGTAGTGTCGTGGTTGGGATTCGAACCAGCGACCCTTTTTTACTGCTAGGCGAGAGTGCTAACCACCACACCACTGTGCCGCCCGCACCACTGTGCCGCCCAGGCTTCGACAATGCTTTGTTCAGGCTGCGACAATGCTACCTGTCGGCTGCAGGCAGGAGGCAGTATTCCCTCAGTCTCCTATCCCCCCCCCCCCAGTGATCAGACTGCAATTAGTGTATTTAGTAAAAAGTGACAAGACCAGAGGCTGCAGCAGGGGCTGATCTGTGTCAGATATTTGTAAACACATCCCAGAACTGCACATGCGATGGAATTAAAATGTGGTGTGGTGGTTAGCACTCTCGCCTAGCAGTAAAAAAGGGTCGCCCCCCCCCCCCCCCCCCCAGTGATCAGACTGCAATTAGTGTATTTAGTAAAAAGTGACAAGACCAGAGGCTGCAGCAGGGGCTGATCTGTGTCAGATATTTGTAAACACATCCCAGAACTGCACATGCGATGGAATTAAAATGATTGTGTCCTTTTTCAGCCGTCTTCTCAGTCTCTGAAGTATATGGTGACCATGGGTGACGCAGATGCCTGAACAAAGATGGCACCATGCATCTGAATTGCTCTTCTCACAGGTCCTCTTTAATGAACAGGGATAAAGGTATCCTCTACAAAGTGAGATCTGCCTGCGCCAAAAGTCCCTGCAAGCACTGACTGCTACACAAACCCTTTCTGCTTCAGCCTTCTACACCCCAGAGGAGCAGGCTAGCTGACCACAGTGACTGACAAGGTATGCTGGGGCTTGTAGTTCTTACCATTAGAGAGCATACTAACAGCACAGAGAACAGCGGTGGTATGCTGGCCTGCCTGCTATGGAGTAGTACTCCATAGAGCTCTACTCACATGTCTGTCTGACATGAATACCGATACATTTATGTAACACAGGAATAATAACACAACAATATTACAACATTATAATACAAGAACAATAATAAATAGAGAACTAGTAAAATATTATTACAATTACTATTATTATTATTATGATACAAGTAATCATGATAATGGCCCACTTCTTTAACTGACCTTCACCAATGTAACAACACACCTCTTTGTAGACTGCGCTATACATTACATTCCCCTGAATGCTGCCTTTTGCACACTATGCTATATTTTACATTCCCCAAATGCTCCCTATGTACACTGTATATTTATTTCACTCTCCAGACGCTGCACTATGTATTCTGTGCATTCGCTACATTCCCCTGACTGCTGCTGTATGTACACTGTGCTATACATTACATTCCCAGACTACAGTCTTGTCTAAGCTGTGCTATGCATTACTTTCCCTAGACTGCTGCCCTATGTAAGCTGTGCTATAAAATACATTCCCCAGACTTTGGCCCTATGTAAGCTTTACTATACATTACATTCTCCAGACATATGCCTTATGTAAGGTGTGCTATGCATTACATATAAAAGACTGAGGCCCTATGGAAGCTGTGCTTTCTATTGCATTCTACACACTGCTGCTATACAATATATTCCCCAGACTGCAGCGCTATACATTACATTTCACAGACTGCTGCCAGTGTAAGCTCTGCTATACATTACATTCCCCAGACTGCCGCCCCATGTAAGCTGCGCTATACATTACATTTCACAGACGGCTGCCAATGTAAGCTGTGCTATAGGTTACATTCTAAGACTGCTGAACTCTGTACACTGCATATTCATACCATTGAAGCTTTATAAGGAATTTAGTATTTAATCGCGTTGCAAGAATAGACACGTCTACAAATATTATTAATATTAATAGCACCATCATCAACAATGATAATGTAATTACCAGTAGTGACTCATAATTGTGATAGCAGCACACTTCTCTACTGACCACCACTGTCAATGTAATGACACCAATTATCACAAATTGCTGCCTTATGCTGTGCTATTCATTACATCATACAGTATATTCACCAAGCTGCTCCACTCTACAAACTGTTCTATAAGTTATATATAATATAGTACATTCCCCAAAATGTCTACTCCATATGCTATGAAATACGTGTTATTATTATATATGTTATATATTAACATTATACAGTCCATTCGCTAAACTGCTCCACTCTATATGATGAGCTATACAATATATATTCCATTCCTCAGACTGCTGCACTCTATTGTATATGTTGTGCTATACAATATTTTATACAGTGCATTCTCCAAACTACTCCACCCCATATGCTATGCTATATGCTACATTATATAGTGCATTCCATTCCCCAAACTGCTGTACTCTATATGCTGTGCTATACAGTACACTATGCATTCCATTCCCCAAACCACTGCACCCCATATGCTGCACTATACATTATATTATTCAATCCATCCTTCAGACTGTTAAACTCATTAAACAGTATTGTATATACTACTAAGATTTTTTTTTAGGAATTTGTGATTTCATTCCATTCAGTGAACATGCACATTTCTACTAGTAATAACAATGTAGTGAACAGAAACAACAATAATATTATCACTAATTACAATAACGAAGTGACACTTATAATCATGTAACTATTATCATTATTTATTTATTATCATGAATTATTTTCTTCCTAATAAGGTCTGGAAGCAATTTGCAAAAACGTGAAATGTAAAAAAAAAAAAAAAAACCATTAGGATAACAGGCAATAGAGAACAGTGTGGGGCAGACTTTGTTCAGCCAGAACTCTGCAGAACTCTCTGAACTCTCAGGATTCCATCAGAGGTTACCAGGAGTTCCTTAATCAGCAACTTCTGCCTCTCAAATAAGTTACCACTGATGGCAAACATCTTTTCATCTCTCTGTGAGGAGGACATTTTCACACTGACCACCAGTGTAAGGGGTTCCTTCTTTTCTAAACCACCAATCTGAGGGGGGCCTTCCCCACTGACCACCAATGTAATGGAGAACTATACTGACCACCAATAACAGGAGTCCTATACTGACCACCTATACATATGGTGCAACACTGATCACCAATATAGGGGTACAAGACTGACCACCAACATAAGAGGTACTATACTGACCACCAATACAAATGGTGCAACACTGATCACCAATATAAGGGGTACAAGACTGACCACCAATACAAGGGGTACAACACCGACCACTAGTATAAGGGGTACTAAACTCACCCCTAATATAAGGGGTACTATACTAACCACCAATATAAGGGGTACAACAGCGACCACCAATTTAAGGGGTACTACACTCACCCTCATTATAAGGGGTACTGAAGGTAGGTACACCAACCATACAATGTAAGGTGGTTTACACCAATCACCAATGCAAAGTATATTACAAAGATTACTAATATAAGGGGTACTATACCATCTACTAATATAATGACTACTACAATGACCACTGATATAGGGGTACTACCCTGACTATCAATGTAATGCAACACTACAATGTTCATGCTCTGAGTTTATTTTCTGTTTATTATTATGATTATTATTTGCTTCCTATTACTATTATTACTGAAATCATTTTGTCATATAGAGCAACCCTGAGTTTTAAATGTACAACACATTACCTTTTATTTTATGTATTAATATATCTATACCTTGCAGTTATGCTAACGACCTGTGAACTATAGATAAAATAATTATAAGCTAGGGTTCCATATAAAGCTGACCACACACTATACTATCTCATTGTACAACCCCCTTTACATCTACTATCAACTATGTACTGCAAGGTTCTGCCTGATTTACCGAATTGGTTGTTTAGGTTCCTTCTCGCATTACTTAGTTTTGGTAAGTCTACAGTAGATTGTACAGAGATTGTAAAGTGCATGGCCAGCTTAAGTCCTAAATGTTATTTCAAGGGTTCCTCCTTGTTAAAAATTCTGATCTGGGGTTAAAGTTTTCCAACTTCTCCTGTGAACTCTGATCAGATCGGTCAGTGGGAACATCTGGGTTAGTTAATACAAAGACAGGATGGGTTATAAAAAGCAGACATTCCATTGGAATTCCATTGGTGGGAATCTTGAGGGCTTCGTCCTATCCTCTCCCTAATGTTACTGTATTTACTATTATATTATTACCATATTAATATATTGATGGTATATACAATGATATGAATATACTATTTATTATTACTGTATTTGTATACCATTATTATTATATTTATATTATATGATTATGCTTTTGTATTATTACTGTATTTTTTATGCTAATATATATATATATATATATATATATATATATATATATATATATATATATGCAGATAACCAATAATACAGTCATATTATAGATAATATACAGTATTGTATAATCATATTTTATATATATACATATATATATATATATCACTAATAGAAATATAATAATAACAGTAGAATAATGCAGTAATGATAAATAGTGCAATATATATATATATATATATATATATATATATATATATATATATATAGTAAAAATAAATAATACATTTTATTTATAATGTCCTTATGCCCTTTTCATTAAAAGAGAAATCAATATATAAGAGTATATATATATATATATTTTTTTTTTTTTTAATATATATTTTATATGATTATATTACATATTATCTATAATATGACTGTATTATTGGTTATCTGCTCATCAGTCATAGTGAGGTGACAATAATATACATTATCTTATTCTTTTAATTCACCCCCCAGTTAGGTGACTGACCAGGTGTATACCGATCTCAAACAGATCTAGTGTGGGGGGTCCCCCATGTGGTCTCAGCCCTGGCACTGCCCTCATTGCTCACCCTTTTCTCACCTATCAGGCAGTATAGCCAGCATGGAAGGGTCGCTCCACCCAAAACTCACATTCCTGTTTATGGTGGATGTCAGGAGAGTTACATTGACCTTTTTTTTTAAATCAAATTCCTTGGGGACTTTTTAGTGGGACTTTTGCACCTTTGTCTCTGTCACCATTTGGGGGTTCCTCTCTCAGGTCCCTAAAAAGTCCAAAGCGGGGTGAGGAGCTGAAAACTCCAAGCCCCCCACACTCCCCCTGAGCCCCTGGAGGGTGACACTTGTGTTGGGATCAGGTGATGGAGAAGTTGGAGGGATGGCAGTCAGTCTAGTTGGAGGTGACAGGAGTCCAGCCAGCAGGAGGGAGGAGTCAGCCCACCTGTCCAGGTGAGGGGGGGAGGGGGTCCCCGGGCTTACCTTGGCTCCGTCGCCGTCCGAATCTTCGGCTTCCAACTTCCTCCGGCCGCCCAGTAAGAAGATGAGGATGGCGACCCACACCAGCCCGATCAGTGACAGTACCAACCGGCGAGCCATCCGCCTCATGGTCCGGGGGGGGTCATTGATTCCCCACTGCCCGCCGCCATGTGTATGATCAGGGTGGAGCTCTCATTCCAGGTGGAGGGAGGGAGGACGGGCAGAGCGGAGCTGGCACCGAGCTGTGTGCCCGGCTATACCAGCGGAGGAATGACACTGAGACCGAGCAACGGAGCCAGAATGACGGGGGGAGCGGCGCCCCCTGCCGGACACTACTGTCACTGCACCCCAACCGCATGACACTCGCTGTGCCCGGCGCTCACCTGGGCAGGTAAGGATCGGGGGGCAGGTAAGGATCGGGGGGCAGGTAAGGATCGGGGGGCCTGGAAAGTGTCCGGGGGCCAGATAAAGAAGTGTTAAAAAAAAGGTAATACGGTGCCTTGAAAAAGTATTCATACCCCTTGAAATGTTCCACATTTTGTATTACAACCAAAAACGTAAATTTATTTTATTGGGACCAACACAAAGTGGCACATAATTGTGAAGTGGAAGGAAAATGATAAATGGTTTTCATTTTTTTCTACAAATAAATATCTGAAAAGTGTGTCGTGCATTTGTATTCAGCCCCCTTTACTCTGATACCCCAAACTAAAATCTAGTGGAGCCAATTGCCTTCAGAAGTCACCTAATTAGTAAATAGAGTCCACCTGCGTGTAATTTAATCTCAGTATAAATACAGCTGTTCTGTGAAGCCCTCAGAGGTTTGTTAGAGAACCTTAGTGCACAAACAGCATCATGAAAGCCATAGAACACTCCAGATAGGGATACAATTGTGGAGAAGTTTAAAGCAGGGTTAGGTTATAAAAAAAATATTCCAAGATTTGAACATCTCACGGAGCACTGTTCAATCCATGATCTGAAAATGGAAAGAGTATGGCACAACTGCAAACCTACCAAGACATGCCTGTCCATCTAAACTGACCGGCCGGGCAAGGAGAGCATTAATCAGAGAAGCAGCCAAGTGGCCCATAGTAATTCTGAAGGAGCTGCAGAGATCCATAACTCAGGTGGGAGGATCTGTCCACAGGACAACTATTAGTTGTGCACTCCACAAATCTGTCCTTTATGGAAGAGAGGCAAGATGGAAATCATTGTTGAAAGAAAGCCATAAGAAGTCCTGTTTGCAGTTTGTGAGAAGCCATGTGGGGGACACAGCAAACGTGGAAGAAGGGACTCTGGTCAGATGAGACCAAAATTGAACTTGGCCTATAAGCAAAGCACTATGGGGTTGATTTACTAGAGGCAAATAGCCTGTGCATTTTGCAAAGTGCAGTTGTCCTCTGCAAGTGCAGTTGCTCCAGAGCTTTGTAAATGAGGTAAGGCTTCACTTTGCAAGGAGTACCCAATCACATGCAAAAATCTTTTTGCTTGCACGATTGAATGATGAATGATGATTAAACATGATTGAATCATGGAAGTTAGCAGAGCTTCTGCTCATTTACTAAGCTCTGGAGCAACTGCACTTGCAGAATGCAACTGCACTTTGCAAAATGCACAGTCTTTTTTCTTTTAGTAAATCAACCCCACTATGTAGTATATCTTATTATTACAGAGGGGCTGTCAGGAATTGGGATCAATAACCTTACTAGGGGGGTGGGTTTTTATCAGCTCACACACTAGGAAGTGACAGGGAGCGGGAGAGGGAGAGCAGAGGGATGATAGAGGCATGTAAATTGACCACGGTATCATGGATCAGCAGTCTTCATTACCGTGGTCAGCACACTAAAAGGGACACAGGAACAGGCAGGATCAACCAGGTAATTTACAACATAGAATAGAACAAATGTCACCACATAAGATCTATGCGATTTTACATGCTTTAGACCAGGCATCACTAAATGGTGGACCACGGTCTGGGTCCGGACCGAGTCAATGTCCCATCCGGACCCCCCGCGGTCGCGCCATGTAGGATCCGCTTTTCCCCCTCAGCCACCACTATCTCTGTTGTCTTTGCAGAGCTGACATCGGAATAGCAGCACAGCGATGGACGGAGGTGGGGGCTGGCCCGGTTAACTGATTGGTTACTAGGACCGCCCTACATTCTAGCAACTAATCAGTTTACTGGGGCAGCTCTTGCCCTCCATCCATCGATTTACTGCACTTCTGATGTCAGCTGCTTCCAGTGTCACCTGCTGTGCCTTTGCCCTGTGTAAGGTAGAACAGGGAAGAGGGCTCTGTTACTGTTATGAAGGACGGAGGAAGCCGGGGGTGATGTAAAGAGGGGACAGAAACTGTAATATGAAGGAGGGGGGTGATATAAAAAGGTAAAAAAGAGGCGAGGACAGGAATGTGAAGGGGTTGATATGAAGGGGATAGGTTTCTACAAAAGGGGGTGGGGACTATAATGTAAAGGGGGGTTGGGGACTGCAAGGGGGGTCCTATAAAATGGGCGAGGACAGTTATGTGAAGGGGTGCCATAAATGAGGTGAGGACATTTATGTGAAGGGGGGTGCTATAAAGGGGGTGGGCACAGGAATGTGAAGGGGGTGCTATAAAGGGGTGAGGACAGTTAGGTGAAGGGAGGTGCTATAAAGGGGGGCTGGGGACTACAATGTGAAGGAGGGGTACTGTAAAGGGGGACAAGGACAGGAATGTGAAGAGGGTGATATGAAGGGGGCTGGAAACTGCTATTTTAAGTAGGCGGGGGATATAAAAGGGGGCCCGAGGACAAGAATGTGAAGGAGGGGCTGAGGACTGTAATGTGAAGTGGGGGGGGGGGGTGATGTGCAGGGAGACTGAGAGCCCGGACGTAATAACAGACTTGTGATGTGAAGGATCTGAGGCTAGGTTCACATCATTGTGTACTGGGTTCTGTGTGTTGGCGGCCAATTTATTTCAGTTGGTTGCCTTATAAGCAGAAAAAGGAGTCCCTGACCCCCTATTTTTTTAAATTGAGCCGTACCGAGCTGCATGGTACTGTGGCACCATTTGGTGTGGCACTCGCAAAAATATGCCATGTTTGCCATAGGTGCAGAGGTGCCATTGAGAGTCAAACATATGATTCGGACTTAGTTACATAGTAGGTGAGGTTGAAAAAAGACACCAGTCTATCAAGTCCAACCCATGTGTGTGATTAAGTGCCGGTTCACACTGATGCGAGTTCATAATGAATGTGATGCGTCAAAAACATTCTAAATTCGTATGTCATCCATAAAGTCATTGTTTTCAATGACCGTCGTTCACATGCATGCGTTGCGATTCCCCTACGAATGCGATGCGATAAAAAAAGGGTCTTGTGCGAGTTTACTGCGTTGCGAATTTAGCCTCCATAGACATCAATGTAAATCGTTCTGGAATCGCATTGTTGGTTCAGATATGTGCGAATTCCACCACACTACTCTCCACAAAAACCAGAAAATACACAGGAAGTTACCACCTTTCTTTTTTTTCCATTATGATTCCATTGGCTAGAACATCAATCGCAGCTATGACCAACTCCTGAAATTCGCGGTAAAATCACGTTAAAATGGCGGTAAAATCTCACACCTCGCACCTCACACAGGACAAAAAAAACTGAACAAATTCACAGCGCAGCAGTTTGAACCGGCACTATATGTCAGTATTGCATTGTATATCCCTGTATGTTGTTGTCGTTCAGGAGCTTATCTAAAAGTTTTTTGAAACTATCGATGCCCCCCGCTGAGACCACCGCCTGTGGATCCATTACAGTAAAGAGCCCTCTATTTAAGTTTAAGGTTAAATCTAATTTCTTCTAATTTTAATGAGTGGCCATGTGTTTTATTAAACTCCCTTCCGCGGAAAAGTTTTATCCCTATTGTGGGGTCACCAGTTTGGTATTTGTAAGTTGAAATCATATCCCCTCTCAAGCGTCTCTTCTTCAGAGAGAATAAGTTCAGTGCTCGCAACCTTTCTTCATAACTAATATCCTCCAGTCCATTTATTAGCTTTGTTGGCCTTCTCTGTACTCGCTCCATTTCCAGTACATCCTTCCTGAGGACTGGTGCCCAGAACTGGACAGCATACTCCAGGTGAGGCCGGACCAGAGTCTTGCAGAGCGGGAGAATTACCGCTTTATCTCTCGAGTTAATCCCGTTTATAATGCATGCCAATATTTTGTTTGCTTTGTTGGCAGCAGCTTAGCATTGCATGCCATTGCTGAGCCTATCGTCTACTAGGACCCCCAGGTCCTTTTCCATCCTAGATTCCCCCAGAGGTTCTCCCCCCAGGGAGTAGATTGTATTCATATTTTTGCCACCCAAATGCATTATTTTACATTTTTCCACATTAAACCTCATTTGCCATGTAGTTGCCCACCTCATTAATTTGTTCAGATCTTCTTGCAAGGTTTCCACATCCTGCGGAGAAGTTGTTGCCCTGCTTAGCTTAGTATCGTCTGCAAATACAGAGATTGAGCTGTTTACCCCATCCTCCAGGTCGTTTATGAACAAATTAAATAGGATTGGTCCCAGTACAGAACCCTGGGGGACCCCACTTTCCACCCCTGACCATTCCGAGTACTCCCCATTTATCACCACCCTCTGAACTCGCCCTTGTAGCCAGTTTTCAATCCATGTACACACCCTACGGTCCATGCCAAAGGACCTTACTTTTTTACAGTAAACGTTTATGGGGAGCTGTGTCAAATGCTTTTGCAAAACCCAGATACACCACGGGCCTTCCTTTATCTAGATGGCAGCTCACCTCCTCATAGAAGGTTAATAGATTGGTTTGGCAAGAACAATTCTTCATTAATCCATGATGATTACTGCTAACGATACCGTTTTCTTTACTAAAATGTTGTATATAGTCCCTTATCCCCTTCAGGAGCTTGCATACTATTGATGTTAGGCTAACTGGTCTGTAATTCCCAGGGATGCATTTTGGCCCTTTTTTTAATATTGGTGCTACATTGGCTTTTCTCCAACCAGCTGGTACCATTCCCGTTAGTAGACTGTCAGTAAATATTTGGAACAATGGTCTGGCAATTAAGTTCCCTAAGGATCCTCGGGTGCAAGTCATCTGGTCCCAGTGACTTACTAATGTTAAGTTTTCCAAGTCTATCTCTAATTCTGTCCTCTGTTAGCCATGGGGGTTGCTACCTGTGATGTGTCATGAGGATAAACACTGCAGTTTCGGTTACTGAAGCCCCACGATTTCTTCGTGAAGACTGAGGAGAAGAATACATTCAATACCTTTGCCATCTCCCCATCCTTTGTAACCAGATTTCCTTCCTCATTCTTTATGGGGCCAATATGGTCTGTCCTCCCTTTTTTTTACTGTTTATATACTTAAAGAACTTCTTGTGATTTTTTTTGCTCTCCTCTGCTATGTGTCTTTGGTGTTCTATCTTAGCTGCCCTAATTGCACCCTTACATTTCTTGTTGCATTCCTTGTAAAGTCTGACAGCATTGGAAGATTTTCCCTCTTTTACTTTTCTGGTGACAACCCAAAATTTGGGATTCACTTTTAGGACCGACCCACATCATGAACTGCACAGGAACACGCTCACAGTCATTGCGATCCCTGTATGATTTGAGTGCATTGGGTTTTCAGCCTACTCATTTGAATGAGCTGAAATCGCACTGTACAGCACCAAAAGAATGCCCTACTGTAAAAGGCACTACAACCGGCTTGCCTGGTACTTCTGTACCAGGCAATCCGGGGCAGGCAAATGCACTGCATTTGTGACCTGCATTTGGGGTGTCTTTAGCATTGCACTGACGGTTGCTGCAAGGGCAGTGCGTTTTGAATGCAGTGATGGAAAAGCGCACAGAATGTGGGTTTCCTGCACCGCGTTCTGGTATGAACCAGACCAAACTTTCGATGTTAAAGGTGAGCATAGGTGTGCACAGCCTATTACATTAGGATGTGCACCTCAAAGCTCGAACACATGCATGTGTAATTGTGTACAGCAGTGGACAGTGTCAATAGGGCCGTGGATGGTGTCAGTAGTTTTTATTTTATTTATTTTATTATTATATTTTTTTTAAATCTTTTAGGAGCCCTGTAATGTGGCTTTTCTGAAATATCAAAGGTTTAAACAGGGGAAATCTGCACCACACAGGGTGATTAGGGTGTGCCCAGGCACACCTGACACACCCAGTGCACACGCCTATGAAGGTGAGCATGACAAATAGTGAGAGTGAATCTCCCTAATGGGGACAGAGACAACAAAAATTATCTGACCTAATCCCTCTCTACTTTAGGGTACATTCTCCATTAGAATCATTGGAATAACAGATATATCAAATATAATTGGATTGTAATAATGACAAATGCTATTTCTTGAATGTCCCATAACAGTGTATAAATCAGCGGTGGTGTATTTGTCGTGTCATCGAGTGTTTACTACGCTGCTATTTTAATCTAACATTTCATGTCCCGGAGCTCCGTGTTTTAATGAATTGTCTAATGGGCTGCTCACTTCTCCTACAATTATTTTACATCAATATCACTCTGTAATTGGAAGCCGTCCGCGGATTACAGGACATTATAGGATTAAGACATGTTGCCAGGGAAATCAAATTTAAAAAATATCCAAACACACGTGGGGACTGGTGCTTCCATAAAATGGCAACCTTTATGTAGAAATACAATATTTTAATGAATTTATTTACCACTTAAACCTCAACACCAGCCTTGCCTTCAGTCTTCCACAGGTTACTCTCCTCTACTGAAATGGCTTACTCTGATTTCACTGCACACTGTGAGCTTCTCATAATGTGCATCAGAAGCTGCAGCAAGTCAGAGGTCACCACATTTTCTGGCTGGAGAAAGCCCAGCATCACCTAGCCCTTTTCTCTCAAGCTGTGCTGTCCATGGCCCATCCCTTTCATACATTGGATTCCAGTTCTTTCACTCATAGAGGCTCAGCATCAAATGTGGGCGCTACCTAGGAATGCCCACTCTTCCAGATCGACCCATCAAGGCATTTTAATATTTGCATAACTCTTCCCAGGGACCAGCCAACTGCTTGTATCAGGGCTGAGGACTTTTGAGAGAAGTACTGAGGGATGGTGCTGTGATATTTTCAGGAAGCCATGTACAGCACCCATAGAGAAGTATAGAGACCCAGTGATGGTGTCAGTGAGTCTAAAATTAGGTAACGAAAATGGAAAGCTTTTTTTAAAAAATTCCATTAACATGGTGATGAGGGAGAAGAGGAGGAACCAGAAATAGAGCAAATAAAAATACTAGCAAATTAAACTTTAGCCTCAGTTTCCATAAAACTGGCACCGTCCCTCCTCACCAGTCCAGCATCTGCGCACATGTGCCAAAGGGCTCTGCCCAGCCTTCGGGAGCTGGCACAGGCATTTAGCATATCTGCGCATGCGCTGTCCCTGCACATGCACAAAACAACATGAGATATTGAGCCTCCATAACTGTGGCGTCTTCATGCATGAATGCGGAAAGCCCTGAAGGTCCCGAATAGAATCTGGGGGCACACATGTACTGTGAGGCAACAGGAGTGCAATGCCATTCTTGCCTGGGCAAGAAAAGAGGAAGTCCTGCGCTGTGCAGCACAAAAAAAGGTGAAAATGCTTAACAAGAAAAACATCGAATTGTGGGAGAAGGGGGTGGGCTGAAACTAGGTGCAAATAAATCGTTTTTTAGAGTTTTTGGTTTCTGCTGTCAAAGAAAGAGAAAAAGAAAGAAGGTAGAGAAGAATGACAAAAGAAAGAAAGAGAGGAAGGAAGGAAGGAAGGAAGGAAGGAAGGAAGGAAGGAAGGAAGGAAGGAAGGAAGGAAGGAAGGAAAAACAGAGCGAGGAGAATGAAGGGAACGGAGGAAAGGAACATAGAAAAGATGATTGATGGAAGGAGGGAAGTAAAGCACAATGATAAGACATGAAGGGAAAACAGAAAGAAAGAGAGGGAGGAAGGGACGAAGGAAAGAAAGAAAGCGAGAGAGAGTGGGAAGAAAGAAAGATAGAGGAGTGAGGGAAGAAAGGACGAAGGAAAAGGTGTAAGAAAGAAAGTGAGAGAAAGAAAGAAAGAAAGAAAGAAAGAAAGAAAGAAAGAAAGAAAGAAAGAAAGTGAGAGAAAGAAAGAAAGAAAGAAAGAAAGAAAGAAAGAAAGAAAGAAAGAAAGAAAGGAAGGAAGGAAGGAAGGAAGGAAGGAAGGTAGGAAAAACAGAGTGAGGAATAGGAAGGAAAAGGAGGGAAGAAACGTAGAAAAGATGGAAGGAGGGAAGTAAAGAAGGAAGAATAAGTGCATTTTTTCCCAGGAAATGACGTTCTCATTGCTGTGTGTTGATGAATAGACAGCAGAATGATAAGACATGAAGGGAAAACAGAAAGAAAGAGAGGGAGGAAGGGACGAAGGAAAGAAAGAAAGCGAGAGAGAGTGGGAAGAAAGAAAGATAGAGGAGTGAGGGAAGAAAGGACGAAGGAAAAGGTGTAAGAAAGAAAGTGAGAGAAAGAAAGAAAGAAAGAAAGTGAGAGAAAGAAAGAAAGAAAGAAAGAAAGAAAGAAAGAAAGAAAGAAAGAAAGGATGAAAGATAGAAAGAAATAAAGAAAGAGAGAGAGGGATGAAAGAAGGAAAGAAAGAAAGAAAGAAAGAAAGAAAGAAAGAAAGGGAAGGAAGGAAGGAAGGAAGGAAGGAAGGAAGGAAGGAAGGAAGGAAAAACAGAGTGAGGAATAGGAAGGAAAAGGAGGGAAGAAACGTAGAAAAGATGGAAGGAGGGAAGTAAAGAAGGAAGAATAAGTGCATTTTTTCCCAGGAAATTACGTTCTCATTGCTGTGTGTTGATGAATAGACTGCACAATGATAAGACATAAAGGGAAAACAGAAAAAAAGAGTGGGAGGGACGAAAGAACGGACGAAGAAAAAAAAGAAAGCGCGAGAGAGTGGAAAGAAAAAAAAAGAAAGTAAGGGTGAAAGAAAGGGTGAAAGAAAGGGAAAAAGAAAGAAAGAAAGAAAGAAAGGGTGAAAGAAAAAGAAAGAAAGAAAGAAAGAAAGAAAGGGAGGGAAGAAATAAAGAAAGAGAGGGTGGGAAGAAAGGAAAAACAAAAGAAAGGAAGGAAGGGAAAACAGAGTGAGGAATAGGAAGGAAAAGGAGGGAAGGAACATAGAAAAGATGGAAGGAGGGAAGTAAAGAAGGAAGAATGAGTGCAATATTTCCCCATCTGGGATGATTGCTGTGTGTTGATGAATATATAGCACAATGATAAGACATGAAGGAAAAACAAATGAGAAGGAAAACCGGCACAGAGACCAATGTGAGAATTAATTTCAAATGGAAATGAAAATCTGCATTCGGATAAAATCTTTATCCTCTGGATTAGGCTTAATTAGTACTGATGCCGAGCACATCAAAGGCCTCATTTTGTCTTTGTCGGAGGAGAAAAAGTTTTGAAAGTAATACTGTGAGATAACGTGGACTGGATTAGAAGCCGATGGACACACATTCCGAGATATTGTTATCTGTATATTGTTATCACTGAAGAAAATCCTAAATTTTGGGTTGCCCCCAGAACAGGACTAGAGGGGAAATCTTCTAATTCGGACACTAGTTCAGACACTAGTTCTAGGGACTCTTACTTTGGAGGGATCTCCCCTCACTTCCTGTTTTGGCTATGGGACAGGAAGTGAAGGAAAATCTTGCCAGTGGGACATAGATGGCAAAAAAAATAGAAAAAACTGACAGGATAAGATTATTTTTTCATATTATATGGACACATTTATTGTATTCTGTGAGTGTAAAGCCCCATACACATGATAGGACTTTGTACAAACTTTCCCTTGGATTTTTGTACAAAGGGCGTTGGCCAGAAGTTTGTCTTGCATACAGACGACAGGACTTTTCCAGCCAACTTTCACCAAATCACGTGGTTTTTCAGCTCTTTACCACCACCCTTTGGTCAACTTCTGTATTGTTGTCTGATATTGTGTCAATCTTGCCACTTCTATTGGCGAGATTGACACCATGCGAGCCGGGTTCACACTGGTGCGGGGATCCGACTTGGATCCCCGCCAATGGCAGGCACTGTGTTTGGTATGAATCTTGAGGGGGAACTCCACGCCAAATTTTAAATAAAAAACCGGCATGGGTTCCCCTCCAGGGGCATACCAGGCCCTTAGGTCTGGTATGGATTTTAAGGGGAACCCCCTATGCCGAAAAAAACGGAAAAAAAACAGATCCCGGGCCCCCACCCTATGTGAATGAGTATGGGGTACAGCGTACCCCTACCCATTCACCTAGGGAAAAAAGTGTCAATAAATAAAACACACTACACAGGTTTTAAAATTAATTTATTAGGCAGCTCCGGGGTCTTCTTCTGACTTCGGGGGTCTTCTTCCGACTTCGGGGGTCTCTCCGGCGTCTTCTCCCTCTCTCTGGTGTCGTCTCCACGCTCTCTGGTTCTTCTCCGGTGCCTTCTGCCTTCTGCCGGGCTCCTCCGCTATCTTCTTCTCTTTTGCCGCTCTTTTGCTAGCAGAGGAGCCCGGACATCTGGATCGTCTTCTTCCCTCTTCTCTTCCAGAGATGTTGACACGACGCTCTCTCCAGCTGTAATGCTGTCTGTGCGCTCTGCTATGACTTATATAGGCGGTGACCCCGCCTCCCTATGACATCACAGTCCCGGGGCATGCTGGGACTGTAAGGTCATAAGGGGGCGTGGTCATGTCATCCTATGACAGCAAAGTCCGATGGAAACAGAAAAAGTTTGTCCGATAGAGCGTACACACGGTCGGATGTTGCTCCAAAACAGCTCATTTGCATGTTTATTGTCAAAAAGTCTGATCGTGTGTACGGGCCTTAACACTTCCAGCTATGTATTACCTCTCACAGAGATCACAGTACTCCCCTGACAATGCCTTTATCTGCTTTTCTCTTCAGAAGGATCAAACCATCTTTGTTTAGGCATCATCCGGGATCATCTACTTCAGGGGTGCCCAACCAGTGGCCTGGGGGCCACATGTGGCCCGCGACCTCCTGCTCTGGGATGGTGGGTTGGCAAGCCCAGATTGCAGGTTGTCAACCCACCATGCCAGAGCATCAGTGTTGTTAGGCCCCTTTCACACTGGGGCACTTTGCAGGCGCTACAGCGCTAAAAATAGCGCCCGCAAAGCGCTCTGAAACAGCCGCTGCTGTGTCTCCAGTATGAAAGCCCTTGGGCTTTCACACTGAAGCGGTGCTCTTGCAGGAAGGAAAAAAAACTCCTGCAAGCGGCATCTTTGGAGCGGTGAAGGAGCGGTGTATTCACTGCTCCTTCACCGCTCCTGCCCATTGAAATCAATGGGGCAGCGCAACTATACCAGTGGCGCTTTGCTGGAGGTTTTAACCCTTTTTCGGCCGCTAGCGGGGGTTAAAACCACCCCACTAGCAGCCAAATAGTGCCGCTAAAATGACGGTAAAGAGCCGCACCGCCAACGCACCCACCGCCGCAGTGTGAAACCAGCCTTAATGAAGCCAGCGGTAGAGGAAGCAAGCAGCTGCGGAGCATCAGTGTAAAGGTAGCCTTAGGCCCCTTTAACATGATCTGTCTGACCTAATCGGACCCTCCATTCACCTCTATGGAGCGGCAGATGTAAACAGACTTGTGTCCGTTTACACCTGCCTCCTTCCAATCCGATCTGCTAAAAAAACGGAAAGTGGATCCGTCCTCTTCCATTTGATCAGATGAGAGGGCCCATAGAGTAAAGTGGGCTGTGTCTGTGTCCGCTTTGCATATGCAGAATGGACGCAGAACTGTCATCTGCTCATTGTGGCCCGTGACTGGTTACTAAGTTGCTTAAGTGGCCCTCGCTCTTCAAAAGGTTGGCCCCCCCTGATCTACTTCCTCGACAGAGATATAAAATCCTGGTGTATTTGCAGTTTTTGACTCCGACACAGATCAGCCCTTTGTCAGAATGCAAAGGGGGTTCACATCAATGACGTCACTATGCTAAAAACTATTTTTTTCAGGCCACGCAATAAACGCAGCCAAATACCGCCTGTAGTACAACCCCTTACAGTGGCTTGCGAAAGTATTCGGCCCCCTTGAACTTTTCAACCTTTTGCCACATTTCAGGCTTCAAACATAAAGATATAAAATTTTTATTTTTTGTGAAGAATCACCAACAAGTGGGACACAATTGTGAAGTGGAACGAAATATTTTGGATTTTTGAAACTTTTTTAACTAATAAAAAAATGAAAAGTGGGGCGTGCAAAATTATTCGGCCCCCTTGCGTTAATACTTTGTAGAGCCACCTTTTGCTGCGATTACAGCTGCAAGTCGCTTGGGGTATGTCTCTATCAGTTTTGCACATCGAGAGACTGAAATTCTTGCCCATTCTTCCTTGCAAAACAGCTCGAGCTCAGTGAGGTTGGATGGAGAGCGTTTGTGAACAGCAGTTTTCAGCTCTTTCCACAGATTCTCGATTGGATTCAGGTCTGGACTTTGACTTGGCCATTCTAACACCTGGATATGTTTATTTGTGAACCATTCCTTTGTAGATTTTGCTGTATGTTTGGGATCATTGTCTTGTTGGAAGATAAATCTCCGTCCCAGTTTCAGGTCTTTTGCAGACTCCAACAGGTTTTCATCCAGAATGGTCCTGTATTTGGCTGCATCCATCTTCCCCTCAATTTTAACCATCTTCCCTGTCCCTGCTGAAGAAAAGCAGGCCCAAACCATGATGCTGCCACCACCATGTTTGACAGTGGGGATGGTGTGTTGAGTGTGATGAGCTGTGTTGCTTTTACGCCAAACATATAGTTTTGCATTGTGGCCAAAAAGTTTGATTTTGGTTTCATCGGACCAGAGCACCTTCTTCCACATGTTTGGTGTGTCTCCCAGGTGGCTTGTGGCAAACTTTAGACGAGACTTTTTATGGATATCTTTGAGAAATGGCTTTCTTCTTGCCACTCTTCCATAAAGGCCAGATTTGTGCAGTGTACGACTGATTGTTGTCCTATGGACAGACTCTCCCACCTCAGCTGTAGTTCTCTGCAGTTCATCCAGAGTGATCATGGGCCTCTTGGCTGCATCTCTGATCAGTCTTCTCCTTGTCTGAGCTGAAAGTTTAGAGGGACAGCCAGGTCTTGGTAGATTTGCAGTGGTCTGATACTCCTTCCATTTCAAAATGATCGCTTGCACAGTGCTCCTTGGGATGTTTAAAGCTTGGGAAATCTTTTTGTATCCAAATCCGGCTTTAAACTTCTCCACAACAGTATTACGGACCTGCCTGGTGTGTTCCTTGGTCTTCATGATGCTCTCTGCGCTTTCAACAGAACCCTGAGACTATCACAGAGCAGGTGCATTTATACAGAGACTTGATTACACACAGGTGGATTCTATTTATTACCATCAGTCATTTAGGACAACATTGGATCATTCAGAGGTCCTCGCTGAACTTCTGGAGTGAGTTTGCTGCACTGAAAGTAAAGGGGCCGAATAATTTTGCACGCACCACTTTTCAGTTTTTTAATTGCTAAAAAAGTTTAAATTATCCAATAGATTTCGTTCCACTTCACAATTGTGTCCCACTTGTTGGTGATTCTTCACAAAAAATAAAATTTTTATATCTTTATGTTTGAAGCCTGAAATGTGGCAGAAGGTTGAAAAGTTCAAGTGGCCCGAATACTTTCGCAAGCCACTGTATGTTTCGCTAGCACAGGCTTAGCTTATAAGGACGAGGTATGTTAGAGCGGGGTTGTACTACACTGTGGATTGTTGTGTGGCCTGAATGAAATTGTTTTAAGCACAGTGATGTCATAAGTATGCGGACCCTTTGCTTTCTGACACTAGGTATACTGAGTGAGGTTGTGCTCTCGGGCGTGCACACGATTCACCCATGGATGGAGGAGAGGCAAGAATTTTGGAGCAGTATTACTTGTTATTGATTGTACTAAGACCGCTTTCACACTGAGGCGCTTTACAGGCGCTGTAACGCTAAAAATAACGCCTGTAAAGCACCTCTCCTGTCACTCCAGTGTGAAAACCCTCGGTGGTGCTCTGGCAGGAGGCTGGCAGGAGGCTGGCAATAACTGTCTCATCTCAGAGCTGCCATCAGTGTCTGATCATGACCCTCTGCACCATGCCATATACATAGCTCCCAACTGTCCCTGATTTTGAGGGACTGTCCCTAATCCAGAACAAAGTCCCTCGGTCCCTCTTTCCTCCTCATTTGTCCCTCATTTTGATATGATCTACACTCACCGGCCACTTTATTATGTACATCTTTCTGGTACCTGGTACTGGGTTGGACCCCCTCTCGCCTTCAGAACTGCCTTAAAGGGATTGTAAACCCTCATGGCTTTTCACCTTAATGCATTCTATGCATTAAGGTGAAAAACCTTCTGTGGTGCTGCAGCCCCCTCGAGCCCCCGTTTTACTTACCTGACCCCAATCTTTCTGCGGCTGGGAACGAGCACACCAGCTCTACCTGGTGTCTCGTGTCCTGATTGGATAGATTGATAGCAGAGCAGCCATTGGCTCCCGCTGCTGTCAATCAAATCCAATGACGCGTCGCTGGGGGGCGGGGCCAAGTCCTGCATTCTGTGTGAATGGACACAGATGCAGGACTCGGGAGCTCACATGCACGGGTGTCCACCAAGGAGAGCGCTTCTCCAATGTGGACACTGGATGCGGGGAGGGGCCACCAGCGCTGAGGGACCCCAGAAGAGGAGAATCGGGGCCACTCTGTGCAAAACGAACTGCACAGTGAAGATAAGTATGACATGTTTGTTTTTGTTTTTTTA
The DNA here is from genome assembly GCA_037952835.1 of Lithobates septentrionalis. Classification (NCBI taxonomy): domain Eukaryota; kingdom Metazoa; phylum Chordata; class Amphibia; order Anura; family Ranidae; genus Lithobates; species Lithobates septentrionalis. The sequence goes on along the minus strand of JBBDGP010002095.1, from coordinate 1,532,502 downwards.
AACAAGGGTTTACAACCCCTTTAATTCTTCATGGAATACATTCAACAAGGTGTTGGAAACATTCCTCAGAGATTTTGGTCCATATTGACATGATAGATTTACACAGTTGCTGCAGATTTGTCGGCTGCACATCCATGATGCCAATCTCTGTTCCACCACATCCCAAAGGTTTTCTATTGGATTGAGATCTGGTGACTGTGGTAGTACAGTACGGTACAGGCAGTACAGTGACCTCATTGTCATGTTCAAGAAACCAGTGGTGAGATGATTTGGGCTTTGTGACATGGTGCATTATCCTGCTGGAAGGAGCCATCAGATGTATACATTGTAGTCATAATGGGATGGACATGGTCAGCAACAATACTCAGGTAGGCCGTGACTTTAAACAATGCTCAATTGGTACTAAGGGGCCCAAAGTGTGCCAAAAGCATATACCCCCCACACCATTACACCACCACCACCAGCCTTGATACAAGACAGGATGGATCCATTTTCTAATGTTTACGCCAAATTTTTTCCCTACCATCTGAAATTTGCAGCTGAAATGGAGAATCATCAGACCAGGCAACGATTTTCCAATCTTCTATTGTCCAATTTTGGTGAACCTGTGCGAATTGCAGCCTCAGTTTCCTGTTCTTAGCTGACAGGAGTGGCACCCGGTGTGGTCTTCTGCTGCTGTAGCCCATAGGCCTCAAACGTATGGGAACTGCCTTGTGCAGGCTTTCAAAGTTCCAAAAGACGTCAAACTATTTAAAATATACAGCATCGAAACTCGTGCGGTTGCACATTTGGCGAACATGCATCCCGCAATTTCAGTCAAATGAAAAGATCATTTTTTTGGAAATGCACATACCTTTAACCACTTCCCGCCCGGCCTATAGCGGATTGACGGCCGGGCGGTGGTTCAGTTATCCTGACTGGGCGTCATATGACGTCCTTCAGGATAACATGCCGCCGCGCGCCCGCAGGGGCGCGCATCGCGGCGATCGGTGGATCGGTGTGTCAGTCTGACACACCGCTACACCGATCTTGGTAAAGAGCCTCCGGCGGAGGCTCTTTACCACGTGATCAGCCGTGTCCAATCACGGCTGATCACGCTGTCAATAGGAAGAGCCGTTGATCTGACAGACGCAAGTAGAGGAGAGCCGATCGGCGGCTCTCCTGGCAGGGGGGGTCTGCGCTGATTGTTTATCAGCGCAGCCCCCCCGCAGATCACCACACTGGACCACCAGGGATCGCCACTAGGACCACCAGGGAAGGCAAACATGTGGATGGCCAGGTATGTATCCCATGGCCATCCACATGTGCCCAGTCAGTGCCAATCAGTGCCCACAAATGGGCACTGATTGGCACAATTATGTTGCAGTGATGCCCAGCAATGCCACACTTAGGGGCATCACTGCCATCAATCAGTATCATCAGTGCCACCCATCAGTGTCCATCGGTGCCACCTGTCAGTGCCCATCTGTGCCCATCTGTGCCCACCTATCAGTGCCCATCTGTGCCCATCTGTGCCAACTATCAGTGCCACCCATAACTACCCATCAACACCACCTACGAGTGCCCATCAATGCCACCTACGAGTGCCCATCAGTGCCGCCTATCAGTGCCCATCGGTGCCACCTATCAGTGCCCATCAGTGCCACCTACCAGTGCCACCTATCAGTGCCCATTAGTGCCACCTATCAGTGCGCATCAGTGCCGCCTATCAGTGCCCATCATCAGTGCCCGTCAGTGCCACCTCATCAGTGCCACCTCATTGGTGCCACCTCATCGGTGCCCATCAGTGCCGCCGTATCAGTGCCCGTCAGTGCAGCCATATCAGTGCCCGTCATTGAAGAAGAAAACATACTCATTTACAAAAAAATTTAACAGAAATAAAGAAAAACATGTTTTTTTTCAAAATTTTCGGTCTTTTTTTATTTGTTGCGCAAAAAATAAAAACCGCAGAGGTGATCAAATACCACCAAAAGAAAGCTCTATTTGTGGGAACAAAATGATAAAAAATTTGTTTGGGTATAGTGTAGCATGATCGCGCAATTGTCATTCAAATTGTGACAGCGCTGAAAGCTGAAAATTGCCCTGAGCGGGAAGGTGTCTAAGTGCCTGGTATTGAAGTGGTTAAAGTTTTGTCTAGAATACTCAATATTATAAATTATTTTTGTAAATGTAAAAGGTGTGTTTTAAGAACTAATGAAAATTAAGTAAGGTACCTAAAAATAAATGTTAATTAATTTACTTTGATATTTTATGTTGAAAATTATAACTTTTTTATGTTAAAATTACAAGCCAACAGAATCATTTTTTATCAGTGTGCCATGTTCAAAGTCACTTAAAGCCCCTTTCTTCCCCATTCTGATGCTCGGTTTGAACTTCAGCAAGTTGTCTTTACCACGTCTAGATGCCTAAATGCATTGAGTTGCTTCCATGTGATTGGCTGATTAGCAATTTGTGCAGGTGTAACTAATAAAGTGATCGGTGAGTGTATATAGTTGTATATAAAATGTACTACTTATCTACCAAAGAGTGTTTTACAGTGCTAAAACTTTCATCCAGTTTCTAAATTGCTACATTTGTAAATTCCAAAAGCCAATATAAAGGACTAGTGTACTAGTAGTAGTTTTTTTATTGGTTGAACTAGATGGACTTGTGTGTTTTTTCAACCTGACTAACTATGTAACTATGTAAGTAGTGATAAAAAAAGCACTTGTGTGTTTAACCAATCAGTTTTCCTATACAAGTCTCCTTTAAGGGGGGTGTGGCAGGGGGTGTGCCCTATACCTACATACTTTTGCTAATAGGTGTCCCTTGTTGCCATCTAAAAAAGTTGGGAGATATGCATATAATGGGAAGGACCCATGGCAGAAACAGCATCTTTAGTTAAGTATTCTTGTTATATTTTCTAATATTATCTGTAGCTGTCATTACTTAACCACTTCAATACAGGGCACTTTTACCCCCTTCCTGCCCAGGCCAATTTTCAGCTTTCAGCAATGTCACATTTTGAATGACAATTGCACGGTCATGCAACATTGTACCCAAATGAAGTTTTTATCATTTTGTTCACACAACTAGAGCTTTCTTTTGGTGGTATTTAATCACCACTGGGGGTTTTTTTTGTGCTAAATAAATGAAAAAAGATTGAAAATGTTGTATATTATTTAGTCTGTAGGAAAGGTATAGAGTCCGCAAACTATAAATTGATCAATCCTGATGTACTGACGGCCTATCTAATTTCTTGAGGCCTAGAAATTTCAGAACAGTACAAATATCCTCCAAATGACCATTTTTGAAAAGTAAACAAGGTATTTACTAAGAGGCATGGTGAGTTCTTTGAAGTTGTAATTATTTGGAAAATAAGAAAATTTGAAAAAAAAACCTCACAATTGTCTTTTTTTTTTTTTTTACATACTGTCACCAGTGCGGTACAGTATCATCATATAACTGGTGTGGTGGTAATCAGGAACACCCACTAGTGACATACATACTAGTGTGATACATTTTTTTTTTTTTTTTTCATTTTGTATTTCATTTTTTTTTTCTTTTTTTTTTTAACACACTGTGACCAGGGCACAATGATATTACCATAGTGACATTGCAGTAATCAGGGAAAGTAATTGGGATTTTTTTTACACATTATGATTGCTTATAGCAGGGAATTTCATTGCTATAAGCAAGCATTTTACTGAATGAAATCGATTCATTCAGTTTGTATTGTTGTGATTAGCTGTTATTGGCCAGAGCTAATCACATAGTAAAGATGGGCTGTGATTGGCCCTGTCTGTACCATATGATCACACAGAGCAATCACAGCTAGCAACACAATTGTATACAATAGATGGCATAAAAGGAAGCCATCCATTGTTTACAACTGTCATGTGACCTACCGCGATTGGTCACAGCGGTCACATGGTACTGGCATCGAGCCGGTACACTGATCGATCATCAGCTGTGTCCTATGGACACAGTCTGTGACAGATTGCGTCACCATGCGGCTATGCGAGTGGCACTCTCTGGGAGGACATCATATGACGTCCACTCCACGAAAAGACCACCCGGCATCAGTCTGCTATAGGTTGACGTAAACTAGGTTGACTAGGTTGACGTAAACTAAACTATCACGGATCTGTGATATTATACAAGGATGGCTTTTTAATGATAAAAGGTGGGAGATCTCTGTAATACCCTGTTTCCCCGAAAATAAGACCTAGCGTGACTGTCGGTGATGGCTGCAATATAAGCCATACCCCCCAAATAAGCCCTACCCCGTTTCCCCGAAAATAAGCCCTACCCTGAAAATAAGACCTACAAGAACTTTAACTACGGCTTATTTGGGGGGTAGGGCTTATATTGCAGCCATCACTGACAATCACGCTAGGTCTTATTTTCGGGGAAACAGGGTAAGTAACAAATACCTGGTAGTGTTCCACTGATAGGTTACTTAGCATGTTGCACTTACAATGAAAAAATAAATCAGATTCTGATATTATTAGGTACACTTTAACCACTCTTTTTAGGGGTGCACCGAATGGTAATTTTGGTGCCAAAACTGAAACTGAAACCAAAAATGCACTTTGCCGAAAACCACAACCGAAAATGCAATTTTTTAAAAAATATTTAAATTTTTATATATAATTGTATTATATTTGATTTTGTAATTAATATCATCAATTTAAATTAATATGAATTTATTGTTTCATCTCTTGTATCATGTCCTCAGTCTCTAACCATCTCTTGTATCATGTCCTCAGTCTCTAACCATCTCTTGTATCATGTCCTCAATCTCTAACCATCTCTTGTATCATGTCCTCAGTCTCTAACCATCTCTTGTATCGTGTCCTCAGTCTTTAACCATCTCTTGTATCATGTCCACAATCTCTAAACATCTCTTGTATCATGTCCACAATCTCTAACCATCTCTTGTATCATGTCCACAATCTCTAACCATCTATTGTATCATGTCCTCAGTCTCTAACCATCTCTTGTATCATGTCTGCAATCTCTAACCATTCCTGTATCATGTCCACAATCTCTAACCATTACAAACACTTTAATTGCAATGTGTTTTCATTCATTCTAATTGCCACCCCAAGGCACCGTCTAACAAACAACACAATGATGTGCATTGCAATGTGATGCGCTGTCACATAAACGGTGCACCACTTTTTTTGCAGCACAATGTATGTAATTCCAGTGGCATGAGGTGCGCACTGCTGCAATGCACATCTGTCAGAAGGTGTGTTAACGTGCCATTCAGAATAATTGTTAACGCATCACACCAACACACTTGATGTATTGCTGTATGTTACCGCAAAAAAACAAGGTGCCTTTAAAGTGAACCTGTCAATGTTGTAAACTTCTAGAAGACTCACCTAGATGCCTACGATTAGCCTTGGTGGCCATAAAAGCCTCTTCAGTGACCTCATGTGATCATTTTCAAGCCACGATTTACAGTCTGTTTTCGACTGATCTGGTTTGTGTTGCAATGTGGAATGTTGATTGTCTGGGGCTGTAATTATTCCATTCTGGTTAATACTATGTAAATGTCACATTGTTGTATCCCCGTTACCTCTCATCCACATCCTGGTAAACAGAGAAGCAGGAAACTCTTTATACATACTCAGCGGTGACACTCCACATGTGCTGTACATTTACAAGATGCTATTGTCTCTTTCATATTAAAGTGGTATTAGTGCCATTATTTTTCTATACATGTGTGTTTTTCATTAAAAGGAGTTAAAGCCAAACAATCACAATTAGATTTAGGAAAGAAACTGAACATTTACACTCAAGCTATTAACATTTTAAAGGCATATTTATATAGGATTTATATTTTTACCCCTGAAGCCAACCTCTTCCTCTAGTAGTGAACAGTCTGTCTCCAAAGTGCTCCCTCCTGGTGGTGAACAGTCTGTCTCCAAAATGCTCCCTCTGGTGGTGAACAGTCTGTCTCCAAAGTGCTCCCTCTGGTGGTGAACAGTCTGTCTCCAAAGAGCTCCCTCTAGTGGTGAACAGTCTGTCTCCAAAGAGCTCCCTCTAGTGGTGAACAGTCTGTCTCCAAAGAGCTCCCCGTCGTATCCAACAGCCTGACAAGAAACAGCTCCCCCCTATGCTAAACAGTTTCTGAGCAAATAAAGTGGAGCTAGTGATGAACAGCTTGCATCCAAAGAGCTCCCTCTAGTGGTGAACAGCCTGTTTCCAAAGCGCTCCCTCTAGTGGTGAACAGCCTGTATCCAAAGTGCTCCCTCTAGTGGTGAACAGCTTGTATCCAAAGTGCTCCCTCTAGTGGTGAACAGCCTGTTTCCAAAGCGCTCCCTCTAGTGGTGAACAGCTTGTATCCAAAGTGCTCCCTCTAGTGGTGAACAGCTTGTATCCAAAGAGCTCCCTCTAGTGGTGAACAGTTTGTATCCAAAGAGCTCCCTCTAGTAGTGAACAGCCTGTTTCCAAAGAGCTCCCTCTAGTGATGAACAGCTTGTGTCCACAGAGCTCCCTCCAGTGGTGATCTGTCAGCATCCAAAAAGAAGGGAAAAGCTGATAAAGGCATGGTCAGAGGGAGTATCTCTGTGATCTGGGATTTCTGTGAGAGGTAATAAATACTTGGAAGTAGTAGTCATGCACACTACAACTCATAGAAGCTGCTTCCACAGACGAGTGAGCTCTTTTGAGCTTTTACTTTTCTCTGCCCGTTACTGTAACTCCCCCCCATGTTAGCCTATGTGGTAGATTTACTAAAACTGGTGCACTCAGAATCTGGTGCAACTGTGTATGGTAGCTTCTAAGTTTAGCTTGTTCAATTAACCACTTCAGCCCGGGAAGATTTGGCTGCTGAATGACCGAGCCATTTTTTGCGTTTCGGCACTGCTTTGCTTTAACTGACAATTGCGCGGTTGTGCGACGCTGCACCCAGACAAAATTGACGTCCTTTTTTTCCCACAAATAGAACTTTCTTTTGGTGGTATTTGGTCACCTCTGCGGTTTTTTTTTTTTGCGCTATAAACAAAAAAAGAGTGAGAATTTTTTTTAAAAACACAATATTTTGTACTTTTTGCTATAATAAATATCCCCAACTTTTTTCCTCAGTTTAGGCCGATATGTATTCTTCTGCATATTTTTGGTAATAAAAATCACAATAAGCGTATATTGATTGGTTTGCGCAAAAGTTATAGCGTGTACAAAATAGGAGATAGATTTATAGCATTTTTATTATTATTTTTTTTTTACTAGTAATGGCGGCGATCTGCGATTTTTATCGGGACTGTGACATTATGGCGGACATGTCGGACACTTTTGACACATTTTTGGGACCATTGGCATTTATACACCGATCAGTGCTAATAAAATGCATTGATTACTGTAAAAATGTCACTGGCAGGGAAGGGGTTAACACTAGCGAGCGATCAAGGGGTATTTAACTGTGTTTCCTGTGTGTGTTTTTAACTGTAGGGGGAGGGGACTGACTAGAGGGGATGACAGATCATGATTCCTAGCTATTAGGAACTCACGATCTGTCATTCCTCTCAGAACAGAACAGGGATTTGTGTGTTTACACACACACGTCCCTGTTCTACCTCTCGTGCCCGCGATCGCTCATGGTTGGCGGCCACAAGCATCGGCACCCCTTCAGTGCAGCAGGCGCGTGCCTCCGGCGACGCACGCCTGCTAACCCGATCCTGCGAGCCGATGTATAGCTACGGTGATTCGCGGGATCGTGCCGTCCTGCCGCGGTATAATGACAGCGGCTGGTTGGCAAGTGGTTAAGCTTTTACTAGCAGAAGCTGACTAGTTTCTATGCAGTGCTGCACCAGATATTGCATGCTCCAGTTTTCCATGCACACTGCAGGTGTTTTCAGGAGTTTACAGGCAGAAAAAAAACCCAAAGGGTTTTTTTTTTTTTTTTTTGTTCAGCCTGTAGGCTCCTGAAAGCGCCTGTAGTATGCATGGACACATAAGCTAACATGGAGGGGAGTTAAAATGGTTGTAAAGGCACAAGTATTTTCATCTTCATGCATTCTATGCAGGAAGGTAAAAAACTTTCTGTGTGCAGCAGCCCCCCCCCCCAATACTTAACTGAGCCCATCTCGATCCAGCGATGTCCACAAGAGCCTTGCCTCTCCGGGGACTCGCACTCCTGGTTGGCTTTTGTTAGCAGCGGGAGCCATCGCAGCGGGAGCCATCACAGCCAATGAGCCAATCAGGAGATGGAGGGGGTGGGGCCTAGCCGCGGCTTTATGTGTGAATGGACACACACAGGGTCGCGGGTTGGGAGCGCACCTGCTTGAGTTCCTGAACTGGACTTGGGTCATTGCAAGCTGCTTTCTGTGGGGGCACCCAGCAGAAGAGAGGGGGCCAGGAGCACCGAAGAGGGACCCGAGAAGAGGAGAATCGTGGCTGCTCTGTGCAAAACCATTACACAGTCGTAAGCATGACATGTTTATTATTTAAAAGAAAAAAAAAAGACTTTACAATCACTTTGACAGGCAGAGAAAGGAAAGAGCCCAAAACATCTTAAACGCCTGTAGGAGCAGTAGTGTGCATGATGCCTAAAACATATATAATCAAAGGCTGCCCGTCCATACGGCGCGCAGGGGCACCGCCCCCCTAATCCATACGCCCCTAATCTACATGCAGGGCGCCGGAGGCATGGATTCCAATTTTTTTTCGTTTTATTTTTCGAAGCACGTGATTGAGCCGGAGGCTCTAATTGGCGTTAAAAAGGGTGGGCTCTGTGCCCCAAGCCCACTCACTTGTGTGGCAATAGCAAATTAATATTTGCTATTGTCTTCCTGATTCTCCTCCCGGCCAATCAGGAAGCGGGTCCTGAGACCCGATTGGCCGAGAGGAGAAGCGACCGTATTGGCCTGCCGCGGAGGAAGCCGCTGAGGAGGAGGGGACGCAGGGGAAGCTGAGGAGGAGGAGACGCTGTCCGTGACCTAGATGGGGTGAGTGTGGGGCTGGTGGGCGGACGGACGAGCGACAGGGGGGACTGGCTGCAGCCTTCTTTTGGCTACACCCTTCTCCCTTCTTTCTGACTATTTTAGTCACCCCCACACAACCATCTCCTGGTCACCGATCAGCTCAGAAAACGTTCCCGGGACGGACGATCTGCACACACAGGTAAGAGGACAGCGGTCACTGGGATCACACATGGCTCTGCTGAACTTCCCATCAAAGTCATCAGTTTTGTACATGTAGTGAATTTCTTTCCAACCACAAAAGAAATTGCAGGAAAGAAATTCGCTCGATCAACAACATGCACAGTGTTGATGTGGGAATCTCTCCTGCCGGGCCATTGTCTTCTCCCTGGCCGGGGCGGCATGTTGGACAGTGATAATTGCAGGTAAAACCCCAAAGCTCTCAACTGTCCCTGATTTGGAAAAAAGTCCCTCTGTCCCTCATTCATCCCTCATTTTGTTCTGATCTACATAGTTGTATAAAAAAGCACCTGAGACTGAGTGACTGCTGCGGACACACACGGCTGCAGCATTCTCTCGTGAGACCTTCACCCTCCTCCATCCTCCATTTTTTGGACAGCACCCCACCAGGAGTTTACAAGTCAAAAGATCTCCCCTCCACCCAGCCAGTGACAGGTTCACGCCACCCCATAACCATTTATCTACTAACTTAAAGGAGAACCTACACACCATCTACTATCACATAGAACGCTTGAACGTGGACTGGTATGGAACACAGAAAATCGCATCTTCCATTTCAGGCCGCTTTTTCCAACTAGCCATCAAGATGATGTACATACTTTGGCCTACTGGCATATAGAGACTGCACCCTGGTTCTCAAATAGGCTCTGATGAAGAGGTCATCCTCGAAACGCGTTAGCCAACTCTAAACACCTGCCTCAACATGGGCTCATGTTATTCCTAACCCATTTTTAATTTCTCATGTCTTTTATATTTTGTCACCTGTTTGCATGATACGTAGTATTGGTATTATTCAACTGCTTTTATTTGCTCTTTATTTCCTCCGAAATAAATTTTATATGTTTTGATGTAAGCTTGATCACGCGCCCTTCATCCACCACTCTCCACTTAGTATAAAAAAGCACTATTTATCTTAAAAAAGGTTTTACAGTGCTCAAACTTTCATACAATTTCTAAATTGCTCCATTTGTAAATTCCAACAGCAAATATTAACCACTTCCTTACCGTGCATAGTCATATGATGGCGGCAGGAGCCCTTTGTCCCTCCGGGTCGCCTTTTACTTTCTGGACCTCGAGGGGGTGCGTGCGCCCGCCGCGTCGCTAGGCACCTTGATGCACGTGCCCGGTGGCCGCTATGTCTGCCGGGCACCCGCGATTGTCCGTGAACACAGCAGGACAGTAGATCTGTATGTGTAAACACACAGATCCACGTCCTGTCAGAGGAGAGGAGACCGATGGTGTGTTCCCAGTACAGAGGAACACCGATCGGTCTCCTCCCCTTGTGAGTTCCCCCCCCTACAGTTAGAATCACTCCCTAGGAAACATTATTAACCCCTCGATCGCCCCCTAATGTTAACCCCTTCCCTGCCAGTCACATTTATATAGTAATTAGTGCATTTTTATAGCACTGATCGCTGTATAAATGTGAATGGTCTCAAAATGGTGAATGGTGTCAAAAGTGTCCGCCACAATATCGCAGTCATGATAAAAATCGCAGATCGACGCCATTACTAGTAAAAAATAAAGAATAAAAATGCCATAAATTTATCCCCTATTTTGTAGACGCTATAACTTTTGATCAAATACCACCAAAAGAAAGCTCTATTTGTGGGGAAAAAAATTTCATATGGGTACAGTGTTGCATGACCGCGCAATTGTCATTCAAAGTGTAACAGCGCTGAAAGCTGAAAATTGGTCTGGGCAGGAAGGGGGTGAAAATACTCTGTATTGAAGTGGTTAACGAATAGTAGAGGTAAAAAGAAATAGCAATTGTGGGTTTAACTAATCATTTTTTTGTATAATTCTTCTTTAAGCGGGGCAAGGCAGGGGGTGTGTCCTATGCCTACATACTTTTGCTAATAGGTGTCCCTCGTTCCCATCTCAGAAAGTTGGGAGGTATGAGACCCGGCATGCTGGTTGTACCCAAGTTGATCGATCGATCAACTTAGTACATTCAGCCTGCCGATACACGGTTCCAATCCAGACCAAGATTCGAATTGTGTATAGCCTGCCTTCGATCCATTTTGATGTCCTATGATAGCCACTGATAGACTGCAAAGCAGGCATCTTCTGCTGTTTGCCTTTTGTGTTATCACAGTTTACATTGGACTCTACCATACTTGGGCCACTGAACTTTGATGCCATTTTCATCGGCCTTTGTTTTTTCAGTAGCTTGCTAACCATTGTATTCTCAGGGTGGGCCTAGGCTAACTTCCTCCTCGCGTCGCCATCTTCTTCTTCTTCCTCGCTGCTGCCGGTTACCCACTAAAAAACAAAAAAGAAGCTGGTCTTGCCGCGAAGCTGTCTTTCTCTGTTTTTATGTTTCCTGCTGTCCTTTGCCTCTTATATAGGCATGGGGCGTGGCCATCCAATGTCGGAGAGCCTGTCCCTTGATACACGCTGTTTTTGTTTTTTTTTAACATTTTGGCGTGGGGGGTACCCTCTGAATCCTTACTAGATGCAAATAACCTGGGGGGAACCCCACAACGTTATTTTCCCGAATTTTTTTGCCGGCAAATTTTTTTTTTCATTCAGCTCTGCTGATGACTCATAGGTTGCTAAGGACACAGCGGCCGGCCTCCAGGCCCCCTGCTTAGCAACCAGCTTTATACAGTGCTAAAATAAGAAACGCAAAACATAAAACACATTAAAAATGCACCACTTGCATTTCTGGTGCAGCTCCATTGAAGTCTATTAGCCGCAAATCGCGGGTAAAAAGTCCCCGACCCTTTCCAAAAATGCACCAGCCACAAAACGCATAGATGTGAACTGGTACCATAGGAAACCATGTTAAATGGACTGTAGTGTATTTCTCAAAACTGCAAAACGCACTAAAAAACGCATCGGTGTGAACCTAGGGTAAGTCACATCTGTAAAAGTTTTTTCAAAAATCAGAAATACGTTACACTGTACACCCTGTATGGAAAGTGATGGTGAAGCTGGAGCAAATCACTTATCTGCAGCAACAATTTCAAAATATCTTTTTACCCCCAGGACAAATAATGCTTTATTTGTATTTTTAGAATTTATTGGTGGAGGCTGAGAAACATGTTTTTAAAAAGTGAATTATTTGTATCAGTGGCTGGTTCATTAAAGAGGAGAAAATAATCAGTTTTTATGTCAGTAGCAGGGCCGGGATAAAATAAGGTGAATGATCTATATCGCAGCAAGCAGTTCAGAATTTAATCTGATAGCACAAATTCAATTTATTTAAATTTAATGGTCTGCAACATTTATTGGCGTATGATTGAAACAGTAACTGATTGTACAAAGAACGTCGGAGCACAGCTGCGCCCAGTCGTATTTTGATTTATTTTTAGGCGGCACGTTTCAGAAGATGATTACTGCAGACAGGAAAGGTCGGGGATTGACTTAGGATAACTTTTTTTTTCTTCAAATAAACCATATAAGCCAACCTACTGAGCTTTTGATGCAACTTACTGCTTTCAGCTGTTGAGGCCATCATCATGTGACCCATACTGATGAGTCCGGGACGGCGGAAGCAATGTTATGAGTGAGAATTTGGTTTCACAAAGATGTTCACTTTCTTTGCATATTAATAAAGGCACATATGTCCACTTTTGGGGGAAAAAAACTGTAGAGTGCTCCTGTGTAACTTAAAGCTGAAGTTATAAGAGGAGCTCCATGCTCCCCCAAAAAAATTAAAGTCTGGAGCTACGAATACTGTAGCTGCTGACTTTTAATATAAGGACACTTACCTGTCCAGGGATCCAGCGGTGTTCTCACCCAAGCTGATTCTTCAAGTCTTGTGGCTTCACAGCCGATTTCTTACTGCACATGCGTGAGCTGCACTGCACTTTGTAAATGGTCTTTTTGTCTTCTGGGACCTGTGATGTGTTCGAGGAGACTCTTGGGGAAGGAGGGGGCCAAACTCCGGGGCCAGATCGCTAGGGCACATATGACCGGACGTGGGAGTGGGTACCTATGAAAACCAGGTACCCGCTTCCCCCTCCCCCCAAAAAGTGGCAGTGGAGGGGGGGGGGGATCAGGGCTGTCTTAAGACATAGACACTCCTGGGCACTGCCCAGGGGCCCCAGGTGCATGCGGGCCCCATGATAATCTTGCATTACATTGTACTTGCCAACTGTGCTGGATTTGCTGGGACAGCCACACTTTTTACTAAGCTGTCCCAGGATGGCCATGTCCCAGGCAGTGTCCTGTACTCCCCCTTTCCGTGTACTCTGCCTTTCTGCCTCCCCACCTGTACTGTACCCTTTGATTTATGGCATGTTTTCTTATTGTTTGATTTAATTCTTGAGAGTAGGTGTGTAAATTGGGGCAAGATTGTAGGGGCCCCAGTGCATTACTTTGCCCAGGGGCCCATGATGCTATTAGGATGGCCTGGGGGGGGGGGCGGGGGATTCAAACAAGTAGAACCTCCCCTTTTGGGTGAGGTTAAACTTTAATCTACTTAGATTTCAATTGCATATCTTACGGGGTCTCTGTGCTTCTCTATGCAATGCAGGCAGACCACAGCTGGTGGGAAGGGCTGGCAGGCTGCGGTACATACAGTGGCGGCTGGTGCTCAAACATTTTGGGGGGGGGGGCGCAAACAAACTGAAAAATAAACTGTTAGTAATGCAGGACTGTAATCAGCCATTTATCAGGTAATTATATATCATTACTGCTAGATAAAACTGTGCACACACACACACACACACACTATATTGTCAAAAGTATTGTGACACCTGCCTTTGGCATCCCAGTCTTCGTCTATAGGTTTCAATATTGATTTAGCTCACCCTTTGCAGCTATAACAGCTTCAACTCTTCTGGGAAGGCTGTCCACAAGGTTTAGGAGTGTGTCTATGGTAATGTTTGACCATTCTTCCAGAAGCGCATTTGTGAGGTCAGGCACTGATTTTGGTCGCAGTCTCTGCTCTAATTCCTTCTAAAGTGGTTCTATCGGGTTGAGGTCAGGAATCTGTGCAGCCCAGTCAAGTTCCTCCACCCCAAACTCATCCATGTCTTTATGGACCTTGATTTGTGCACTGGTCCAAATCGTTTGGTGGAGGGGGGATTATGGTGTGGGGTTGTTTTTCAGGGGTTGGGCTTGGCCCCTTAGTTCCAGTAAAGGGAACTCTTAAAGTGTCAGCATACCAAGAGATTTTGGACAATTTCATGCTCCCAACTTTGTGGGAACAGTTTGGGGAGGGCCCCTTCCTATTCCAACATGACTGTGCACCAGTGCACAAAGCAAGGCTCATAAAGACATGGATGAGCGAGATGACTTCAACCCAATAGAGCACCTTTGGGATGAATTAGAGTGGAGACTGTGAGCCAGGCCTTCTCATCCAACAGCAGCGCCTGACCTCACAAATGCACTTCTGGAAGAATGGTCAAACGTTCCCATAGACACACTCCTAAACCTTGTGGACAGCCTTCCCAGAAGAGTTGAAGCTGTTATAGCTGAAAAGGGTAGGCCAGCTCAATATTGAACCCTACGGACTAAGACTGGGATATCATTAAAGTTCATGTTCATGTAAAGGGAGGTGTCCCAATACTTGGCAATATATTGTGTGTATTTCACGTGCATATTTAGCGGTTTGTCTGGAATTAAAAAGTGGAGGTCTTGAGTTTCATTTTAGATTTCTTCCAACCATCATCTGCGAACATCCTCAAGAACATACCATGACAAGAGTTAACAAATCCTTTAGTTTTGAGAAGTGTTGCAGTAATTTTCAAGAAAGAGAGATCTGAAGTAGCTCAAAGCCAGAGAATTAATTTATTTGAAGCATTTGTGCTGAGTGTACAGATAAAAACAGGCTAGCATCAGCTCCCAGTATTGATCTTTGCCCTGCGGAATTAAGCTTATCCAGGGCTTTTGAAGGAGTAAAAATAAATACATTGTAGCAAGGGCTGCTGGGGAGGGGGGGGGGGGGCAGTTAAAAACTGGAGGTCTGCAGGAGACAGAGGAAAATATCCAACTCGCAATTCTCCCACTTAACTTCCCTGGTTAGGTTATTACTTAATTGGTTCAGCAGAACTTGTATTGACGGGTAGCAGAGAGCGTTGATTTAGCAGACCCTTCGATGGGCGCTGCGCGGAGCGTAGCTGGGGGAGGAGGATGGGGGAGCCATCGATTTTCCAACAACTGAAAAGCTACTTGTATCTCGTTATGCTTAAGTCATCTCTTTCCCTGCTAATATATTTCTATTTGAAAGACTGCAAGTGTATCAGTCTATCACTAACAGAATTACAATGTAATACAAATGTGCCTTTTATATCTACACCTAACAAGGTATGTGATTTATTTTCCCGTAATTGTACATGACGGGATGTATGCTGAGGACACAGTGAGAATACGCACAGGAATCGAGGACCAAAGCAAAATACCTCATCGGAGTTTCATGTTTTTTACATACTGTATATCACTATTTTAGAGGTTTTAATTATATCTTTTAAATGTATTGTGTTTTTTATATTTCTTTTTATACATGGAACCCCAAACAAGATAAAAAAATAAAGCTCAGGCTGTAATACTCACCTTTAATTTGGAGTTGCCTACAATAATTTATTTTCGCCACAAGATGCCCTCAGTCTCCTGGGTTGAATAAAGCCTAGCCTGAGGACATACTATAAATAATTGGGCGTCATGGCCCCTCCCTCTATGGGTAATCACCACAGCACCCATCATAGTATACTGAAACAAAAAAATGGCACTATAGGTACTACATAAGCTCTATTCTGTAGACCAGCAGAGGATCTCTCCAGACCAGAAAAGAGGCGAAGAGGAAAAAGAGCCATCTTGTCATATAACTGGATGAAGACATCTGAAAAGGGTAAGGATTAAAAAAAATACACTGTGGGGGGGCTCCCCGGGAAAGGGGGAGAGCTACACTCATATCTTCATTGCATTTATGGGTCCAGTCTTTGTTGTTACTAGACATGTGCAGTTCCGAATTGAAATTCAGACAATTTTTCCGTAACTCGGACATTCGGACCAAAATAAGGAATCAAAATTTTGGACGAAATTCTAATAGTTTTCTAATCTAATTTGAATTTCCAAAGAGAACAAAATAGAATAGATAATAACGGAATAGCAATATAGAATATAGTAGAATAGAAAAGAATATAATATAATAGAGTAAGACAGAACAGAATAGAAAATAAAAGAATAGAAAAATTAGAATAGAAAAAATGGATAGAATAGAAAATAAAAGAATAGAGTAAAACAGAACAAAATAGAAAGCAAATAATAGAACAGAATAAAATAGAATAGAAAATGAAGGCATAGAATATAATAAAAAATAAAATAGAATAGAACCATCTTTTGAACTTCGAATTTCAAATAGAATAGATCCAAATTCGAATAGAAAAGAATAGGATAGAAAAAAGAATATTATTATTATACAGGATTTATATTGCGCCAACAGTTTGCGCAGCACTTTACAACATGAGAGCAGACAGTACACTTATAATACAAATCAATACAGGAGGGATCAGAGGGCCCTGCTCGTTAGAGCTTACAATCTAGAAGGGAGGGTCAAGTGGAAACAAAAGGTAATAACTGTGGGGGGTGAGCTGATGGAGAAAATGAAAATACAGTTGTTAGGTGTGGGTAGGATAGGCTTCTCTGAAGAGGAGGGTTTTCAGGGATCGTCTAAAAGATAATAGAGTTGGAGATAAGCGGACAGATTGGGGTAAGGCATTCCATAGGATTGGTGAGGCTTTGGAAAAGTCCTGGAGACGAACATGGGAGGAGGTGACGAGGAAGCTAGAGAGCAGGAGATCTTGAGAGGAACGAAGAGAACGAGTAGGTTGGTATTTAGAGACTAGGCTAGTGATGTAGCTGGGGGATAAATTGTGGATGGCTTTGTAAGTAGTTGTTAGTATTTTGAATTTAATTCTTTGGCCGAGCGGAAGCCAGTGGAGGGATTGACAGAGACAGGTAGCAGACACAGAGCGATTGGTAAGGTGGATGAGTCTGGCCGCAGCATTCATGATGGATTGAAGAGGTGATAGACTATTTAGAGATAAGCCAATGAGAAGGGAGTTGCAGTAGTCGAGGCGAGAGATGACCAGGGAATGAATTAAGACCTTTGTTGTGTCATTGGTTAGAAAGGGGTGTATTTTGAGATGTAGCGGAGGTTGAGGTGGCAGGATTTGGACTGTGATTGGACGTGGTGCTTAAAGGAGAGTTCAGAGTCCAGGACTACACCTAGAACCTTGGCATGTGGGGATCGGCTTATAGTTGTGCCATCGATTTTGACAGAGAGACCAGGGGAAGGGGCATATGGGGGAGGAAAAATTACAAGTTCGGTTTTGGATAAATTGAGTTTGAGGAAGTGGTGTGACATCCAGACTGATATATCTGATAGTAAATTAGTGATATGTGAGGAGACAGAGGGAGTGAGCTGAGAGGTAGAGAAATAGATTTGGGTGTCGTCAGCGTAGAGGTGGTATTGGAAGCCATGGGAGGCTATCAGCTGACCCAGGGAGGAGGTGTAGATTGAAAATAGGAGAGGTCCAAGAACAGAACCTTGGGGGACCCCAACCGAGAAAGGAAGAGGAGAGGAGGAGGTAGAGTTGTAAGAAATGCTAAAGGTGCAGTTGGATAAGTAGGAAGAGAACCAGTGAAGAGTACAGTCACGGAGACCAAAGGTGTGGAGTTTTTTGAGAAGGAGGGGGTGGTCAACCGTATAAAAAGCAGCAGAGGAGTCCAGCAGTAGGAGTACAGAATAGTGTCACTTGTTTTTGGCCGTTAGTAGATTGTTTGTTAATTTTAATAGAGCAGTTTCTGTGGAGTGTCGAGGACGAAATCCAGACTGAAGGGGATCAAGAAGGCTATTATCAGCGAGGTGGATGCTCAGTCGGTTGTAGATCAGACGTTCAAGGAGTTTGGATAAGAAGGGGAGCAAGGAGATGAGGCGCAGGTTGTTATGATTGGATGGGTCCAGTGAAGGCTTTTTAAGTATGGGTCTGACAAGTGCATGTTTTAGAGAGTTAGGGAAGATGCCAGAAGAGAGGGAGAGATTGAAGATATGGGTTAGAGACTGTAGCACAGAGCCAGAGGGTGAACATAGCATTTGTGAGGGAACAGGATCCAGAGGGCAAGTGGTAAGGTGGACATTAGCAAGTAGTTTAGCAACCTCGTCTATAGTGGTGGGGTTGAAAGAGGGAAGTAATGATTGTACCTGTGGGCATGAAGTGTAAAGCATGGAGGGTATCGGAACAGTAGAGATCTTCTCGCGAATCACTCTTCTGTTTGAAGTGATTGGCGATCTCCTGGGCAGTGAGTGAGTTGGCGGGTGGAGGCGGCGGAGGACAAAGTAGAGAGTTGAAGGTAGAGAATAGTTGATGGGGACGGGATGATAAGTTGCTAATGAGAGTGATAAAATAGGTCTGCTTGGCAGTGAAGAGGCTGGAATTGTATTTTTGGAGGGCAGATTTATATTGGTTTAAATCTCTCAAAGGCTTAGTCTTACGCCACAGGCGCTCATGAGCAGGACTATGTTTTTTCAGACTTCTAGTTTCATCCCTTTGCCAAGGTTGGAGGGGTCGGGGCCTGATTTTGTGTGTAGTGAGGGGGGGCAATGAGTCCAGTGAGGCTAGAAGTGAAGCGTTGTAGACAGAAGTGGCTAGGTTGGTGCAGGATAGGGGTGAGATTTTGTCGTATAGGTTGTCGATAGAGTAGAGAAGAGAAGGGTTGAGATAACATAGGTTTCTGCAGGTAACTTTTAGGCAGTTGGAGGGAGAGGAGGTGGAGGAGAGGGAGAGAGTGAAACTAATAAGGTGGGGCTCAGAGAGAGGGAATGGATAGTTAGAGAGGTTGCATGGAGTGAAAAGGTGAGAGAAAACAAAGTCAAGGGTATTGCCTTCAGAGTGAGTAGGAGCGTGTATCCACTGCTTCAGGTCAAAGGAAGACGTTCGGCTGAGAAGTTTGGAAGTGGCAGGAAAGTTTGTATTAATAGGGATGTTGAAGTCCCCGAGAATGATTGTGGGAATTTTAGAAGAAAGAAAGTTGGGTAGACAGGCAGAGAAGTTATCAATAAAGGTTGATACTGGTCCAGGGGGCTTGTAGATCAGCTATCCTTAGAGAAACTGGATTTTTTGTGTGTGTGGATTTAGAATTAGCAGGAGTTGGTGGGTGCAGTAATAAGGAGAGGACAGAAGTGAGGGTGAAATATATATGCTGTGGGGGGGGGGAGAGGGGTGAAGGAGAGATAGTTTAAGGATAGAGGACAGAGCTGTCAAAAGGAGTGGTAGAGAGTGCATGTTACAAGGAGAAAGAGCTGAAGGGGTAAACTAGGTCACCTGATGTCTGTGAGGTGTTTTTCAAAGTATTTTCTTGTGTTAATTTTCTTTGTGCATTCGCTGAAGTGCAGAGTCAGAAGTGCTCCCTCTTATAGAAATAGCCCCACTTTGAGAAAGAGCCCCAATTGCAAATGTGCCCCCTGCAAATGCTTCCCCCCCAAAAAAGCTTATATTTATACTGATAGATATGTGGGTGGGTGCATTTTTAATTAACAATCAGGAGGTAATAAAGGTTGGCTGGTAACAGGGCAAAATTCTTACTTCAGAAACAGACTAGCAAGAGGGCACTAAAGTTAACGGGCCATAATTTTGGGTAAGACAAGGGAGATAATAAAGCATTGTATTGTGGACAGGTGGTCTACAGACGGTTAAGCAAAAATAACATACTAGCAATTATTAAATAGACATAAGCAAAGCAGATAGCAGTGTTTAAGTTTTTGGGTGGAGATGTTTCAGTTAGCACATACCAGCAATTATTAAATAGACATAAGCAAAGCAGATAGCAGATAACTATTTCCCAAAATTGTAATACGACAGAAAAGAATAGATTAGAATAGAATAGAAAATAAAAGAATAGAATTGACTAAAATAGAAAAGAATAGAATAAAATAGAAAAAAACAAAAAACAATAGAGCAGAAAGAACATAACCATCTCCGGTAATTCAAATAGAATCAATTTGAATTCAAATATAATAGAAAAGAATAGAAAATAAAATAATAGAATAGAATTGACAATAGAAAAGATAAGAATAGAACAGAAAAAATATAACAATATAACCAGTTTCCGAAATTTGAATTTTGATTAGAATGCAATAGAAAATAATAGAATAGAATAGAAAAAAAAATAGAATAGAATGGAATAGAAAGAATATAACCATCTCCCAAAATTTGATTTAGAATTGAATTTGATTCAAATGCAATTCGAATTGAATTCGATTTGAATTTGAATGTAATTTGAAAAATTTAAATCAATTTGAATTCGAATAAACAAAACTAATTCTGAAAATGAATAAAATGAATTTAACTAAACAAATTTCTGTAAATAACAAATCAAAACGAAACGAAAATTAAACAAATATTTTCGTTCTGCACATGTCTAGTACACAGGCTGGATTTCAAATATGTCTGCCTTTGTTCATCTCCATTACATGTGACTGACAGATCCGGGAATACCTCTAGACAACAATGGACTCTCCATATGAACTGGGTGTGCTGGGATTTGTAGTTTCAGAGTCACCAACCACACAAGCTTTTCCTAAAAATTATTTTTGAAGGACATTACACAACAACACTTTGCAATAAATTCCTTCAGAGAGCTTCGTGTTTCTAATGAAAGAAATAGATCCACTACAAGGTCAACATTTACCAAAACCGCCAGCCGTGCCATTAACAAAAATGAGAAAGTGGCCATAAATACATCCGGTCTTGTGCGGTTTTACTGCTTGCAGAACGAATAGAGGCTTTTTATGGAGCAGGAACCCAGTTATCATATAAATCACTTGTTACCTTCCAATTCTTCTCTTTGCTTTTCATTTCTGCTACAAGAATTTGAAATCGCCCCACTGAATCGATCCTGGCCAGAGTAACAAAACAAAAAAAACTAACACTACACTGGGGCTGATGACCCCCAGACTCCAGGAGTCCCAAGACTCTGGTATATTTTGTATTTTGTTTTGTATCGCTAACATCACTAAAAAAGTTCTTCGATTTTTAATCGGCAATATTTTTAAAAATATCTAAATATATATACACACAGTATACACATACACGAAATGAACATAGCGTTAGTACCATTTAGAAAGCATGTCTTGTCTTTTCCAGTGTTTATTACATTTAAAACTTTTTACAAAAAAGTATTTTATTATTTTGTTAGGTAAATATAAAATGTTGCATGAAAATTCCATAATTAAATTTCCAGCTTTTTTTGGATGCTCTGTTGAAAAAGTTTATGTACAGAGCTCAATAGATCAAGCTTCAAGTGTATCTAAACCTAAGAATAAAAAGTACAATTAGCGAGTGTTGTCATCCGACGACAGGAAGTCTGAAAAAATAATGCAGCCATCATATCAAAGGACTGGAAAGCTGCAATATATTAAAATTTTTGGTCTTGGGGAAAATAAGAATTATTTCTTTGACTGCTACTAGCTCACACTTTGTGAGGTTGCTATCTGTCAAACAGAACTGTCAGTGACCTATCCCAATCATGTGATCACTATCTCTATGACCTAATGATCACATGTAAGCTGAACCCTTCATTTAGGCTTGCCATAGATGGTGCACATTTCT
The DNA here is from genome assembly GCA_037952835.1 of Lithobates septentrionalis. NCBI lineage: Eukaryota > Metazoa > Chordata > Amphibia > Anura > Ranidae > Lithobates > Lithobates septentrionalis. Next base: position 1,510,787 of record JBBDGP010002095.1, on the reverse strand, counting down.
TTCCTGCAGCCACGGGTTGTAGGAAAGAAACTTGCATTATTCCCCTGTCAGCACAGACAGTGCTGACAGGGGAATCCCTCCTGCCAAGCAATTGTCTTCTCCTGGCGGGGGGGGGGGGGGGGGGGGCAGGGACGTAGAAGACAGTGATAATCTGAAGCAAGTTAGAAGCGAATCCGGCAGGCTGGTTGTACCCAAGTTGACCGATTGTATGTATGGCCGGCCTTAGAAAATCTCTAAGTTGTCAGTGTGTTTATATTTAATATTAAAATATTTTATATATATATATATATATATATATATATATATATATATATATACACTACCGTTCAAAAGTTTGGGGTCACCCAAACAATTTTGTGTTTTCCATGAAAAGTCACACTTATTCACCACCATACGTTGTGAAATGAATAGAAAATAGAGTCAAGACATTGACAAGGTTAGAAATAATGATTTGTATTTGAAATAACATTGTTTTTACATCAAACTTTGCTTTCATCAAAGAATCCTCCTTTTGCAGCAATTACAGCATTGCACACCTTTGGCATTCTAGCTGTTAATTTATTGAGGTGAGCTGGAGAAATTGCACCCCACGCTTCTAGAAGCAGCTCCCACAAGTTGGATTGGTTGGATGGGCACTTCTGGCGTACCATACGGTCAAGCTGCTCCCACAACAGCTCAATGGGGTTCAGATCTGGTGACTGTGCTGGCCACTCCATTACCGATAGAATACCAGCTGCCTGCTTCTGCTGTAAATAGTTCTTGCACAATTTGGAGGTGTGTTTAGGGTCATTGTCCTGTTGTAGGATGAAATTGGCTCCAATCAAGCGCTGTCCACTGGGTATGGCATGGCGTTGCAAAATGGAGCTATAGCCTTCCTTATTCAGAATCCCTTTTACCCTGTACAAAGCTCCCACCTTACCAGCACCAAAGCAACCCCAGACCATCACATTACCTCCACCATGCTTAACAGATGGCGTCAGGCATTCTTCCAGCATCTTTTCATTTGTTCTGCGTCTCACAAACGTTCTTCTTTGTGATCCAAACACCTCAAACTTGGATTCATCCGTCCACAACACTTTTTTCCAGTCTTCCTCTGTCCAATGTCTGTGTTCTTTTGCCCATCTTAATCTTTTTCTTTTATTGGCCAGTCTCAGATATGGCTTTTTCTTTGCCACTCTGCCCTGAAGCCCAAAATCCCGCAGCCGCCTCTTCACTGTAGATGTTGACACTGGTGTTTTGCGGGTACTATTTAATGAAGATGCCAGTTGGGGACCTGTGAGGCGTCTGTTTCTCAAACTAGAGACTCTAATGTGCTTATCTTCTTGCTTAGTTGTGCAACGCGGCCTCCCACTTCTTTTTCTACTCTGGTTAGAGCCTGTTTGTGCTGTCCTCTGAAGGGAGTAGTACACACCGTTGTAGGAAATCTTCAATTTCTTTGCAATTTCTCGCATGGAATAGCCTTCATTTCTAAGAACAAGAATAGACTGTCGAGTTTCAGATGAAAGTTCTCTTTTTCTGGCCATTTTGAGCGTTTAATTGACCCCACAAATGTGATGCTCCAGAAACTCAATCTGCTCACAGGAAGGTCAGTTTTGTAGCTTCTGGAAGGAGCTAGACTGTTTTTAGATGTGTGAACATGATTGCACAAGGGTTTGCTAATCATCAATTAGCCTTCTGAGCCAATGAGCAAACACATTGTACCATTAGAACACTGGAGTGATAGTTGCTGGAAATGGGCCTCTATACACCTATGTAGATATTGCACCAAAAACTAGACATTTGCAGTTAGAATAGTCATTTACCACATTAGCAATGTATAGAGTATATTTGTTTAAAGTTAGGACTAGTTTAAAGTTAGCTTCATTTAAAAGTACAGTGCTTTTCCTTCAAAAATAAGGACATTTCAATGTGACCCTAAACTTTTGAACGGTAGTGTATATATATATATATATATATATATATATATATGTGTATATACACACACACACTTTATTGCCAAAAATATTGGGACAACCCTCCAAATCATTGGATTTGGGGGTTCCAATCACCTTCATGGCCACAGGTGTATAAAATCAAGCACCTAGGCATGCAGAATGCTTCTACAAATATTTGTGAAAGAATAGGTCGCTCTCAGGAGCTCAGTGAGCTCAAGCGTGATACTGTGATAGGTTGCCACCTGTGCTATAAGTCCATCCATGGAATTTCCTTGCTACTAAATATTCCATTCAACCGTTAGTGGTATTATAACAAAGTGGAAGCAACTGGGAACAACAGCAATACAAGTGGTAGGCCATGTAAAATGACAGAGTGGGGACAAAGTGGGGTCAACGCATGCTGAAGCTCACATTGCGCAGAAGTCATCAACTGTTTGCAGAGTCAATAGCTACAGACCTCCAAACTTTGTGTGGCCTTCAAATTAGCACAACAGTGCATAGAGATCTTCATGGAATGGGTTTCTATGGCTGAGCATCTGCATCCAAACCTTACATCACCAAGTGCAATGCAAAGCGCCGGACGCAGTGGTGTAAAGCACGCCGGCACTGGACTCTAGAGTAGTGGAGATGTGTTCTCTTTAGTGATGAATAACGGTTCTCTGTCTAGCAATCCAATGGATGTGTTTGGATTTGGCAGTTGCCAGGAGAACGGTACTTGCCTGACTGCATTGTGCAAAGTGTAAAGTTTGGCGGAGGGGGGATTATGGTGTGGGGTTGTTTTTCAGGGGTTGGGCTTGGCCTCTTAGTTCCAGTGAAGGAAACTTTTAAGGCTTCAGCATACCAAGACATTTTGGACAATTTCATTCTCCCAACTTTGTGGGAACAGTTTGAGAAGGGCCCCTTCCTATTCCAACATGACTGTGCACTAGTGCACAAATCAAGGTCCATAAGAACAAGGATGAGGTGAGTTTTGGGTGGAGGAACTTGACTGACCTGCACAGAGTCCTGACCTCAACCCAATAGAACACCTTTGGGATGAATTAGAGCGGAGACTGCGAGCCAGGCCTTCTCGTTCAACATCAGTGCCTGACCTCAAAAATGTGCTTCTGGAAGAATGGTCAAACATTCCCAGACACACTCCTAAACCTTGTGGGCAGCCTTCCCAGAAGAGTTGAAGCTGTTATAGCTGCAAAAGGTGGGTCAACTCAATATTGAACCCTACGGACTAAGACTGGAATGCCATTAAAATACATGTGCGTGTAAAGGCAGGTGTCCCAATATTTTTGGCAATATAGTTAGTGTGTGTGTATTTCTATATATACACTACCGTTCAAAAGTTTGGGGTCACCCAAACAATTTTGTGTTTTCCATGAAAAGTCACACTTATTCACCACCATACGTTGTGAAATGAATAGAAAATAGAGTCAAGACATTGACAAGGTTAGAAATAATGATTTGTATTTGAAATAACATTGTTTTTACATCAAACTTTGCTTTCATCAAAGAATCCTCCTTTTGCAGCAATTACAGCATTGCACACCTTTGGCATTCTAGCTGTTAATTTATTGAGGTAAGCTGGAGAAATTGCACCCCACGCTTCTAGAAGCAGCTCCCACAAGTTGGATTGGTTGGATGGGCACTTCTGGCGTACCATACGGTCAAGCTGCTCCCACAACAGCTCAATGGGGTTCAGATCTGGTGACTGTGCTGGCCACTCCATTACCGATAGAATACCAGCTGCCTGCTTCTGCTGTAAATAGTTCTTGCACAATTTGGAGGTGTGTTTAGGGTCATTGTCCTGTTGTAGGATGAAATTGGCTCCAATCAAGCGCTGTCCACTGGGTATGGCATGGCGTTGCAAAATGGAGTGATAGCCTTCCTTATTCAGAATCCCTTTTACCCTGTACAAAGCTCCCACCTTACCAGCACCAAAGCAACCCCAGACCATCACATTACCTCCACCATGCTTAACAGATGGCGTCAGGCATTCTTCCAGCATCTTTTCATTTGTTCTGCGTCTCACAAACGTTCTTCTTTGTGATCCAAACACCTCAAACTTGGATTCATCCGTCCACAACACTTTTTTCCAGTCTTCCTCTGTCCAATGTCTGTGTTCTTTTGCCCATCTTAATCTTTTTCTTTTATTGGCCAGTCTCAGATATGGCTTTTTCTTTGCCACTCTGCCCTGAAGCCCAAAATCCTGCAGCCGCCTCTTCACTGTAGATGTTGACACTGGTGTTTTGCGGGTACTATTTAATGAAGATGCCAGTTGGGGACCTGTGAGGCGTCTGTTTCTCAAACTAGAGACTCTAATGTGCTTATCTTCTTGCTTAGTTGTGCAACGCGGCCTCCCACTTCTTTTTCTACTCTGGTTAGAGCCTGTTTGTGCTGTCCTCTGAAGGGAGTAGTACACACCGTTGTAGGAAATCTTCAATTTCTTTGCAATTTCTCGCATGGAATAGCCTTCATTTCTAAGAACAAGAATAGACTGTCGAGTTTCAGATGAAAGTTCTCTTTTTCTGGCCATTTTGAGCGTTTAATTGACCCCACAAATGTGATGCTCCAGAAACTCAATCTGCTCACAGGAAGGTCAGTTTTGTAGCTTCTGGAAGGAGCTAGACTGTTTTTAGATGTGTGAACATGATTGCACAAGGGTTTGCTAATCATCAATTAGCCTTCTGAGCCAATGAGCAAACACATTGTACCATTAGAACACTGGAGTGATAGTTGCTGGAAATGGGCCTCTATACACCTATGTAGATATTGCACCAAAAACTAGACATTTGCAGTTAGAATAGTCATTTACCACATTAGCAATGTATAGAGTATATTTGTTTAAAGTTAGGACTAGTTTAAAGTTAGCTTCATTTAAAAGTACAGTGCTTTTCCTTCAAAAATAAGGACATTTCAATGTGACCCCAAACTTTTGAACGGTAGTGTATATATATACAGTATCTCACAAAAGTGAGTACACCCCTCACATTTTTGTAAATATTTTATTATATCTTTTCATGCGACAACACTGAAGAAATAACATTTGGCTACAATGTAAAGTAGTGAGTGTACAGCTTGTATAACAGTCTAAATTTGCTGTCCCCTGAAAATAACTCAACACACAGACATTAATGTCTAAACCGCTGGCAACAAAAGTGAGTACACCCCTAAGTGAAAATGTCCAAATTGGGCCCAATTAGCCATTTTCAATCCTCGGTGTCATGTGACTCCTTAGTATTATAAGGTCTCAGGTGTGAATGGGGAGCAGGTATGTTAATAATTGGTGTTATCGCTCTCACTCTCTTATACTGGTCACTGGAAGTTCAACATGGCATCTAATGGCAAAGAACTCTCTGAGGATCTGAAAAAAGAATTGTTGCTCTACATAAAGATGGCATAGGCTATAAGATTGCCAAGACCCTGAAACTGAACTGCAGCATGGTGGCCAAGACCATACAGCGGTTTAACAGGACAGGTTCCACTCAGAACAGGACTCACCATGGTCAACCAAATAAGTTAAGTGAACATGCTCAGTGTCATATCCAGAGGTTGTTTTTGGGAAATAGACGTATGAGTCTACTAGCATTGCTGCAGAGGTTGAAGGGGTGGGGAGGGTAGCCGGTCAGTGCTCAGACCATACGCCTCACACTGCATCAAATTGGTCTACATGGCTGTCATCTCAGAAGGAAGCCTATTCTAAAGATGATGCACAAGAAAGCCCGCAAACAGTTTTCTGAAGACAAGCAGACTAAGGACATGGATTACTGAAGCCATGTCCTGTGGTCTGATGAGACCAAGATAAACTTATTTGGCTCAGATGGTGTCAAGCGTGTGTGGCGGCAGACAGGTGAGGAGTACAAAGACAAGTGTGTCTTGCCTACAGTCAAGCATGGTGGTGGGAGTGTCATGGTCTGAGGCTGCATGAGTGCTGCAGGCTCTGGGGAGCTACAGTTCATTGAGGGAACCATGAATGCCAACATGTACTGTGACATACTGAAGCAGAGCATGATTTCCTCCCTTCAGAGACTGGACCGTAGGGCAGTATTCCAACATGATAATGACCCCAAACACACCTCCAAGACGACCACTGCCTTGCTAAAGAAGCTGAGGGTAAAGGTGATGGACTGGCCAAGCATGTCTCCAGACCTAAACCCTATTGAGCATCTGTGGGGCATCCTCAAATGGAAGATGGAGGAGTGCAAAGTCTCTAACATCCACCAGCTTCATGATGTCGTCATGGAGGAGCAGAAGAGGACTCCAGTGGAAACCTGTGAAGCTCTGGTGAACTTAATGCGCAAGAGGGTCAAGCCAGTTCTGGAAAATAATGGTGGCCACACAAAATATTGACACTTTGGGCCCAGTCTGGACATTTTCACTTAGGGGTGTACTCACTTTTGTTGCCAGCGGTTTAAACATTAATGGCTGTGTACACACATACATACTATATTGTGTATATGTACAGTGGATATAGAAAGTCTACACCCCCCCCTGTTAAAATGTCAGGTTTCTGTGATGCAAAAAAAAGAGACAAAGATACCGTATATACTGGAGTATAAGTCAAGTTTTTCAGCACATTTTTTTGTGCTGAAAGTGCCCCCCTCGACTCGAGCCAAGCACTTTTCTGCAGCAAAAAATTTCATTTTCTGAACCGAATTTGGGGCCCCGTATCTCAGGGCCACTTGGTGCTAGGAACCCAAATTTGGAGTGCAAACCCAGTGGAACTGGTGCCACAACATATCCAAAGCTGGAGTTGCTAGCACTAAGTGGCCCTGAGATACGGGGCCCCAAAATCGGTTCCGAAAATCTCATTCTCTGCTGCTGAAAAGTTCTTGACATTTTCTGAACCGAATTTGGGGCCCCGTATCTCAGGGCCACTTGGTGCTAGGAACCCCAAATTTTGATATTTTATGGTGCTAGTTCCACTGGGTTTGCACACCATTTGGGGTTCTTAGCACTAAGTGGCCCCGAGATACGGGGCCCCAATCTCGGTCAACTGTGTCTATCTGCAGCAATGTCATTTCCAGACCCTTTGGGTTCAGAGACCCCAAATTTTGGCTTCAGCTAGGGGCATCTAGGAACCCTTAACTACCGAGTTTGAAGTTCGGGGGACCTATGGCTGCAAATGGGCACAGTGAGGCATGCAAATGGGCACAGTGAGGCTGCAAATGGGCATTGTTGACCCTCTTTTCCACTTACAGTAGCTGTGCATTTCTCACCCTCGTCTTATACTCGGGTCAGTAAGTTTTTCCCATTTTTTTGTGGTAAATTAGGGCCTTGACTTATACTCGGATCGACTTATACTCGATTATATACGGTAAATCATTTCAGAACTTTTTCCACCTTTAATGTGTCCTAAAAACTGTACAACTCAGTTGAACAACAAACTGAAATCTTTTACTTGGAGGGAAATGAAAATACAAAAGTGAGGGGCGCTAGTAATTTAATTAATGTGAACACAATTAATTCAACAAGTTCATTTAATAAACAGTTTGTAGATTTCATATACAATTGTAAAGTGCAACGTGCTCAATAATAATAAAAATATAATTGATTAATATAACAGTCCTTAGTAAAGTCCATGAGTGATTCAGAAATGACAATGCCAAAGTGACAAAAAAATATAAGTAAAAAATAAGAATGACACCTTCACCACATTGCAATATTCTGCAAAATACACCCAATGTGCTGAATAAGAATGCCTACTCACCAAACTGATATGACCTCTTTAATTAAAAAGAAGGTCAACAAGGCTTAATTATGTGAGACCTTTGAACTTGCTTGATGTCAATGGAGATATAACAGGAACCTTTAAATTTGAATCCACCTCTCCTCCATGATACTCATCAAAAATGAGAGAAGGAAGGAACCATAGCATAAAATTGTTTTTATTTAAAAGATTAAAAACAAATGGCAGAATGCCTGCTTACATTCATATGTGCCTTGGCCCGACACTGAGGATAGCACGCAATTGTATTTTTTAAATTATTTTACAATTTACGTTTTAATTTTTTGTTTTTCACAATGATTGGGGGGGCTAGTGGGCAGTGTCAGTAGAGCAGTGCATAAGTAGTTTTTGGTTTTTTATTTTTTCTCTATTTTTTTCTTTATTATTTTCTTTAAATGATTTTTTCAAATATTTTTTTCACAGTGCTTCTGGGGAAGGGGTGGAGAGTATGTGGTGGTGATGGTGTAAGTAGGGCAGTGGATAGTGTCAGTGGTTTTTATTTTTACATATTGTTTTTTTACAATTTAATTTTTATTTTTTGTTCACAATGCTTTTTGGGGTGAGGGGGTTGGGCAGTGGACAGTGTTGGTAGGGCAGGGGGGTGGTGTCAGTAGTTTTTTATTTTATATATTTTATTATAATTGGATTTTTTTAGTTTCAATGGTTTTTATTTCAAGTTTTCAGATTTTCCATAGTAAAATAAAAGTAGAAAATAAGTAAACAGTTTCATAGTGGTATTTACAGCATCACAGTCTATAACACATATAAACTTTCTATAACATGGTACTGACAATTTGCTTCCTGAGATGTCATTTAGGGATGGCAGTAAGAGGTAACTGTACCTAAAGAAAGGAAGAAGGAAAGAGTTATGGCCCGTACACACGGTCGGATTTTCCGATGGAAAATGTCCGATCGGAGCGTGTTGTCGGAAATTCCGACCGTGTGTGGGCTCCATCGGACATTTTCCATCAGATTTTCCGACACACAAAGTTGGAGAGCAGGAGATAAAATTTTCCGACAACAAAATCCGTTGTCGGAAATTCCGATCGTGTGTACACAAATCCGACGGACAAAGTGCCACGCATGCTCAGAATAAATAAAGAGATGAAAGCTATTGGCCACTGCCCCGTTTATAGTCCCGACGTACGTGTTTTACGTCACCGCGTTTAGAACGATCGGATTTTCCGACAACTTTGTGTGACCGTGTGTAGACAAAACAAGTTTGAGCCAACATCCGTTGGAAATAATCCTAGGATTTTGTTGTCGGAATGTCCGAACAAAGTCCGACCGTGTGTACGCCCTATTAGAGTTTTAGAAAGTGACCCCCGTACACCGATCCCTGCCCCCCGCTGGCCCCTTTACATCGATATAGTTCTGGGATCTCCTGTTAAGTACCGGGTCCAGGGGCTCCAAATTTTTTTGAACTGTTGCATTTTATCATGTAAGATCTCAATCATTCGTTCGTTAAGCATGATCAGGAGAGATTGTGATTAGGCTGATCGAATGGCACCACTGCCAATTTCCATGATTTAGCTATTGAAATTTTCGCTGCTGTAAATACAAACGTTATACAACGCCTTTGAGATTTTGAAGCTGAATCTATCTTGGCACCTAGCAGTGCCTGTCTTGGGGATTTAATTAAGTTTACCTGGGTGAGGGTGTATATAAAGTTGTACACTCTGATCCAATAGCGTCTCACCGTGGGGCAGTGCCACCATATGTGGTACATTGTCCCCAGTTGTCCACAGCCACGAAAGCGGGTCGCCAGTCTTGCTGGGACCATATACCATCTCATTAAAACTTTGAAATTTGCTTCTATTAGTGAAGTATTTATGATGGATTTCGTGGCCCCCTGAGCTTTTTTGCGTCACTCGTCCAGCTCAATACTCTCCCGGATGTCAGCCTTCATATATTCCAACTTTTCAGTACAATTCATGAGGACTGTGTATATATCAGAGATATAGCCTCTGATCTTATCATATTGCATGCAGAAACATTCCATAGGGGCCATCGTAGCTATATCTGAATTTTTTGATATTGTAGACAAGAAATGCACTATCTGTGTGTATCTAAAGAACTCTGAGATCGGTAACTGGTGCTTATCCTCTAATGCCCTTCTCATTAGGATGCCCCTTTGGTCGCAGATATCTGCTATTCTCAGTAGACCCTTGTTCATCCAGAACTCAAACGTTCTGGGATAGAGGCCTGGGGTGAACCTCGTATTCCCCAATAGTGGAGCTAAAGGAGTATGTAAGGATTGGAAGTTGTGAGATTTAAGTAATCTGTCCCAAATGCTCAATCAGATAGAAAGTGTCGGACATAGAATCGGGGGTCTCTGCTTAGGAGACAACCAAAGAATGGAAGAGATTGGGTGGGTCTTACAGGCTTCGGCTTTTATCTGCATCCAAATTGGATGTGGTGGTGAGCTATGGAATCTTGTAATGTGTGCCAAATAATTTAATTTTTTATAATTTTTATTCACAATTTCATTTTTTTTTTTATACTTTTTGCATTTTTTTTAAATCAAACCTGTTGGGGGGGGGGGGGGGGGCTTTGGTGAGATATCAGGGGTCTAAACAGACCCCTGACATCTCCTCTTTTAGACAGGGAAAGGGACTAAGGACACAGATTCCCCAGTCCCTTTCTCAACATTGAAGATGAATGGACAGCAGACAGCGGCTCCTGTCCATTCATAAACTGAGCAGAGTAAACACACTCTTTTCAGTTTTCACAGGACACAGGAGCGATCTCACTCACTGTTTCCAATTCAGAAAAGGCAGGGGCCAGTAAATGACCGATCCCTTCCTCTGCTCGCCATCCTGACAGATCCCCACAGCTGGCGGAGAGGAGGGAAGCCGGGGACGACGGGGGGCGGAGGAGGAGGACAGGGAGCCGGAGAAGAAGGGGGTCGAAGGACACGTCGGAGGGGAGCTGTAGAAGAACGGGGGAGAAGGACATGGAGGGGGGCTGGAGGAAGAGGATACAGGGAACAGTCGGGGATGATTGGTGCAGCAGGAGGGACAGCTGTGATCACCGATCCCTCTGTATAGCTTTTTAGCCGACAGCCACGGGAGGGAGAGAAGGAGGAGCGACTGTCAGCTATACAGGGAGATCGGTGTTCACAGCTGTCCCTCCTGCTGCACCGATCATCCCCGACTGTGAACCAGGGGACAATTGAGGATCGTCACCCCGCAGCTGGAATATGGGGCAGCACTTGCGGGTGTCCGGGAGCCGCCCCCGAAATGCAGGAGGCTGCCGCACCTCACGGGAGACTTGGGATGTCTGATTTTGAAGGGACGTCCAGTTCACTGTGTTCCATGGTATATCTAATGCCTTGGAAATTCTTTTGTACCCTTCTCCTGACTGATACCTTTGATTCCTCTGAGATCCCTCTGATGCTTCGGAACCTCTCTGCGGACCATGGCTTTTGCTGTAGGATGCGACTAAGAAAATGTCAGGAAAAACCTACTAGAACAGCTGAACTTTATTTGGCGTCAGAGGCACTTTAAATGATGGAAGGTGTGTACTGACTCCTATTCAACATGAGTTTGAATGTCATTGCTTAATTCTGAACACAATAAAAAATCTACTTCAGGGAAAATGGCGCTGTTCACTACTTGATTATATGTGCTTCCACTGCACTACTTGAATATTACCAACTCTCAATTAAAAGTGAATAGTGCTTTAAATAAATATACATAAAAAAGAAAAAATGAAAAATAAGATGAAAAATATAAATAAGTATATATAAAAATATATATGTACATGAAAAATATAAATATATATATATATATATATATATATATATATATATATATATATATATATATATATATATATACAGTGATCATACAGCACAACATAAATGTTAAAGTGTTACGTACTTAATATTACGTGACTCAATTGCTAAAAAATTAAGTGACGTATAAACCAAAATAAAACCAATACACATTTCATGCTTCTAAACAAAAACAAAAAATAGATAATAGTGACAGATGCTGGTATCAAAGTGATAAGTCCCAACAAAAATATGTAATCTGTATGTGTGTACAACTGTACACTATTGAATAACTGTCTGTGAATGGTGATCCATGCACAAAATTGAAACAGAAGTGACTTCCAGTGCTCCCCACTTCCTCCGCATCACCCACTTGTGCTTGCACTCACCAGAGCACCTCACCCCTGCAGGGGTAACGGCGTAATAGTAATATTCCAATGGCGGTGTCCCCTTTAGACAGGTTATCCCACAGTTTAGTACCGCTGCATTCAACCTCGCAAAGGTATCTCTAGGAATCCCCAATGGCAGGCATCCACATAGGTATGAAAAAGATGAGCCTCATAGCGTAAATCCGTAAAATCAAATTAGTTTTATTTATTAAAAAAAACCCTGCACACTTTTGCAACCACATTATTTTATTTTTTTTTATTTTTACTTCCTGCCTTAAAATATTCCAGTTTGTTTTTCAATTGAGTTGTACAGTTTATAGGTCACATTAAAAGGTGGGAAAAGTTCTGAAATAAGTTATCTTTGTCTAATTTGGCCAGGGCATCTATTCTTCAAACTTGAAGCGTTAATAAAGAACATTGCCCATAGTATTGTTTTTCTTTTTAGAGCTCATCTATACTTGCAGTTAGGAGGCAATAAAAGCTCAACTGTTCCTCCTTTAAGCTGCAAGGGCAGCAGACAGGGGGTGCACATGTGTCAAGAATTAAAAACCCTGTCACATTAGGCAGACAGTACTGCCCGACAAATGCAACTCATGCAATTGAATAGGGCCACACCGCAACAGTACAATGTAGGTGGTTGTGGCATGGTGATACGGACTTTCAAGGGTAAAACAGGTGGTGAGGAGGCAACATATTGCCTCCTTACCATCTATTAGATGCCCTCTTTAAAAGCAGTGTACTGTGGATTGCTGTTCAGAGGGATAATGTTTTTTAAAGGTGGGAGTTTATTAAATTGGTTGTAAAGGCTCAAGTTTTTTTTTTACCTTCTTGCATTCTATGCAGTGTGCAGTAGCCCCCCCCCCCCCTCACTAATACTGTATTTACCTGAGCCCCATCTTGATCCAGCGATGTGCACCAGAGCAGAGGCTCTCCCAGTTCTCTTCCTCCTCATTGGCTGAGACAGCAGCGGGAGCCATTGGCTCCCACTACTGTCAATCACAGCCAGTGAGCCAATAAGGAGAGAGTGGGGGGGAGGGGTGGCCTAGCCATGCTCAGTGTGTAAATGGACACACAGTGCAGCAGCTGGGAGTGAGCCTGTTCAGGTGCCCTCATAGCAAGCTGCCTTCTATGGAAGCACTCGGCTGGAGGGAGGGGCCAGGAGCACCTGCGGGGGGACCCGAGAAGAGGATTGGGGCTGATCTGTGCAAAACCACTGCACAGAGCAGGTAGGAATGACATCATTTGTTATTTTAAAAAATGCCTTTAATATCATTTTAATGTTTTAAGTATTTTATAGGATTTCAGAGTTTGTTTTATTAACTCTTGCAACATACTGAAATTGCCATAAAAAATGTAAGAACATATTATCATTTTGTGTGTATTTTTACAACAAAATAGTCAATTGATTGCACACGACAATACAAATGACGACATGATTCCCATATAATCCTTCCCCTCTCCCTTACTAATCGTTGTATCTGGCCATTGCAACAGCAATTGTAAGTTCTCTGCCATGAAAATAGTTACTTCTACATTCAAGCGTATGGTTTGTATTTGGATTTTATATTATTAGATCATTGCATCATGCACTATGCAGAATTTTATAGCTCTAACCTTTGATTGATCTAGTCTCTCCCATCTGTTTATATCTGTGTATATCTTTTGAAATAGCTTTGGTTTGTGTTTTTTCGGGCATTAAAACATATGGCGTCTCCTTTTGTATTTTTTTCCTGTTTCCAGCAGATATTTAGAATCTTGGTGCTTATTTGAGTTTAGCCCTGATTAAAGGGTTCTATATCTCCAAAATGCACTGGCTCCTCCATTGTCACTACCATTAAACAGTTGAGCGCCGGGAGATTAATGAAATATATTAATAAATAATTTTTTTCACATAGAGATTTCTTTTGGTGCTATTTTATCACCACTGTATTTTTTATTATATAAACAAATAAATATAATTTTTTTTTTTTTTTAAAAAAGCGATATTTTCAACTTTCTGTTATAAAACATCAAAAAAAAAAAAAGATTCTTCATAAATGTAGGCCAAATGTATTCTGCTACTGTACTGCTACTTTGGTAAAAGAAAAAAAACAGTGTATATTAATTGGTTTGTGTGACAGTTATAGCGTCTACAAACTATGGTATACTGTAAATATTTGAAAATTGATCAAGTAATAAATTCTGACATACTGATGGCCGTTCTCATTTCTTTAGGCCCCTTAAATGTCAGGACAGTGCAAATACCCCCCAAATGACCCCTTTTTGGAAAGTGGACAGTCTGAGGTGTTTAGAAAGAGGCATGGTAATTTGTTTTTTTTTCACAATTTTTTTTACATACCGTCACCAATGCAGTACAGCGTCATCATATGACTGGTGTGGTGGTGATCGGAGACACTGACTGGTGACAGCATGTTAAAAAAAAAAAAAAACATTATTTTTTACTAACATTTTTAACATTATTTTAACTTTTTTTTTTTTTACTATTCTTTTATACATACTTTCATAGTCACCATAGTAAAACTGTACTACTCTGGAGGAAGTGATTAGGGATTTTGCTTTTTAACACTTTGCTTTTACAATGATGATCACCATAACAACAATGTTTTTAACTGTCGTGAATGGGTTACATTCATAACAGCTGTGATTACTAGTGATCTGTGATTGGCTAAAGCTAATCACATGGCACAGGGTGCTTTGATTGGCACAGGTACCATGTTATAGCTGTGGGCTAATCACAGCATCATTGTATAGGAAGCACAGCTGTTATGAATGATATTCATTTACAGTATAACAGCTTTGTCATAGATCCCAACTATCCCTTATTTCGAGAGACTGTCCCTCATTCAGAACAAAGTCACTCTGTCCCTCTTTCCCTCATTTGTATTTCATTTTGATCTGATCTATATAGACATGTGCAATTCGTTTCGTTCCAAATTCGGTTTTTGAACAAATGCGACAAATTTGTTAATTCGGAAATATTCAAATTGACAAAAACCCGTTTAACAAATTTTTCTGAATTAGGCAATTTTTCAATTGAAAATTTGGAAGATTCGCAAATTCGGAAATTTGAAAATATCGAAAGTTCGCAAAAAGAGAAAATTTGGAAATGCTGAAATCCGAAAATAAGAACAAAAATCAGAAAATTAGAAAACCCGAAAATTTGAAATAACTAACTAACTAATAATAACTATTACTACCTATTAAATTATAGGTAATTGGAAGTTGGAATTTCCATTCAAATTTGGCCGTTAGTGAACATAACGAATAAAAATTTATCCGAAGTTCCGAATTATCCAAAATAACGAATGCCGCATCTTAACGAATGTAACGTAACAGGGTGCAGGGTGCCAATGGGAACCCCCGACCAGGCTATCTAAGGATGGTAAACATGTACCTGCAAGTCACCAGGGATAGGTACCACATCCCTAGTGACTTGCAGGTACATGTTTACCATCCTTAGATAGCCTGGTCGGGGGTTCCCATTGGCACCCTGTAGTGTGAGGAAGTTCTTGGGGCTAACCTTGGGTGGTGGTCGGTGGTCTACTCTGACAGATCGCAAACATGTATATATATATTTTCTCTGTATCTAATGTATCAACTGTCTTAGAATGTCTATTGATTGTTATATTTCTCTCTATAGAGTGAACTGTAGCGCTTTAGGTATCAAACATCTGTCCCTGAGGAAGCCATCACTGGCGAAACATGTCGGATATCTAAAATACCTACCCACTGAACTGGCCGCTACGCTCTTCAGGCCAAGTCACGTGAAACAAGTTTGCTACAGAATTGATTTTAGAAATTATGCACACCATGTCTTTGTGATTTCCATGTCCAGTTTTAACTATTTTTGTTAATAAAAATATTTTTAATTTTATTTCGAGTATATTGTGTTCCTCTTGGCACCGCCATAATCCCTGTACTCCCTCCCTTTGGCTTGATTTGCTATTCTTCAGGGTCATTGTGCTCAAACTGGCACTCACAACTTCTGATTTATTTAGACTGGCCTGACTGGCAGGGAAGTTTGGATCACAAGAATGGCTGAACAGCGCTATACTTCTTTTAACAAAAATAAACAGCTCTAATAGACATATTTCAATTTGGTATTTATCAGGTAAAAAATATTGAGGTATTCACTTTAAAATGTAGATTTACCTGCTCTTATTAAGCTTTTTTGCAAATTGTTGACCTACTGTTGAAATTTGTATTGTGTGAGAACATTGAATGTGTTGCCAGGCAGAGTCACCATTCACCTGTTAAAGCGATTGTGCTGACTGTAGACAGATTAGGATCTATTGATCCCATAGGATGGGCTTTATTCCAACCTTTTCCAGAGACTATGAAGCAGAATCTTTGTGGAGCATTTTTGAGCTGCTCTTGCACCAACCTCTTTTCTGTTTGTTTCAGACACCATTTTATTGGGTTATTTTGGCTTACTATTGTGGGTTGCTTAAATTATACAATTGGGCAATTAATGAGATGTTTACAGTAGGGCATTTATTAATTTTATTTTACTGAGTTTTAGTTTTGGATAGAGTGGGGAAAGGTTAGAACTTCTACCAGGCTTTTATATGTGTTTATCAGAACAGGAAATGAGAAGGAGATCTCCCCAATTTGACACAGACAGCAATAAAACCTAGAAAATATATTGGTCGCGCTATTCAATCATATATAAACCACATAAATTGATTCAAACAATCCACAAATAATGTAACATCAATGTGAAAATAGATTTATGTGTAGCATCCTGATGTTTAGGCAGGGCTGCTATTAAATTTAGTTGCCAGGCGATAGTTGCCTTGGTGAATTGTTAGGAGAATTGATTTCCCCCTATTCTAGAATTGCTGCACTTCTCTCTTCTGTCACTAGGTGGCCTGGTAGCTGGTGAAATTGGATAAGACAAGGGCATAGCAAGGACAGATTATGAATGAATGTGGTGTCTCAGCCAATGGGCAGGGATTATCTTGGGTCCCTTGGCCTGCTGGGAGAGCCTATTTATTTGGGTGGAGTCAGGTGATCGGAGTTCTGTGCCACCTGGACGGCTGTCTGGGTGGACGTGTGTTGTGTTGCCCTGGGCTGCTAGTCCCGAAACCTAAGGCCTATCCCAGGGACATCTGGCAGCTAGGCTGTCTAAGGGCCTATCCAGAAGCAGGAAAAGCAGCGTAGGGTTGGGACTGCGGGCTTGTAGTCCAACCAGAAGTACCGGTTCCGCCGGCCGGGAAACCCGTTGTAGTCGGAGGTAGAGTGGAAGCTGACGCCGCTAAGGGACTATCCACCTTGTTACCGGAGACTACTGTGAGTAAGCTAAGGCCAGTACCAGAGCAGACTTCTCGCCAGCCGGGGACGGTGAAGAAGTGGGAAAACTTCAGCAAGTACAAAGTCAGGGACCCAGCAGGACAGCGGAGGTGACACTTGTGGAGCATCAGTGAGTGCCAAGCCAGGGACCTAGTGTGTCCGCAGGGGGGAAGCTTGAAGAGCATCTGTGAGTGTCAAGCCAGGGACCCAGCAGGGAAGCGGGAATGATGATTGAGGAAGATACTGAGTGCTACCAGTGGAAGAGCTTAGGGGATCCAATGGCTAGAGGATCTGAAGTCTAGTGAGAGAGACTGGGGGCTTGTTGAGTGAAAACCCACAATGAGTGATGGTGGGGTAAACTAAGAACTTTTCGTGTTGCAAATAGTTGACTTCAATTGCCGTTAGTACATACTACAAGCTTGTTGCCATAGGAGACAGCGGCCCTACCTATACAGAAGTGGTGTCCGGCTGGAGGCCTTCATCCCTATAGCTGTCTACCTATAGAACTCTTGGAGTCTCACAATTAACCTTGCATCTACTTAAGGGTGTCCTGGTCCTAATGTAGACAAAAATTCACCAAAGCTCTACCGCATGATTGTAGAATGATGAGCTGAATAACGATGCTCAGGCATGTTGTGTCCCATAAACCTCAAAATAGCAAAAAACGTGGGCAACTCGATTGCTTCTTCTTAAATCTTTATTGAGCACTAACAGCAGTGCGACATCTAAAACGCTAAAATGCTCCGGCCGAAACATGTTAGCGTTTTGGCTAAGACAATTGGCCAAGGCAAGATTTAAGAAGAAGCAATCGAGTTGCAGGCATTTTTTTCTATTTTGATGTCCTTGCCCTAACCCTCTCTCTTACCGTTCTGTTTAAGAGACAATACATTTCTTTTTGCTGTCTGGCGCTCACCCTTTCATCTAGTATTACACCCACCATGCCTTGCAACCCAAGGATGTCAGCTGTCCCTAACTCTGGAGGTCACCATTAGGCCTCGAGGGGCCCGAGACTTTGCTACATATGAAAATCAGTCCATAAGTGATGTGAAAGTAACGCTTAGGCCTCATGTATACTGCTGCTGGTAAACAGATGTTTAGGAGCAGTTGGGAGTTTTTTCAACTGCCCCTGAACTCTCCTCTATGTTATCTTATCTGTCCATGTACATAGGGTCATTTACAGTCATTTCTAGGCAGTTGTGTTTAGAGGCATCTTTTTTTTAAACGCTTCTAAACACAAACGCAGCAAAACGGCAATTAAATTCCTTGTATAGTCTCAGATGTGGGTGTGGCCATCACCCACACCCACATCTGAGACTATACAAGGAAGAAAAGAACATTCCTGAGAGGACAATCCCGCTCACCAAGAAAAGGTCAGTGGCACAGGTATCACCATATCCTATACGGCACTAAGGGGTGAGTTTGTTGGGAGACCATCTGGACCTGGAGAAAGGCCTTGGCTGGGCTAAAGCCACAAGCGCTAACAATCCCTTGTAATGAGGGATTGACTGGAGCTGGTAAGCGAGCCTTTCAGCTGTTGGTGGAGGCACTGATACTCAGGGCTGTGTTTTGGCCTAGGCTGACTAGGCAAAAAAAAAGCCGCCCCCTGCATGAGAGAAAGTCCCCCCAGCCGATTCCCAGCTACCGCGGCCGCCCCCCGCACACATGCAGCCCACGGCGGCTGCCTTGCTGTAGCGGCGCCGCTGTGTATGGGCGTGCTTGGCAGAGGGTGGAGGGGCGTGTCATGTCCCTCCACCCTCTGCCAATCATGCCCATACACAGCGGCACCACTACAGCAAGGCGGCCGCCGTGGGCTGCATGTGTGCGGGGAGGCGGCCGCGGGAGCCGGGAATTGGATAGACGGATGGGGACTTTCTCTCATGCGGGGGAGGGGGGGGCGGCGTGTGACTCATGCCCCCATAATCGGCCGGTGACTGACGGAGGTGGAGCCTTATGCTCCGCCTACCCTCCTCCGCATTGCTTTCCGTGAATCTTCTTCTCGGCACTGGGGCGGGGTCTGGCAGGGACGTCAGGAGGAAGGAGAGAGAGGGGAGCACGACAAAAACCCCCAGGACAGCAGGTACAATTATTTAATAAATTATATCGGTGTTATGGGCACAGTGTTGGCATTTGATGGCACAGTGGCTACAGTTGATGGGCACAGTGGGTGCGTTTGAGCACACAGTGGCTACAATTGATGGGCACAGTGGCAGCATTTGATGGGCACAGTGGCTGCGTTTCAGGGCACAGTGGCTGCAATTGATGGGCACAGTGGCTGCGTTTCAGGGCACAGTAGCTGCAATTGATGGGCACAGTGGCAGCAATTGATTGGTACAGTGGATGCATTTGAGGGCACAGTGGCTACAATTGATGGGCACAGTGGCTGCAATTGATGGGCACAGTGGCAGCAATTGATTGGTACAGTGGCTGCATTTGAGGGCACAGTGGCTACAATTGATGGGCACAGTGGCAGCATTTGATGGGCACAGTGACTGCATTTGAGGGCACAGTGGCTACAATTGATGGACACAGTGGCAGCATTTGATGGGCACAGTGGCTGCATTTGAGGGCACAGTGGCTGTGTTTGATAGCACAGTGGCTGCGTTTGAGGGCAGTGGCTGCGTTTGATGGGGCACAGTGGCTGCGTTTGATAGGGCACAGTGGCTGCATTTGATAGGGCACAGTGACTGCAAGTGATGGGCACAGTGGCTACAATTGATTGGTACAGAGGCTGCGTTTGATGGGCACAGTGGCAGCATTTGATGGGCACAGTGGCTGCGTTTGAGGGCACAGTGGCTGCGTTTGAGGGCACAGTGGCTGTGTTTGAGGGCACAGTGGCTACAATTGATGGGCACAGTGGCTGCAATTGATGGGCACAGTGGCAGCAATTGATTGGTACAGTGGCTGCATTTGAGGGCACAGTGGCTACAATTGATGGGCACAGTGGCAGCATTTGATGGGCACAGTGACTGCATTTGAGGGCACAGTGGCTGCGTTTGATGGCACAGTGGCTGCGTTTGAGGGCAGTGGCTGCGTTTGATGGGGCACAGTGGCTGCGTTTGATAGGGCACAGTGGCAACATTTGATGGGCACAGTGGCTGCGTTTGAGGGCACAGTGGCTGCGTTTGAGGGCACAGTGGCTACAATTGATGGGCACAGTGGCTACAATTGATGGGCACAGTGGCTGCAATTGATGGGCACAGTGGCAGCAATTGATTGGTACAGTGGCTGCATTTGAGGGCACAGTGGCTACAATTGATGGGCACAGTGGCAGCATTTGATGGGCACAGTGACTGCATTTGAGGGCACAGTGGCTGTGTTTGATGGCACAGTGGCTGCGTTTGAGGGCAGTGGCTGCGTTTGATGGGGCACAGTGGCTGCGTTTGATAGGGCACAGTAGCAGCATTTGATGGGCACAGTGGCTGCGTTTGAGGGCACAGTGGCTGCGTTTGAGGGCACAGTGGCTACAATTGATGGGCACAGTGGCTGCATTTGAGGGCACAGTGGCTACAATTGATGGGCACAGTGGCAGCATTTGATGGGCACAGTGGCTGCGTTTGATGGGCACAATAGCTGCGTTTGATGGGGCACAGTGGCTGCGTTTGATGGCACAGTGGCTGCAATTGCTGGGCACAGTGGCTGTGTTTGAGGGCACAGTGGCTGCGTTTGATGGCACAGTGACTGCGTTTGATGGGCACAGTGGCTGCGTTTGATGGCACAGTTGCTACAATTTATGGGCACAATGGCTACAATTGATGGGCACAGTGGCAGCATTTGATGGGCAAAGTGGCTGCATTTGGTGGGCATAGTGGCTGTGTTTGATGGCACAGTGGCTACAATTGATGAGCACAGTGGCTGCATTTGATGAAACCGTGGCTGTGTTTGATGGGGCACAGTGAGGCTGCAATTGATGTCTTTTTTCAGAATTTTTTAGTTTGTTTGCGACCCCCCCCCCCCCCAAAAAAAAAAAAAAGTGCTCCGTGCATGCTAAAATCAATGCAAACCCATTAAACAGTCCACATTTAGTGAAAGTGCATTAATATGCAGATCATGATATTGCAATAAAGTGCTCCATCAATGCTGAAATCAATGCAAACTAATTAAAGAGGAGTCCCGCCCCCACCCTGTGAAAACACTTAAAACTCAGCAGCTACAAATACTGTAGCTGCTGACTTTTAATATTAGGACCGCGATGTTGACACCACCTCAGACGATTTTCGGATTGGCTCTCGGGTTTTGCCACCATCATTCATGGTAAGGGAAACCGGATGGTTCACTACTGCATGTGTGCGAAGCACTTTCTGAATGGCCCAGTGGAGGAAGGAGGAGGGGGGCCGAACTTCAGAGGGGGCAGCGCAGTCTCCCGAGAGTGGGGAAGGGTACCTGTCAAAAACAGGTACCCGTTCCCCCCTCCACCCTGAATGGTGCCAAATGAGCCTAAAGAGGAAGGGGTGCGGTTTACAGATAGGGTGGGTCTTAAACAGGAAGGGGTGTGGCCTTGGCAGGAAGGGGTGGGTCATATTTAAATTAAGGGGGTGCTTGAGTTCAGTCAGGCCTAGGGCAGCACAAAACCTAAATACACCACTGCAGATACTACTTCGGTGGTGGATGGTGGAGATCGTTACTAAAAGTTACTTTCACATCACTTATGGACTGATTTACATCAATTTATTTTCACATGTGACATTATTTATGGATTGTTTGAATCAATTTATGTGGTTTTTATATGATTGAATAGCGTGACCTATATATTTTCTATGTTTACTCACTGTTCATGTGTCTCACAGGAGGTTTGCTGCTTGTATCTTTTTTAGAAATTTCAGAATTCTTAGCGCGTTTTTTTTCATGTTTCTTATAGCAATAAAACCTAAAAGAGTATCTACCCCTTCCACACTCAACAACTAAATTACATTTTTGGTCAGAGTTCTATGTGAACATTTACTTTTACACGTGCAGGGCAATACAACAAGTATATTTTACTCACTAGATACTACTACTGAGTAATACTACTCACCTGTCTTTAACCACTTCCAGCCCGGCCTATAGCAAAATGACGGCTGGGCGGTGGTTACTTTATCCTGACCAGACGTCATATGACATGTTTCAGGATAACCCCTAGCGAGCACCTGCGGGGGTGCGCAGCGCGACAATCGGGGACAGCGTGTGTCCTTCGGACACAGCCCTTCACTGATTATCAATGAAATTGTCTGTTTACCACGTGATCGGCTGTGTCAAATCACAGCTGGTCACATTTGTAAACAGAATCGGAGGCGTGCAGCGCGGTGATCGGGGATGGCACGTGTCCCTCGGACATAGCCCTTCCCCTTTCTGAGTAAAAGGCCAATGAAATTGGCTGTTTACCACGTGACCGGCTGTGTCCAGTCACAGCTGGTCACAAATGTAAACACTATCTGATCCCTGCTCTCTCCTCACACATCGATTGTATGAGGAGGGAGCAGGGATTAGTGAGTGAGTGCACAACACTCCCCCCCAAATAAAGAGAACCTGTCAGAAGTTCTGTTAGTCCATCTGGATCTGTCACAGCCCGTCTGTCACACAGGACCGCCACCAGTACCTCCATTGTTACCACCACTAGTACCGCCATTGGTACTGCCACACAGGCCCGCCACCAGTACCACCACACAGGCTCACCACTAGTACCGCCATCGTTACCACCACACAGGCCCGCCACCCGTATATACACACAGGCCCACCACTAATACCGCCATCGGTATACCCACACAGGCCCACCACTAGTAACACCATCGGTACTGTCACACAGGCCCGCCACTAATACCGCCATCTGTAAATTCACACAGGCCCACCACTAGTACCGCCACACAGGCTCGCCACCAGTACCACCAGCAGTACCATCACACAGGCCCGCCAATAAGTACTGCCATCATGTCTCAAAGGGTTTAGACACCTGAGGAGGCATATGCCATCCTTACCATGTCGGATGATGAGAGCAGCGGTGAGCTCCCATCATCCGATTCTGGTTCGGAATACGAGCCAGTAGAGGGTAGTGGATCGGAGTCAGAGCAGGAAACCGTCCCTCCTAAAAGAATAAGGAGATCAGGACCAAGATCAGAAGACCTGCCTACCACCAGCAGCACCAGACCCCAGGAAGAGGAGCCCAGTACCAGTACTGGAATTACACACCCAATAGGGGTGTTGAATATAATCACAGCATCGCGATTGGGATGTTCACGACACTGCACCCATGCTGCAAGTCGGCTGAATCGATGTTTGGTGACGTCATCTGTCGCTCCGCTCCCTACAGTGCTCTGCCTCTCCAGGAGAAACACAGAGTCAGAGCCTGCATGGTGGATAAAGCCCCCTCCACTTCACTGAAGAAGAAAGTCAGCTGATGAGCTGACAGCCTGTACAGTGCAGGGGGAGGAGCTGAAGGAGACCTGAAATGAGGAGAGGAATCACTGGAGGCACCGGAAGGGGACAAAAACACACTGAGCAACATGGGGGATGGGGAATCGACTGACACTAATAGCAGGTGAGTGCCAGTGTCACTGATCCCATCCCTCCACTGCCATCACCCCTCTGCCTCATCCCACCATGCCTCTGATCCCACCATACCACCATGCCAGTCTGATCCCATCATGCCAGCCTGATCCCACCATGCCTCTGATCCTACCATCCCACCATGCATCTGATCCCATCCTGCCTCTGATCCCACCATGCCTCTGATCCCACTATCCCACCATCCCTCTGCCTCTGATCCCACCATCCCACCATGCCTCTGATCCCACCATACCCCTGATCCCACCATCCCTCTGCCTCTGATCCCACCTTCACTCTGATCCCACCATCCCTCTGCCTCTGATCACACCATGCCTCTGCCTCCTGATCCCACAATGCCTCTGCCTCCTGATCCCACAATGCCTCTGCCTCCTGATCCCACCATGCCTCTGCCTCCTGATCCCACCATGCCAGGCTTATCCCACCATGCCTCAGCCTCTGATCCCACCATTCTAGTCTTATCCCACCATGCCTCTTTTCCCACTGTGCGCTTATAAGATATATATATATATATATATATATATATATATACATATATACAGTGGGGACGGAAAGTATTCAGACCCCCTTAAATTTTTCACTCTTTGTTATATTGCAGCCATTTGCTAAAATCATTTAAGTTAATTTTTTTCCTCATTAATGTACACACAGCACCCCATATTGGTTGTAACATGACAAAATGTGGAAAATGTCAAGGATTATGAATACTTTTTATATACATATATACATATACACAGTGGGGATGTAAAGTATTCAGACCCCCTTACATTTTCCACTCTTTGTTATATTGGAAAATAAAAAGAAAAAACTGCGCTCAGAAGCTAAAAAAGGAATAAACACCAGCTGCGGTTACAAGTGTAGCCCACCATATAAAAATCAAACAATAAGAAACCGCGCTAAGAAATGATAAAGGAGTCCATGTTACAGTCCTATAATCATGAATGCATAGTCCCAATGTTGATCCGGGTCAAAATTCTCTCCAAGCAAGATAGTGATGAATAAACACAATCAGCAAAACACTCCAACTTCAGTTGTGCTTACCAGAAGTAAGTTTGTAAGGGCGAGTGGCTTAAACCCAGCCTGGGCCTTTAGATGTATACTCCAGATGGAACAGGAGGGGCGCCCTCATCCCGTGTATTCACAGATATAGTGCAAAAAATATAAAAAATATATATAGTGTAATATTGTTTTGACATATACCACACCAAACAAAAAAGAAGTGACCACCCAAAAAATCCTTAAATCACGTGTAATCATAAATCCTACGCTAAATAGCTAGGACAGTGAGGTGAGTGTCATGCAATCATGCACACACAAGTGAAAAAAGAAAAATAATAGATAAATACAAAATGTCAAAAATTATAAAAAGAATGTGAAAGCTGCAACGACTTCCAAATCTGCTTACCAGATATAGGGTGGGTAGTCGGCATATACAAAATACTCCAGGTAAAGAAAAATATAAATATATGGAAAATAAAGGAAAGCTTATATCCAGTGATAGACACAATAGTGATACAGGCTGCTTACCAGAGGGCTAACCCTCATATGCAGATATGTGGAAACACGAGAACCGCCACCAGAGGATAAATAAGGCAAACCTTCAGGGTTGTCCCCTTACCAGACAAAAAGGACACATAAGGCAGATGTATTATGTTCTCAACATCACTTCCAACCGAAATGGTATGTCCCGTTTTATCCTCTCCGTCCAAGCTCAGCGGCATATAAATAATGGAGAGCCAAATAGTGTAATACTGACTATATCACATTTATTAAAAACAGAAAAGCACTTACAATGGTCGAATAAAACAAGCTGAAGGATAAAAGAAACGAAAACATACCATTTCGGTTGGAAGTGATGTTGAGAACATAATACATCTGCCTTATGTGTCCTTTTTGTCTGGTAAGGGGACAACCTTGAAGGTTTGCCTTATTTATCCTCTGGTGGCGGTTCTCGTGTTTCCACATATCTGCATATGAGGGTTAGCCCTCTGGTAAGCAGCCTGTATCACTATTGTGTCTATCACTGGATATAAGCTTTCCTTTATTTTCCATATATTTATATTTTTCTTTACCTGGAGTATTTTGTATATGCCGACTACCCACCCTATATCTGGTAAGCAGATTTGGAAGTCGTTGCAGCTTTCACATTCTTTTTATAATTTTTGACATTTTGTATTTATCTATTATTTTTCTTTTTTCACTTGTGTGTGCATGATTGCATGACACTCACCTCACTGTCCTAGCTATTTAGCGTAGGATTTATGATTACACGTGATTTAAGGATTTTTTGGGTGGTCACTTCTTTTTTGTTTGGTGTGGTATATGTCAAAACAATATTACACTATATATATTTTTTATATTTTTTGCACTATATCTGTGAATACACGGGATGAGGGCGCCCCTCCTGTTCCATCTGGAGTATACATCTAAAGGCCCAGGCTGGGTTTAAGCCACTCGCCCTTACAAACTTACTTCTGGTAAGCACAACTGAAGTTGGAGTGTTTTGCTGATTGTGTTTATTCATCACTATCTTGCTTGGAGAGAATTTTGACCCGGATCAACATTGGGACTATGCATTCATGATTATAGGACTGTAACATGGACTCCTTTATCATTTCTTAGCGCGGTTTCTTATTGTTTGGTTTGTTATATTGGAGCCATTTGCTAAAATCATTTAAGTTCATTTTTTTCCTCATTAATGTACACACAGCACCCCATATTGACAGAAAAACACAGAATTGTTGACATTTTTGCAGATTTATTAAAAAAGAAAAACTGAAATATCACATGGTCCTAAGTATTCAGACCCTTTGCTCAGTATTTAGTAGAAGCACCCTTTTGATCTAATACAGCCATGAACAGAGGCGGCTCTCTAATTAGGCGAAATAAGCGGTGGCCTCAGGCCTCGCAGTCATAGGGGCCTCACACAGCTGGCTAGTTTACCTAATTAGAGAGCCGCCCCTTCCAGCAGCAGAGATCTCCGCCATCACACAGTCCTGTATCCCCTCACTTTGCTACAGGGAGAGATACGGGCTGCGAGTGAGACGTGTGATCGGAGCTCCGGATCACAGACAGGGAGAGCCGCTCAGTAGAGCTCTGACAGATCTCCCCCCTCCCCCTGCTGCCCGCACAGCCAGACAGAAGAGGAGAGAGAGCTTCTGCTCCTCCTCCTCCCGCCATCTCCTCCTGTGTCTGCCCCGCCCACTCTCCTCGGCAGTGTTCTCTTTTCTGCCTCACAGAAGGGGATGTGTGGGCGGGAAGATTCAAGCTGAAGCCCAGCAAAGAGAAAAGGACAAGGGGAGTCTGATTCATCCATCCATCCATCGATCCATCCATCCATGCAGTCCCTCCTGCCTCCCAGTGAGTACACTGATGTAGGGGATGCTCTTCCTTCCCTTCTGTCTCCACCCCCTTATCTTTCCATCTTTCTTTCCATATTTCTTTCCATCTTTCTTTCCATCTTTCTTTCTTTCTTTCTTTCTTTCTTTCTTTCTTTCTTTCTTTCTTTCTTTCTTTCTTTCGTTCCTTCCATCTTTTTTTCTCTTTCTCTTTCTTTCTCTTTTTTTTCTCCTTCCTTCCTTCCTTCCTTCCTTCCTTCCTTCCTTCCTTCCTTCCTTCCTTCCTTCTTTCCTTCCTTCCTTGAGAGCAGCTTCCCTGTGCAGCTCTGCTTGAGGAAAATATATCTTTATTATGCCCACTGACCTACCCCCTGTACTGTCCACTCCCCTATACTGTACCCTCCTAATACAGTTCATTTTCATCCCTTGAATTTTTTTCCCATTATGGGAGTGAGTGGGGCCTCATGTCTAAGTTTTGCCTAAGGCCTCACAAAGTCTAGAGCCGCCTCTGGCCATGAGTCTTTTTGGGAAAGATGCAACAAGTTTTTCACACCTGGATTTGGGGATCCTCTGCCATTCCTCCTTGCAGATCCTCTCCAGCTCTGTCAGATTGGATGGTAAACGTTGGTGGACAGCCATTTTTAGGTCTCTCCAGAGATGCTCAATTGGGTTTAAGTCAGGGCTCTGGCTGGGCCATTCAAGAACAGTCACGGAGTTGTTGTGAAGCCACTCCTTCGTTGTTTTAGCTGTGTGCTTAGGGTCATGGTCTTGTTGGAAGGTAAACCTTCGGCCCAGTCTGAGGTCCTGAGCACTCTGGAGAAGGTTTTCGTCCAGGATATCCCTGTATTGGCCGCATTCATCTTTCCCTCGATTGCAACCAGTCGTCCTGTCCCTGCAGCTGAAGAACACCCCCAGCATGATGCTGCCACCACCATGCTTCACTATTGGGACTGTAGTGGACAGGTGATGAGCAGTGCCCGCTTTTCTCCACCCATACCGCTTAGAATTAAGGCCAAAAAGTTTTATCTTGGTCTCATCAGAGAATCTTATTTCTCACCATCTTGGAGTTCTTCAGGTGTTTTTTAGCAAACTCCATGCAGGCTTTCATGTGTCTTGCACTGAGGATAGGCTTCCGTCGGGCCACTCTGCCATAAAGCCCCGACTGGTGGAGGGCTGCAGTGATGGTTGACTTTTTACAACTTTCTCCCATCTCCCGACTGCATCTCTGGAGCTCAACCACAGTGATCTTTGGTTTCTTCTTTACCTCTCTCACCAAGGTTCTTCTCCCCCGATAGCTCAATTTGGCTGGACGGCCAGCTCTAAGAAGGGTTCTGGTCGTCCCAAACATCTTGCATTTAAGGATTATGGAGGCCACTGTGCTCTTAGGAACCTTAAGTGCAGCAGAAATGTTTTTGCAACCTTGGCCAGATCTGCGCCTTGCCACAATTCTGTCTCTGAGCTCTTCAGGCAGTTCCTTTGACCTCATGATTCTCATTTGCTCTGACATGCACTGCGAGCTGTAAGGTCTTATATAGACAGGTATGTGGCTTTCCTAATCAAGTCCAATCAATATAATCAAACACAGCTGGGCTCAAATTAAGGTGTAGAACCATCTCAAGGATGATCAGAAGAAATGGACAGCACCTGAGTTAAATATATGAGTGTCACAGCAAAGGGTCTGAATACTTAGGACCATGTGATATTTCAGTTTTTCTTTTTTAATAAATCTGCAAAAATGTCAACAATTCTGTGTTTTTCTGTCAATATGGGGTGCTGTGTGTACATTAATGAGGAAAAAAATGAACTTAAATGATTTTAGCAAATGGCTCCAATATAACAAAGAGTGGAAAATGTAAGGGGGTCTGAATACTTTACGTCCCCACTGTGTATATGTATATATGTATATAAAAAGTATTCATAATCCTTGACATTTTCCACATTTTGTCATGCTACAACCAAAAACGTGAATGTATTTTATTGGGATTTTATGTGATAGACCAACACAAATAGGCACATAATTGTGAGGTGGAAGGAGAATGATAAATGGTTTTCCAAATATTTTACAAATAAATATGTGAAAAGTGTGGTGTGCATTTATATTAGGCCCCCTTTACTCTGATACCCCTAACTAAAATCTAGTGGAACCAATTGCCTTCATAAGTCACCTAATTAGTAAATAGAGTCTACATGTGTGTGATTTAATCTCAGTATAAATACAGCTGTTCTGTTAAGCCCTTAGAGGTTTGTTAGAGAACCTTAGTGAACAAACAGCATCATGAAGGCCAAGGAACACACCAGACAGGTCAGGGATAAAGTTGTGGAGAAGTTTGAAGCAGGGTTAGGTTATAAAAAAATATTCCAAGCTTTGAACATCTCACAGAGCACTGTTCAATCCATCATCCGAAAATGGAAAGCATATTTCACAACTGCAAACCTACCAAGACATGGCCGTCCACCTAAACTGACAGGCCGCACAAGGAGAGCATTAATCAGAGAAGCAGCCAAGAGGCCCATGGTAACTCTGGAGAAGCTGCAGAGATCCACAACTCAGGTGGGAGAATCTGTCCACAGGACAACTATTAGTCGTGCACTCCACAAATCTGGCCTTTATGGAAGAGTGGCAAGAAGAAAGCCATTGTTGAAAGAAAGCCATAAGAAGTCCTGTTTGCAGTTTGCGAGAAGCTATGTAGGGGACACAGCAAACATGTGAAAGAAGGTGCTCTAGTCAGATGAGACCAAAATTGAACTCTTTAGCCTAAAAGCAAAACGCTATGTGTGGCAGAAAACTAACACTGCACATCACCCTGAACACAGTATCCCCACCGTGAAACATGGTGGTGGCAGCATCATGTTGTGGGGATGATTTTCTTCAGCAGGGACAGGCAAGCTGGTCAGATTTCATGGGAAGGTGGATGGAGCCAAATACAGGGCATTCTTAGAAGAAAACCTGTTAGATTCTGTAAAAGACGTAAAACTGAGGCGGCGGTTCACCTTTCAGCAGGACAATGACCCTAAACATACAACCAGAGCTACAATGGAATGGTTTAGATCAAAGCATATTCATGCGTTAGAATGGTCCAGTCAGAGTCCAGACCTAAATCCAGTTGAGAATCTGTGGCAAGACTTGAAAATTGCTGTTCACAGATGCTCTCCATCCAATCTGATAGAGCTTGAGATATTTTGCAAAGAAGAATGAGCAAAAATGTCACTCTCTAGATGTGCAAAGCTGGTAGAGACATCCCCAAAAAGACTTGCAGCTGTAATTGCAGCGAAAGGTGGTTCTACAAAGTATTGACTCATGAGGCTGAATACAAATGCACATCACACTTTTCACATATTTATTTGTAAAACATTTTGAAAACCACTTATCATTTTCCTTCCACTTGACAATTATGTGCCACTTTGTGTTGGTCTATCACATAAAATCCCAATAAAATACATTTAAGTTTTTGGTTGTAACATGACAAACTGTGGAAAATTTCAAGGGGTATGAATACTTTTTCAAGGCACTGTGTATATATATATATATATATATATATATATATATATATATATATATATATATATATATATAATGTTTGGGGGTTCTAAGTATTTTTCTAGCAAAAAAACCTGTTTTAAACTTGTAAACACCAAATCTCTCTGTCCTTAAAGTGGATGTAAACCCACTCTCATCTTTTTAAAAGTAATGGCATAGTGCTGATCTATAAGGATATACATGCCTCCTGAATGTATCCTTACCTTTCAAATGTCTCCCCTTTAGCTGTTTGGAGCCCCCAAAAACTCCGGATTCAGTGGGCGGGTCTGTTGTAAGGCGCTCGATGGGCGGAGTCATGACATCACCAGACTCCCCGCCCACCTATACACTCGCGCCTGGCCGGAGTGAAAAGTGCGCGCACAGGAGAAGTAGAGCGCGCTCATGGCTCCTGTCACGTCATGTGTCACTGTCCAGTGACAGTCGGGAATGATCGGTGTGGCGGGGACAGCTGTGAGCACGGATCCCCCTGAATGGCTTTTCCGCTGAAAGCCACGGGAGGCAGAGAGAGAGAAGCGGCTGATCAAACGCCATGCAGGGAGATCGGTGCTCACGGCTGTCCCTCCGCTGCACGGATCACCCCCGACTGTCCCTTGTGTCTTCCTCCTCCAGCGCCTGACGTGTTCTCCTCCACCACCACCTCCCCTTCTTCTCTGGCCCCCCTCCTGTCCTCATCCGCCCGCTGTGTCTTCCTCCTCCACGCCCCCCCTTATCCCCCGCAGACGGCTCCCCTCCTCTCCCACGGGCTCTGTCAGGATGGAGAGCGAAGGAAAGGACTATACATGTCATATACCGGGGGGGGGGGTTTGGTGGAGTGCTGCTGGACACAGCTATATACAGTATATATATATATATATATATATATATATATATATATATATATATATATATATATATATATATATATATATATATTTTTTTTTTTATATATATATATATATATATGTATATGTACTATAGCTGTGTCCAGCAGCAAAAACACCCCCCATCAGACCAGTGGAGTGAAAGGAGAAGAAAGGAGTGGGAGGGAATTAAAAAATATTGCACGTCTCTTAGGCTAGTTCACGAGATATGTAAATCACCTGTCACTCACAGCAAGGGGGAGTATTTGACAAAGTTTTTCTCTGTTTGTCAAAAAAAAGGGGAGCACGGGAAGTGGGACTTTAAATGAAGCACATGGTTACTAACAGATAAATAGGTGAACACTGGAAATTTATTGGTAAAAGTCGATTAAACGTGAAGACAATGTTAGCATCAAGGTATACAATAAACATAATAATAACAATAGACAAAATGATAACATGAAGTCTCCTGATGTAACCACTGTTATAAAGTAAACACTATACATGATTAAAACAAGTAAGCACGAAAAAGACACAAAGTCCTATGGTAGAATGCATAACAAATTCCCAGAAAAAGGTCACCAGAAAATGGGGTTGTATACAATCATAATTATTATTATTATTATTATACAGGATTTATATAGCGCCAACAGTTTACGCAGCGCTTTACAACATTAGGGCAGACAGTACAAGCACAATACAATTCAATACAGGAGGAATCAGAGGGCCCTGCTCGTTAAAGCTTACAATCTAGTATATAATAAAAGATATTGCCTGCAGGACCTATGGCCTCGCTCAGCCTGTAGAAGTATTGGTTACATGATAATGATGATAGGTTGAAGATGGAAATTGGGGTACACGGCATCTAATAACTCGACGCGTTTCGTGCCTGTTAGGCAACTCATCAGGAGCATGCACGTGGTTCCACTGGGGACCTTGCTTCACATCATGGTGTTGCCTTCTTGGTGTATTGCACAGGCGTTTTTTGGTTATTTTTTTCTTCTAGCACTATCCTTTCTAGTGCACAGGTTCTGTCCTTTCCTACCCACCCTCTCACTCGTTGTGATCCTCACACTTATCTGGTTTCACATTCCCATAGGGTATCTCGTTGTTCTCCATGCCCGTCTGATGGCCATCCGTGTGGGTTGCCCCTGATTATATAAGGGATGGAAATAGTTGACATTTTTGGGGAAAAAAATGTAAAGGAACATGCAAAAAGGAGTTGAGTGCTCCACCTTCTGGCTGAAAGCAAGAATACAAAATATTTATGTGCTATATGGCATATTTTTCTGCCCTGAAAAAATAATTAACTTTTGTTAATCCTGACCATATTGCATAAAGAAAGAAACTATACAGGAACCCACTATCAACACTAGACAAAAAATCAGATATGTAGGATTGATTTGACTGCCAAAAAAAAAAGATAATTTCTCACAAAGGTTCAGATCACCAGATTGTACTTTTTTATGTCAGCGAGGTGGGGGCCCACGTGGCCAAATACCTCTCACCCAGCTTATCTTGGCGTGACCAGCCAAAATGATCCAGATCATCTAATTTAGTGATGAACAAGAGATTTAGCCAAAAATGATTTTGCTTCAAAGTTACTAATTTTTCCTTTTCTAAATGTAACACCCTCTACGAATAGGTAGGTGCTAGTAATGGTCTTTTATAGGTACTGTCAGCACAGGCAAATTTAGGCAGGCCTATGCTGGAAGCTAGGCCCGTCTGTTTTGATCTGGGGGCTGGGAGTGGTTAGAGTAGCAGTGGGTGTGACCACCTGTACTCCTGTTCTGAGGCGCCTCCCCTGCTTCCAGGAAGGCTATTCTGGAAGAGGGGCAGGGCCTAAAACTGGAGTGGCAGGCAGCTTGTGTGGGAGCCCTGACCAATCCCCAATTAGTATTGGCAGGGGGCGGGCCTCCTATATAAGCTGAGGTGATATACTGGGGGAGAGAAGTCGGCTGAGTGAAGTGAGGAATGGAATATTAGGCAGCAGCAGGAGGCCATCCCCATCTGGGGGGGGGGTGCGCCGATCGTAGGAGGAGGCCCAGGGAGAAGTCTGCGAGGGAACATTGCCTCTACATGGTCATTGGCATTGACACGGTCGGTGATGAAGAAATCCTGGAGCATAAAGGGGCAGGTGAGGCTGTCGAAACATATGGTCCGGTCACGTTCCTCATCAAGGACTCGGTGCTGTGAAAGGTTGGTGAGTGTTACCACAGTGGAGGGCTGGATGTGCCAGGAAGAAGTCTATGAGGGAACTTTGCTTTTACATTATATTATTTTATTTTACATTTCATTAGCAGAGTCTCCATCATTTACATGGTGAATGATGGGGAGTCCTGGATCAGAGAAGAGACTGTGGAGATCTGTGTCAAATTAATGTGGCCTGAGGGCACAGGGTTTGCAAGTTGGGCTGGCTGGGAACAGTAGTCCATCGTCCAAGATAATGCTTTTAAACTACTGGGCCTCTGGGGAGAGGTACTGCAGGCCTCAGGCCCAGTAGCAGCGAGCAACCAGAAGCTGTGAAGGGACTTATTCAGAGTGGGTCCTTTTACCCAAATAGAAGAAGATGCGACATTGCTTCATTTCAGAAAAAGTTTGTGCCGGAGGTGAACTTGAGAAGAAGATTTGTGCAGGAGGAAAGAAGTTTCTGGGGAACATCATTTATACATGGTCAGAAGTGGTGTCCTCATGCTCTACATGGTATTGTGTGAGGAATCCTTGGAAGCAAATAGTCTGCGGGAGTAGAGTGCAGAAGGAGCAACAGTCTGCATGGAGATGCAGGAGGAGATTCATACTAACTATATTGCACATCCAATCTTCTGGCTCTAACTAAGTGCTGTTGTGCTTAAATCTTAAAATATGATGGCAATTATAGATTCTATGGGCACCCCATATTCCCTTTTCCCATCCAAGTTGTACCCCCCAATAAAACAACAAAAACAAAACCAGCAAAAGACTGTTCATTGTCTCTGCAAATGATGTATGAAGTTTGGCAGTGGGGTGAAATGGTGGATTGTTTGTTACTAGCGGCAACTACCGTATATAGTCGAGTATAAGTCGATCCGAGTATAAGTCGAGGCCCTAATTTACTACAAAAAAATGGGAAAAACTTATTGACCCGAGTATAAGACGAGGGTGAGAAATGCACAGCTACTGTAAGTGGAAAAGAGGGTCAACAATGCCCATTTGCAGCCTCACTGTGCCCATTTGCATGCCTCACTGTGCCCATTTGCAGCCATAGGTCCCCCGAACTTCAAACTCTGTAGATAAGGGTTCCTAGATGCCCCCTAGCTGCAGCCAAAATTTGGGGTCTCTGAACCCAAAGGGTCCCGAAATGACATTGCTGCAGATGGACACAGTTGACCGACTTTGGGGCCCCGTATTTATGGGCCACTTAGTGCTAGGAACTCCAAATTTGGTGTGCAAACCCAGTGGAAGTAGCACCAACGCAAGGGTTTCTAGCACCAAGTGGCCCCAGCTTTGGATATGTTAGGGTACCAGTTCCACTGGGTTTGCACACCAAATTTGGGGCTCCTAGCACCAGGTGGCCCTGAGATATGGAGCCCCAAAGTCGGTTCGGAAAATGAAATTTTTTGCTGCAGAAAAGTGCCTGACTCGAGTATAAGTCGAGGGGGGCACTTTCAGCACAAAAAAATGTGCTGAAAAACTCGACTTATACTCGAGTATATACGGTACATCGCTACATAAAATATAATCAAAATTAGCCTAGCACTTCCCTATGTGGACTGCTTAGGTAAAATTTTACTTAAAAAAATTTGGCTTTGTTTTTTAACAAAGCCATATGTTCAACATATCAGTGCTAACATGGCAATCACATGGTTTTGTTGATAAATAAACTGTACCACTGACAGCTGCTTATAGGCTCAATTAACAATGTTTTAACACAAAAATACGAATGCTTGTTGCAGTCTCATGACTACAAGGTAGACTCTAGCTAAAAAGAGCTGTTGCAATTATATCCTTTATGAAGGACATATTCAATTGGGGATGAAACTTTCCATTTCACTTTAAATAGCTTGTTTGGGCCAAGCTGGTCCAAACAAACATTTTCATTACTAAGTCTCCTTTCACACGGACATTCTGATTGGGTCCACTTGTCAGTTTTTCAGGTGGACCCGATCGGACCCTCCATTCTTCTCTATGGAGCAGGGAGTGTACACAGAAATGTGTCTGTTTACACCTGCCTACATCCAATCCGACAAAAGCAGATCAGTTTACATCTGAAGGCCCATAGAGGAGAGCAGGACTGTGTCCGTATCCGCTCTGCATAATGAACCGGACATAGACCTGCTCAGCGGGGATCAGTGGACAGATCCCCTGCTAAGCAAGTGGATAGCAGTCACAGTCCACAATGTGAAAGGGACCTAAGAAATGTGCCTCCACCATATAATCTTTATGGAGCATCAGCTACATACCGTAATCAGAGCTGTGGTCTGGCAGTGGTACACAGACTCCCTGTCCCATTCCCAGAACAAAATTGAATCAGGCTGCTCAGTCAATCACAGGACGCTTTGTATACTTATGAATGCATACAAGACAACTTCTAGCCGCCTAGGTGGAGGTTGTGGTGTCACTCCACTCCAGGCAATCAGAGAAAGTCTTGTATTCATTCATAAAATACAAAGTTCTATGTGAATGGCTGGGTGGTGCTCAGGCTTCTAGGTGGGGCCTAGGGCTGTGGGATAACCAATCTGGGAGAGATTACACACACAGTCCTTGGTGTTGTATTACATCTTGTAAATTCTATTCAGGATAACAATGTTTTTTTTTTTTAAATCATAAAAGGTTTTATTGCTCATATGAAAAAAACATATATTACATTACATTGATATCCGCACCGTAATCAGCATTTCTTTTTCCAACATAGTAACATAACCATCAATAAGGTGTCATAGTTTGCATTTTGGATCTTTCATCATTCGGACTCTATGTCCCATCTAATCACATCGAAAACATATTCTCCAATGTCCCCATATCCTCCTCCCCCGTTCTCCAATATCCACTCTCGGCGTCTATTTGTCGTATCCTTAAACACCCCCTAGCAACCTCATCTGTACCAATTCCATGGGGCTTATACCTGGCACATCCAACCATGGGTCCCATAGTCTGTCAAACTTTCCAGGACTGCCCCTGTGCTGGTAAATATATTTTTCCATTATAAGCATTTTTCCCATATTTAATATCCATGTTTTACTGTTAGGTGGCGCAGCAGACTTCCATCCCATCAGTATTACCTTTCTGGCCTGGAATAGCGCCCTTGCAAAAGCGACTCTCGTCACCTCCTCCGTAATCACCCCCTCCAGAACTCCCAGTAAGCAACATAATGGATCTAATGGGACAGTGACCTGGAACACCTGGTTTAGCGTAGCCAGGACCTCTGTCCAATACCTATGG
This sequence comes from Lithobates septentrionalis, assembly GCA_037952835.1. Classification (NCBI taxonomy): domain Eukaryota; kingdom Metazoa; phylum Chordata; class Amphibia; order Anura; family Ranidae; genus Lithobates; species Lithobates septentrionalis. Next base: position 1,474,008 of record JBBDGP010002095.1, on the reverse strand, counting down.
AGTTTGGGGCAACGCCAGAGGAGGTGAATCAAGTCCCCAGACGCTGCCCTGCATCTACCACACAATGAGTCAGGCGCCTTGCCCATTTTGTATAACTTAACAGGGGTATAATGTACTCTCAACAAGATGTAAAGTTGGGATACCTTCTGTGCCACGTTTAGTGAGCAGGAGTTAACTGCTTGCAGAGCTTCTTCCCATACCTCCCCCGATAGGGGGCCTAAATCCGTTTCCCACTGAGCAGCCGCCTTTGTGGGATACCCCTCTAACAGTGATGCTAATAACATGTTATAGCATTGTGAAATCATGCCCTTAGTAGGATAACAATGTTAAAGCAGAACTAAACCCATCAACTTAACAGTTTAAAAAAAAACAGTTAAATTCCAAGCATGCCGGGAATGCTAACTGTCACATTTGCTTGTGTCCTCAACCAAACTGTCAAACCAAAGCATCAAATGGCTGGTGTCATAACTGATCACTTTTGCAGTGCCAATGGCAACTGCAGATTATGTGGAGGCTAGGATGGCAGCCTTCTTGGCTGAAAAGGATAGCAGAGTTCAGTTCTTCTTTATATGCAGACAGTTTCTATAGGCACTAATATTTAGGCAACAGAGTAGTGATTGTCCATACAACTTCCAATATAGCAGTCAGTAATGGCACAGTATTGTAGGGTGGAAGTATTACCAGGCTAGCCTGTTGTACCAGAGGACAGCTTCCACTGGAGCACTGGTGAACTGCAGTGTACTGCAATGGCATTCTATTCTGCTGAAGGGAGCCCCAGTTCACTGCACCTTTGGCCACCAGAATGTCCACTGTGAACAAGAGATGTCCCTCCACTGACTCTACTCGATCAGGAACCTCTCCCTGCACTGGATACTCTCCCCAAAAAATGGAGTCCCAGTCCCTCACCTACCACATGCTCCAGGCATGCCCGAATGGCCTGGGCACCCTATTTTATAGAGCCCCATACAAACATGGCCACCAGAGGTCATCAGAAGTTGCAGCATCCAGTCAGACCACTGCAATCTCTGTGAAAACTACAAAATTTGTAAACAAACCATTTTCCTCTTAAGACTCTGCTTCATCTGTACAATGGCACAGCACCACTTACTTGATGGAGATCAAGTTGCACCTGCCTACAGCCTGACTCAATTCTGCTGCTGGAATGGGAAGTTCCTGTACCGCTGCCAGAACACAGCACCGTATGTAGCTGATGCTACATACAATTTATACAGTGTTGTTGGGAAATGTCTCAGTAATAGAAATTGTTTGGGCCAAACTAAAGTGAAAAGAAACCTGTAGTTAGGCTTTTAACACTGAGGCATTTGAATTAATTGAGATGCAATTATTGAACAAGCTTACTGGCTCTGGCAAGGCTGCTCACATGAAACAAGACTCCCCTGCAATGAATATTAAGAATGTCACTCAATGCATAAAAAATGCAACAGGGAGATAGGAGAGTCCCAAGTGTTTTATTGGTTCTTTAGCGAGATTACACAAAACAGCCAAGGCGTTTTGGGGCCATAATAGTTCTTCATCAAGGCTTAAAATCTTATCAGAAATTAAATGGACTCACGTTGCACTTTAATAGACTAATATGTGGACAGTATATAAATGATTCAATCAGTGAAGTGATAGGCCAGTGTTAGCGGCAGTCAACTAAAAACTTTAGTTATATGTTTTACTTACTGTCACTAACATTTGGGATGAGCTGAGCATACCTGGGTTTGGTCTGAGGCAGGTTTGTTGAACATAACAGGCCTCCAGGTTCTAAATCCAAACCCCATCAAAGTTAAAGGGAGCTGAATGTTAAAAATCAGTTCTGCCCATTTTCTATGCCTGGTACAAATTTTAATGGGGAACCCAAAAAAAAACTGCACGGGGTTCCCCCAAATTCAATACCAAACCCTTGAGATTTCCAGGATAAAACAAAGGGAAAAAGGCCTGAAAGGAAAACTCTTAAATGAAGTGGCATTTGGCAGTTGATAAATATATACTTTCTGTTTTGGCGGCACATTTTTTACGGGGACCATCAAAAACAACTTAATTTCCCTTTCTGAAATAAATAGTGAATTTTTGCTGAAGTTTCCTATTTTTGGCAGCATTTATTTAAGCACTAAACCCCTAAATTGTACTCATCCCTAATCTGATTGTTTTCTCACCAGGAATCGATCGGCTAGGGATGTCTAGTCCTTCTGTTGTCTTTAGCTATGAGGATTGTTGTCCATTCCACTGCTTACTTTCCCCTATTTTATTTGTTTTCTAATCTGCAGAACATCATCTTTATAGTGTTCTTTTTCTCTTCGGTCTTGTGATGAATGAGACCACAAATCTTGTCAATAAATTGCCAAAAGCTGAAAGAAAATGAAATAAATGCAATTACTTAGCTTCAGACTGTAATGATTTCATTTAAAACGTGTTTCGAGCCATAAAGCTCGTTTTGTTTGAGGGTGTTTGACTTCCCTTTTAAATCATGTATACACAAGAATAAAAGGTGTTTTATGTCAATAGCACTTTAATTCTGTCGGCAGTGTGTTTGGTGTACTAATTACCTCCTCATTGTCTTTGCTCTGGGTTGGAATGATTCCGTGCCTGATTCATTCTGATGGCTTGTGAGGTTTTACAGACATCAGGAAGATCGTTTTTGGTCTAGTTCTGTACAAATGGATTTACAAGTAACATGTCCGTTATCATTACCGCCGTTTTCAGTCTCATTTTCCTAGTGGATGTTGAGGGAGTTGGGATGTTGACTTTGGCTCTTCAAGTATTCAAGGGCCCTCTTATTCCTATGCATTGCCAGTAATGTGCCCATTACAATAACACATGGAAGTGCATCATACATGCGTGCATTTCAGTGCCATTCACTTCCAATGAAATGGTAACACACTACTGTTAGTTGTGATGCGCTGCATTACCAAAAAATGGTTCAGGCCCAATTTTGTATTGCTGTGATGCATTTGTAAGAGGGGGGGGGGGGTAGGTGATGGTGTGGTCCTCACACCATCCATGTTTCCCTCCTCATTGGGTGCCATGTTAGGGTCACATGAGAGGCCTACCCCAAGGTGGGTTCTTCTGGGCTACACTAGGCACTTTGTACAGGGTGACTGTCTTACACATGGGCAGTGGCGGCTGGTGCTCAAAATTTTTTGGGGGGCGCAAACAAACTGAAAAAAACCCCCATTAATTGCAGCCACTGTACCCATCAAACGCAGCCACTGTGCCCATCAAACGCAGCCACTGTGCCCATCAAACGCAACCACTGTGCCCATCAAACGCAGCCACTGTGCCATCAAATGCAGCCACTGTACCCATAAATTGCCGCCACTGTGTCATCATATGCAGCCACTGTACCCATAAATTGCCGCCACTGTGTCATCAAATGCAGCTACTGTACCCATCAATTGCTGCTAGTGTGCGCATCAATTGCTGCCAGTGTGCCCATCAATTGCTGCTAGTGTGCCATCAATTGCTGCTAGCGTGCCCATCAATTGCTGCCAGTGTGCCCATCAATTGCTGCCACTGTGCCCATCAATTGCTGCCACTGTGCCCATCAATTGCTGCCAGTGTGCCCATCAATTGCTGCCACTGTGCCCATCAATTGCTGCCAGTGCGCCCATCAATTGCCGCTACTGTGCCCCATTACTTGCCGCTACTGTGCCCCATCAATTGCTGCCAGTGTGCCCATCAATTGCCGCTACTGTGCCCCATCAAATGCTGCCAGTGGGCATCGCCCGGGAGTCGGGACTTACCTGTCTCGCAGCGGGTCACGGTGGCGTCCTCCATGCCCATGCTCCTCGATGTCTCCGGTCCTCTCTATCAGGCATCCAATCACAGTGCCTGTTCTTTCAGCCAATTAGGTGACAGGTAACCAAACCCAAGCACCTGATTGGCTGAGAGGCGGGTCAGTGTTAGGAAAGGGATTTTATTCGCTTTCCTAACACAACACTGAGTAAACAGCGAACGCACAGTATTGCGCCCCCTGTTTACCATTTTGGAAGCCTATTAGAGCCTACAGTTCTAATCCGGATGCCTATTAGAGCCCAGGGCAATGCATGAATCTATATATGGTGAGAGAGAAGTGACAGGAGAGAGGGGGCGGCGTTCCTGCACCCTTTATGGACGCACCGCCACTGCACATGGGGTACCTTTACTTGGAGCAGATAAATGAAGTCTTTCGATGCAATATACTAGTGTTTCTCAATCGGGGTTCCACAGCACCCTGGGGTGCCGTGAGGAGTCTTTAGGGGTGCCGCAGCAACAGCCCGCTCTGAGCGATTCTCTGTTAGCTCCTGTGCTATATGAGGGAGAGCACACGGTTAACTCCTGTGTACAGAGCAGGCAGAGAGCTGTGCCCTCCCCTCCCCCCGCTCTCTGTTCTCCTCTGTACTCTTGCCAGCAAAAGAGAAAGCTAAACTAGCCGCCCGACCGCGTCCTGCCAACTGATGACGTCACCGGTTGCTAAGGACTTGCTGGCAAGGGTACAAAGAGGAGCAGAGAGCAGGGGAAAGTGTTGGCACAGCTCTCTGCCTCCTCTGCACACAGAAGTTAACCGTGCACTCTCCCTCCTGTTAACAGTTAAGAGAGGATCACTGGGATCTCAGGAAGGAGAGGAGCTGGGGGGGGGGAATAGAAAGCATGACCCACACCTCCTCCTGGCTCTCAATAATGGGATGGCGGTGGTGGTGCTAAAAGGGGGGGTTTGGCGGTTGTGCTAGGAGGGAAGATTAGGTGGGGTTGTGCTAGGAGGGGAAGGTTTATGCTGGGAGGTTGATTGGGGGGGGGGGGGGGGCTGTGCTAGGAGGGGGAATTTGACGGCATTGTGCTAGGAAGGGGGGTTTGTTGGGGTTGTGCTAGGAGGGAGGTTTGTGCTGTAAAGGGTGATTTGGGTGGGTTATGTCAATCCAGGCACCGTGTCATCACGACCACTGAGTCTAGATCCACCAGGTGCCTGGACTGACACCCGGCTCAGCCTCTCAACGAGCCGCTGAGAGCCTGAGACGGCCACTCCGCCCCTCCACAGCTTAGCGCTCTAGTGAGCGAGGAGAGAGAAGGGCAGAGAGCTGTGACTGACAGGCTGCAGCTCTTTGCTCACAGAGCTGTAAAAACCGAGTGATCGACTGTGTTCGATCGCTCGGTTCTCAGCGAAGAGGCGCCGGGGGACAGATGCAGCATCGGACCCATGCTAAACCCACCTAGGCAAGTATGAATAGGGAAAAAATACAAAACCTTTACTTCCCTTTTAAGATTATTGCTTTTTTACTGCTGAACATAATAAAGTAAACAAAAGAAACACATGCAAAAAAAATTATAGATTCCGTTTAAAGTATATCTAAGCCCTCACTAGATAATCCCTTTCATGCCTAAGCCTATTTCTGACATTTGTTGCTTACAAGTTAAAATCTGTATTTTTTGCTAAAATTACTCAGAACCCCCAAATATTATATATATATATTTAGCAGAGAATCTAGAGAATGAAATGGTGATCATTGCAATATTTTATGTCACACTGTAAATTGCGCAGCGGTCTTTCAAACGCAATTTTTTGGGAAAAAAGACAATGAATTAAAAAAAAACTAAACAGTAAAGTTAGCCCACTTTTTTTGTATAATGTGAAAGATGATGTTACACCGAGTAAATAGATACCAAACATGTCATGCTTTGAAATTGCGCACACTCATGGAATGGCAACAAACTACGCTACCTAAAAATCTCCATAGGCGGCGCTTTAAAAAAAATTAACGGTTACCAGGATAGAGTTAAAGAGGAGGTCTAGTGCTAGAATTATTGCTCTCGCACTAACGATTGTGGCGATACCTCACATGTGTGCATGCATTTTCTTTGCTGTGCAAGCTCGCGGGGACGGCGGCGCTTTAAAAAAATGTATTTATTTTTTCTTATTTTTTTTTTATTTTTTTATATTGTCACTTTAAAATAAAAATTGATCACTTTTATTGCTGTCACAAGGAATGTAAACATCTCTTGTGACAGTAATAGGTGGTGGCAGGTACTCTTTATGGAGGGATCCGGGGTCTAAAAGACCCTAAATCCCTCCTTTGCACTTCAAAGTATTCAGAACGCCAAAAACGGCGATTCGGTATAACAGCCGAGCGGCTTTTAGCTCTAAAAAATGGTACTGGGATGATGCATACAGCTACATGCAACATCCCGGTATAACCCCTTAAAGCCAAGCATATAATATAATGCATATGTGCGTACGGTCGGCGCTAATGCCGCGTACACACGGTCGGACTTTCTATCCTACTTGGTCCGGCACACTTTCTGACGGACTTTGTCCGCCAGGTGCGCCGGACTTTAAAACGGACGGACTTGCCCACACACGACCGGACTTTCCGGCGGGCTAAGTCCGCCCGTCTTTCCGACGGACTTTCGCCGGAGTTACGGCGGACTTTCAGAATGAACGGACTTGCCCACACACGGACAAGTCCGTTCATTTTGAACGTGACTCAGGTGCGATGGGACTAGCAAAGGATGTCAATCTTGCCGCTTTTATCGGCGAGATTGACACCTTGCGAGCCCCGTCGCGGGGCATACCAGGCCCTTAGGTCTGGTATGGATTATAAAGGGAACCCCCTACGCCGAAAAAACGGCGTGGGGTCCCCCTTAAAATCCATACCAGACCCCGATCTGAGCACGCAGCCTGGCCGGTCAGGAAAGGGGGTGGGGACGAGCGAGCGCCCCCCCCCTCCGATAAGCCCCCCCACCCCAAAGCACCTTGTCCCCATGTTGATGAGGACAAGGGCCTCTTCCCGACAACCCTGGCCGTTGGTTGTCGGGGTCTGCGGGCGGGGGGCTTATCGGAATCTGGGAGCCCCCTTTAATAAGGGGGCCCCCAGATCCCGGCCCCCCACCCTATGTGAATGAGTATGGGGTACATGGTACCCCTACCCATTCACCTAGGGAAAAAGTGTAAGTAATTAAACACACTACACAGGTTTTTAAAATATTTTATTAAACAGCTCCGGCTTCGGGGGTCTTCTTCCGGCTTCGGGGGTCCCTCCGCTTCATCTTCTCCCGGCGTCCGGTTGGTTCTTCTCCGCTCTCTTCTCCCGGTGTTCCAGTTCTTCGGCCGGCTCCTCTGCTGTCTTCAGGTAGCTCTCTTGCCAGCAGAGGTCCGGACTTCTGGGCTTCTGGGCTTCTTGTCTTCTCTTCTCTTCCCCAGATGTTGACACGACGCTCTCTCCGGCTGGACTGCTCTCCGAGGGCTGCGTTGTGACTTATATAGGTGGAGACCCCCGCCCCCTTTTGATGTCACAGTCCCTGGGCATGCTGGGACTGTGACGTTTTAGGGGGCGTGGTCACTGGGTGATGTTGACCACGCCCCCTAAAACGTCAAAAATGCTGTGTAAATTCTAGACTTTGAACAGTTGTAGAGAAGAGAAGGCTGCAGATAAATTGGTACAATTTATGGAGGAGGATTTGTTTAATCTCTGAACATCATCTGAGGGCAGTTACTTAGGTATATGTAAGGGTATGCAACCTTTAGGCATATAATCAAACAATTTTCCTTACAGGTACATTTTTGAAGTACATGAAGTCATTAGTACAAGGGAACAAAGCTTAGATCTAATCACCTGACCTGGCTTTTTTCCGCAATGTCCGCTTTAATAAATCTTCCTGTACCGCTAGAGAGTTAACCTCTGCATAAAAGTCATGGCTGCGAAGACTCGATTTAGAATGGTTATTTGACGGCTGAGGGAGTCCTCTTCTATATCCCACCCCATTGTTGTTCATCGTCTTTAACATTCGCCTTCTCCAGCTCTGACATAGGCAGAAACTAGATACACTACATTACCTCCGGATTTACAAAGCAAGGAGAAAGAACATTTCTGCAGAGCTAGGCAAGATCGGAATGAGATAAAAGCAATAAAATGTCAAAGACAGCACAATTCTGCAAATATTATTTTTACATATTGCTCCGCCGCTGCTTCGTCTACAGATGGAGCATAATTTGATTTCACTTGTAGTTGTAGAATAACAGTCAAAGGAGATCTGTGAGGATGCAGACATGCAGGCTTATTTGATAGAACAGTGTATGGAGCAACGTGCTAAATGTTACCAGTCGGAACCTATCCTGTACTAATGCTTTCTCAGTCAAGTGAATTCTAATTGGTTGATGTCCACTTTGCCATGTGCATTGAACATCCAAATAATAGGATTTTTAAATACAGTTTACCTGTAAAATCCTTTTCTTGGGAATACATCACGGGACACAGAGGCTTGGTAATTACTTAGTGGGTTAGATAGTACCTTCAGGTGATTGGACACTGGTAACCCTAATTACAAGGTGAGTTCCTACCCTATATAACCCCTCCCATATGGAGAGTACCACAGTTTTGTAGCAAAGCAATAAGTACCCCAACGTATAATCCCGAAGAGGGGCGGGAGCTCTGTGTCCCGTGATGTATTCCCAAGAAAAGGATTTTAGAGGTAAACTGTATTTAAAAATTCGATTTTCTTGTTCATAAATCACGGGACACAGAGGCTTGGTAATTACTTGGTGGGATGTCCTAAAGCAATGCCCAAATTGAGGGGAGGGAGACACAGATCAGAAAATCCATAGACCGCCAACGGACAAGAGGATCTATACTGCTGCCTGCAGCACACTGCGCCCAAAGGTGGCATCCTTATGCCCTCTCACATCCACCTGATAGAATCTAGTGAATGTATGGACTGAAAACCAAGTTGTAGCCTTGCAGATCTGAGCCATGGAGGCCTGGTGATGCACTGCCCATGAAGCACTAATCGCTCTAGTTGAGTGTGCCTTAACCCAAAAAGGAGGAATCTTCTTCTTTATACCATAGGCCTGAATGATAACTTGCTGAATACATCTGGAAATAGTGGATTTCGACGCTGTCTGGCCCTTTCTGGGGCCTTCTATCAGAATAAACAGACAATCAGTCTTTTGTATCTGAGCGGTTGCCTGCAGATAGATACTGACTGCTCTTACAACATCTAGAGAGTGTAACAACTCCTCTTCCGTGGACTGCGGATCTGGAAAAAAGGACGGTAGGACCAGATCTTGATTCAGATGGAATCCTGAAACCACCTTAGGTAAAAAAGTCAGGTGAGGACGCAACACCACCCTGTCTTTGTGAATAATCAAATATGGCTCTTTACAAGAAAAAGCTGCTAATTCTGATACCGATCTAGCCGCGGAAATGGCTACCAAAAAAAACAATTTCTTTGTCAGAAAAACTAAAGAAGCATGGTGCAATAGTTCAAAGGGTTGTTCTTGCAAAACGGACAAAACCAAATTGAGATCCCATGGGCACACAGGAGGTTTGACTGGCGGATTCAAGGGCAGTGCCCCCTGAACAAAGGCCCGGACCAGGGAATGTGAGGCAAGTGGCCTTTGAAAGAATACTGATAAGGCCGAGATCTGGACCTTGATAGTGCTCAAGCCAGTCTCATTTCAATGCCTAATTGAAGAAAAGCAAGAATCCTGCTAATGGCATACTTTCTAGGATGCTACCCCCTGGGTTCACACCAGAAAACATATGCCTTCCAGATTCTGTAGTAGATGAGCCTGGAGTCCGGCTTCCTAGCATTAACCAGAGTGAAAGGGACTGATTCGGAGAGCCCACGGCTTTTCAGAATGTGGGTCTCAGCAGCCAAACTGTCAAATTCAGACTTCGTAAAGCAGGATGGAATATTGGACCTTGTGAGAGTAGATCTGGACACAGCGGAAGAACCCAAGGTCTTCCCACTGCCATCTTTACGATCTCTGCATACCAAGGTCCCCTGGGCCCAGTCGGTGCCACCAGAATTACCGACTTTGCTTCCCTTTTGACCCTCCGCAGGAACCACGGAAGAAGCGGAATTGGAGGAAAGGCATAGATCAGAGAGTACCGATCCCATGGCATCGTTAAGGCATCTGACCCTTGTGCTAGCAGATCCCTAGTTCTTGACACAAAGCTGTCTAGCTTTTTGTTGAACCTGGATGCAAACAGGTCTACATCTGGGTACCCCTATTTTGACATATGGTCTGAAATATGTCGGGGTGTAGAGACCATTCTCCTGGACACAGCTGCTGGCGGCTTAGAAAATCCACCTGCCAATTTTCTACCCCTGGAATAAAGACAGCAGACAGGCAAGAAATATGCCTTTCTGCCCAGAAAAAAAATGTGACTCGCCTCCTTTTGGGCATCCAGGCTCCTGGTGCCTCCTTGGTGATTGGTATAAGCCACAGCTGTGGCATTGTCGGACTGTATCGGACAGGATGACCCTGTAGACTGAAAGTCCAGACCTTGAGGGCTAGATGAATTGCCCGAATTTCCAGAATGTTGATGGGCAAGAGCCTTTCGGCACTGGACCATATTCCCTGGGTGGAAGCTTCTTCCAGAACTGCTATTAGGCTGGCATCTGTGGTTAGGAGTTTCCAAGTAACTGGGACAAACGACTTTCCTTTTAGAAGATTCTTGGTCAGTAACCACCAATTGAGGCTCTGGCGCACCCCTGGGGATAGGCACATTGGAAGATTCAAGGCTTGAACCTTCTTGTTCCAGGCAGAGAGGATACTGCTTTGTAAAGGCCTCGAGTGAAACTGGGCGTAAGGGACAGCCTCAAAAGAGGCGACCATTTTCCCCAATAGTCTCATACATAGTCGGATGGAGGGATTTCTCCTTGCTGAGACTACCCGGACCAAATCTTTTATGGCCCTGGCTTTTGATCTGGGTAAGAACACTCTGCTTTGGACTGTGTCTATGACCATGCCCAAATACTCCAGCTTTTTTAGGGTCTGCAAGGAGGATTTCTCTAGATTGAGGACCCAGTCTAGGTACTCTAAGTATTTTACTGTGCAGAGCACATTGTGGCTTAGGCGTGTTTTGGACTGTTCTATGAGTAGAAAATAATCCAGACAAGCTGTCACAGTTATGCCAGGGCTGGGGCTAGAACTTTTGTGAACACTCGAGGAGCGGTAGCAAGACCAAAAGGAAGGGCGTCAAATTGAAAGTGGCGCCGATCCATCGCAAACCTTAGGAATCTTTGGTGAGCGGGAAATATTGGCACTTGCAAATATGATGTCTATTGATGCCAGGGTAGAGACTATTGAGCAGATAGACTCCATGCGCAAAGGACGAATGCCTAGAAATTGATTCAGGTCTTTTAGAAGCTCCCGGAACTCTAGCTTGTAGCCCAGAGACACAGTGGAAGCTAACCATCTGTCCTGAATCTCTTCCTGCCAGGCACCTGCAAACTGCAGCAGCTCCCCCCCCCCCCACTCAGCCGAGCGGGGGTGCCCCTGCCTGGAGAATGAGGCTTCAGGGGCTGGTAGACAGAGAACGTCTAAATGAAGAAGCTTTACTCTTCCTTTTGACTGGTAACAACGTGGTTTTACCCCCGCCAATCTTCTGGATATATTTGTCCAGATCATCCCCAAACAGACGTTCTCCACGAAACAGGAACCCAGTTAAATATTTTTTGCATGAAGCCTCAGCGAGATGCTTGCTGAACAGAATCCATGGCATCAACCATAAAGCACAAGGCTTTAGGAAGGCCTGCATAAACCTCTGCCTCCTCAGTGGAAAGGCTAAGCACCTGCTTCATTTGTTCCTTGAGGAACTGGCACATGCCAATTGCTGTGACCGTAGGCTGGATTACAGCGCCTGCCACAGAAAAAGAGGCTTTAAATAAAATTTGCAGCTTTTTGTCAGTTGGATCCTTAAACCCTTGAGCATTGTGCACAGGACAGGTCAGGCTCTTATTCACACAAGACACAGCCGCATCTATGGCTGGGACTCCCCATTTCTTGGTGAAACTTTCCTCCACCGCATAAAGCATAGAAAACCTTTTAGGAGGAGAAAATAGTTTATCTGGGTGACCCCAGTCCTCATACAACAATTTATCCAGTAAAGGAGCCTGTGGGGATTTCCGGGACCCCAGGGAGGAAACAGGGGAAATGGCAGCCTCAGCAGAGGGCAATCTGTATGTGGAACACACCAATTCAGTATAGTATTGCACCTGCGCTTTGAGGGCCTGGGAGGTAGAAGAGAGATTCTCCTCTTCCCCTGATTTGTCCGACTGCACCTGATCCCTATCCTCAGATAGGGGTATTTCCTCATTATCAGAATGCTCATCCAATAGGGAACCCAAAGCAAAGGGGGGGGATCTACCCCTTTTTCTGCTATTTTTTTAAGGAAGCTGTGACAAAGGAAGTAATCCTTCGAAACCCAGTCTTGCAGGGGGGGATGGTATCCTGTAGGCATGTCCAGAACCCCTAGATGTAGGCGGTGATTTTCTGGTGCCTTTTTTACCTCCCCCTGAAGCCCTCTTACGAGGAGACATAGTCCTAAGCTGCAAAGCAGAGGTACTAGTGTAAAGTGCAATCACTGTTGTGCTATAGTCTTACAATATAAACATTAGCTACAAACTGTACAACCTAATGCCGAGTAGGTGTCTTAGGTTTGCCAGGATATGATCCACTGAGATGCTTACTGCCCACAGCTCTGTGTCCCACCACTTACAGGAGCTCTGGCGCCTTGGGCTTTAAAAAACGGCCGCTTTGCACCTGCGCACTGGCGCGCTGTGCGCGCCACACGTGCACAGCGTCGCAACCAGGCCCCCCCTTCCCCGCCGTAATAAAGTGAGCCCCTGCGCACACGTAGGACCATCACGGTGGTGGCCGGGGCAAAGGCGGAGAAAGGAGACCCCCTGAGGACTGCGTGGGACCCCCCAAACTGTGGGGGATCCCCCCTTTCAGTTTATGTGGCAGAGCCTGCAGCGGAGGAGGTGAGCGGCTTCACAGACCAGCTTCACTGAGCGTGTATCCTGGAAGGCATATAAGTAAACACCAGGTATGTCTCTTACTCCTTCTAGAGGCGGAAACCAGGTAAGACATACAAACTACTCACAGAATATAATCCATAATGTGTAAACTTTAGGATTGTCTTCACTTACCTTATCCCCGCCGCAGGAACTCCTGAGAACAGACAGATTCCAGCCTTCACCCATCACGGCGTGTAGCGTTGTGCCAACCTTCAGAGTTCTGGGTTCCTACTCACAGGAACCTCTTCCCTGGACCCGTAGAAGACTCTGCCAGAAACTTTTCGTGCCACTGTTATATTAGTACACCAAAGCCTAGATCCCAGAGCCCAGACCTCCAAGGAGAGACATTACAGGCAAAACCTTGTTTCTTCTTATCACGAGGCCTGAGTACCATTCATCTTAGGAGTTTTGGTATTGGCCCGAGGTATGGATCCGGTTATATAGCTCCTAGGTCCTCACAGAGACCATCAAACAGAGCTTTCTTCTTAGCACATCTTCAATGTGACCAACCATCTTAGACACTGGCGAAAAAACTGAGGTACTCTCCATATGGGAGGGGTTATATAGGGGAGGAACTCACCTTGCAATTAGGGTTACCAGTGTCCAATCACCTGAAGGTACTATCTAACTCACTAAGTAATTACCAAGTCTCTGTGTCCCGTGATGTATGAACAAGAAAATGTTGTTTTAACCACTTCATGTCCTTAGGCAATTTTAAAACGTTGCGGGCTTGAAGTGGTTAAAATTAGCTGAGTTTGGTGTGATTTTTTTCAATCGGTGATCGAATGTTAGCAGCTTCATTAGCTGCAAGGGAGACACTGGGGATCTATTAGACTCTTAAGGTCTCCATAAAGAATATCTGCCCATTCCCCTTGTAAAAGCAATAAAGTTAAATAAAAAAAAAAGTGTGAAAAAAATGTAAATTTTACTAAAATAAATACAAATAAAATAAATATATGAATGTAAAAAAAAAATGTAAAACACCCCTGGCCCCCTGTGCATACATTCAAATCCAAACAAGAGCATAGGTCCTGCATGTGTATGTAAACAGTATTTGTACCACACATGTGAGATATCATCATGATCGTTGAATGAGTGCAATAATTCTAGGGCCATAATTCATGGTTAACGCAAAACTGATAACCTCTAAAGGCTTTTAAAGTAACAACTATGGAAAATTCTATGTACCATAGTTTTCCCCATTTCACAGGCACATGGGATCAAGTCTTGAAATGTTTGGGAGCAATTTACCAGACACAACATCATTTTTTATATCTTACACAAAAAAAAATTAAAAAAAAATGCAGCAACCAACATTTTATTCTCCAGGGCTTCTGCTTTTCAGAAAATATATAAGGTAAAAGAGTAGAGGGGAAATCTTCTAATGGTGACATTTGTTCTGGTGAAAACCAGGGATTCCCTCACTTTGGAAAGATTTCCTCTCACTTGCTGTTTTGGCTATGGGACAGGAAGTGAAGGGAAATCTTCCGACTGGGACACAGATGGAAAAAAAAACTGACAGGGGTTATAACCCTTCCTTACTGTATTCAAAATGGAAAAAAAACGAAATGTTACCTTTAGTTATATTTTAAACCAGGCATACATGGATTAAAATTTAACCGGTTCAACAGGGTCAAGTTAAACTTCGATCCTTGCGCAGGCAGGGTGGTTATACAGAAATTGATCTACTAATCGACTTTTGTATAACCGCCCTGTCAGATTTTTGTTGCTCGATCAGCACCACCGGCTATAGCCAGCAGTGCAGATCAGTGTATTCTGATGGCAGGGAAGTCTCTCCGCTGTCAGAATACAATAGCAGAGCGGGGAGGATTCCCCCATCCACCCCGAAGACCAGCACACAGAGGAAGATGTCGGGGAGGTCAATGGACAGAAAATAGTACATAAAACCAAGGGATCCAATGCTGGACATTAAAAATGCTAAAATAATGCCCAGAAGTAAGTGGGGTTCCTACTCCTCTTAAATTGATATGGTGGTATCCTCGGAACAGTCTATACAAAATAATAAACAGGGACACAGAGTCTACTGTATAAAGTAGCTCCACATAAGGACAGGACAGGAGTCTCACTCCTAAAATTTAAAAAGTAAAAAAAATTAAGGATCAAATACAGAAATAAAGTAACTGAATGGCCTCCACCACTTACCATAAAAACCACATGACAACGTATGAAGACAATGGCCAGGCTCACGGCCACGCCAACACTGACATATTTACTGACTATAGATTTTATTCTGTGGATAAGAACCTGAGGTCTGACAGAACTACAGAATAGTATGAGAAAAAATGGGGGGAGTTTGGGACTTTATATGAAGCACCATAAGTGCCTCCATCCCGCGGGACTTTAAATGAAGCACCCTAAGGTGCCTCCATCCCTGTAAATAAATGAAAAAGGAAGTTTGGGACTTTGTATGAAGCAATTGAGTAGTGGAGGTAGATTACAATAAAAGCATATTTATTAGGTAGCATGAGTTTGCATACAAAAATAGATAAAAGAATGTTTCATATCATATATACATGAGAGACGTGCACAAAGGCTGAATATGCAAGAATGGGAAAATACATGCATAACATCATGTGGTCAAAACAATAAATACATATATGCATAAGAAATACATGTACATGCCAATAGCAGCAGGCCTACCACCGGCACATGCACCCACATGGTACATCTGTGTCCACCAGATGGTATAAAAAACATATATTAAAAATAAGTAAATCTCAATCCGTATGGAGTAAGTGGCTGCGGCATCATATAAAGCTCTACGCGTTTCGTGGGTGTTCCCACTCGTCAGGAGCGGATGCGTCAGACATTTCTATGGAATTAAAAAAGGATTTAAGGAACCGTACTTCTCAGAAAAGTTCACAGAATAGGGATATAGCCTGGATAAGTGCTGGGAATCACTTCAACCTCGGCCTGTCAATAGACAGAGCCTGTTGGAGGAAAGGTAAGTAAAACCCTTTATTTCCTCTTCAAGAGCATTTATATACCACATATTGATCTGCAATATAAGAAAACTGTAACAGAATGATTTGCTAGTGTAGGGACCAGTGGCGGCTCAAGTCATCAGGAGCACCAGCACTTACCCCATCTAAGGTGGGCAGCGCTTCACCTGGGCAAGGTGGCTTCTTATTCCCCTGCTCCCCTCCGCTGGCATCACGGTGGTTTCGGCCATGCGTCTGCTCACTCCTCCTGGAATGCTTCTCCTTTCGGCCATTTGGGAAACGGGTCTCAGAATCCCTGTCTGATTGGCCGGGAGGAGAATCAGGAAGACAATAGCGAATATTAATTCGCTATTGTCACACAACTGGGTGGGATCAGGGTGCAGTGCCCCGAGTCCACCCTTTTTTGAAGCCTATTAGAGCCTCCGGCTCTAATCACGTGCTTAAAAAAAAAACACCTGATTGGAATCCATGCATCCGGCACCCTGCATGTAGATTAGGGGGCCGGAGGCATTGATGGGGGGGGGGGCGGCTTTAAGCCAGAGATGTCAAACACAATTTCATTGTGGCCACATCAGTATTATGGTTTTTCCTCAAAGGGCCGGTTGTATCTGTAAGACTATATAAATTTATGTGGGTTTTTTTTCTCAGAGGATAGGTGCGGGAACTCTACCATGCACCCCCCCCTCGCGCCGAAATGCATCAAATAGTGGGTGTGGCCAAATTGCACTAAAAGTGGCAGAATGGTCTCTATCCTGTGCGCTTGCAATACATGTTTGCATATTTGCGTTTGGCCGGCGCCAAGGGGTTAAAAGGGCAATAAATACTAGAAGTGCGTCGTGCAGAGTTCAGGGATGCGCTATGTGCAGAGAGTGCAGAGTTCAGGGGTGCACTATGTGCAGAGTTCAGAGGTGCGCTATGTGCAGAGTTAAGGGGCGCGCTATGTGCAGACTGCAGAGTTCAGGGGTGTGCTTTGTACATAGTGCAGAGCTCCGGGGTGCGCTACATGCAGAGTACAGAGTGCAGTGTATAGGAGTGCACTACACACAGAGTGCAGCTTTTAGGGGTTTGCTATGCACAGTGAGCAGGGTTCAGCTCTCTTTCACTGGCTGTTCACATCTCTCTTCCACCCCTCCCCCTTGGTGCGAGGGACACATGAAATGGCCTGGAGGGCTGGGTTCGGACTGCAGACCTTGTGTTTGACACATATAATGTAAGCTGAGCTGTGCATGCACAGCTCAGCTCACGCGCTGGAGAGTAGGTAGGTAGGTATATTTTGTTGCAGAAGAGACATTGCATGTCTCTTCTGCAATAATAGCCTGCAGAATATTAAAAAGATAACTTCAGTTCTTTCTGTACCAAGGTTCCTTTTTCATATCTTCTTCTGTTATTCAATCACAACTTATAATTATAAAAATTTTCCTAACCCAGCCCATTTAAATTTACTAAAATACACAAACCAAACAAATATTTTACCAAAAGTGTGATAAAATAAGCTCCGGTTTAAAGACAAAGCCTAATCTAAATCAGTTTTTTTTTTAAAGATTAGTTTGCTAATGCAGCATTTGCATGCAAATGAGATTCCTCTTCCATACTCCCAGTGAAAATAACACTCAATTCCATCCAATATTTTACTGTATATGTGTTTGTTGAACTTTGCATTTGATTTCAGAGACTATGCCCCTCACAGAATGGCTAGGAAATCAATAGTGAAAGTGATATACAGACATATTTATTATCAGTGCAAAGAAGTCCTCTCTCGGAGTCAAATATTATATAAATCCCATAAATTAAAATTGTTGCCATTGCAGCGCTATGAAGGAGCCAGCAGGATACTTGGCACAGATCCGGGTATATCTTTGGAGTTTAGTTACTGACAGAGAAGAGACAAGAAGCCTTTACACCCTAAGGAAGGATTTTCAGCCTGTTAATTACATCAGAGCTCAAGAATAAAAAGAATCTTCCGGGTTTTGCAGATTATAATTATACCGTCTCATGAATATGCATTAGCTATCTGCATCCACAAACTAAGTCGCATGACTGTAAAACCTTGGCACAGAGAAAAAAAAAAAGAAGATGAAAAAGTTGTTTTCTGCCTAAAATAGCAAATGGAAAGAAAAAAATTAAAAGGTGGATTGAGCAGCAATTAAACTGTGTCCTAGAATGTTCTGAGATGTGGGCAGAAATTTGCTGAATAGCACAGGTTTGTAGCTAGGCTGACATGCTGACTTCACTGCATTTGCGCTGCATTTGTAATGGGTACAAGGAAGAGGTTAAAGGAGATTTAGCCCTGGCCAGAATGATGACAATTATTCTAAATCACTGGTTTATCATACTCTTCTACTTTTTTTGTCACAGTTTTTTAATCCTTTGTTACAGCTTGATGCTGCTGGTCTCTATTTGCAACCACTTTCTGTCTACATGTATTCCATGGATAGCTACATGGCATTTCTCAGGATGGGTTTCTTGATGTGACAACATTGGACAATGCCAGCATAATGTGTTGAAAGGCAACTTGCAGTCTCTATTAACAGCCTGTGACATAATGACAATGCAGGAACACAACTGGAAGACAGCGTTGCCACCCTACAACAGGAAGCCCCCTCATGGCACCATCTAGCATTTATAAAAAAAGATGCAGATTGAAAAGTAATAAAAATGACTTTCATTTACTGAACTACCGGGTTGGACCCTCTTCTGCCTTCAGAACTTAGATCTTTGTGGCATAGATTCAACAAGGTGTTGGAAAAGTTCCCCAGATATTTTGGTCCATATTGACATGATAGCATCACACAATTGCTGCAGATTTGTCGGCTGCACATCCATACTTCCCAACTTTTTCAGATGGGAATGAGGGGACACCTATCAGCAAAAGTATGCAGGCATAGGACACACCCCTTGCCACACCCTCTTAAAAGAGAATTGTACAAAAAAAAACAAGTTTGGTTAAACCCACAAGTGCTTTTTTTTTTACCACTACTATTCCTTTATATTGGCTTTTGGAATTTACAAATGCGGCAATTTAGAAATCAGATGAAAGGTTTAGGGCTGGAAAACACTTTTTAATAGATAAAAAGTGGATTTTATATACAACCATATAGATCAGACCAAAATGAGGGACAAATGAGGAGGAATGAGGGACAGAGGGACATTGCTGCAAATCAGGGACTGTCCCTCGAAATCAGGGACAGTTGGGAGCACACATCCATGATGCTCCTAGATTGTAAGCTCTAACGAGCAGGGCCCTCTGATTCCTCCTGTATTGAATTGTATTGTAATTGTACTGTCTGCCCTAATGTTGTAAAGCGCTGTGTAAACTGTCGGCGCTATATAAATCCTGTATAATAATAATAATAATAATGATGCGACTCTCCTGTTCCACTACATCCCAAAGGTGCTCTATTGGATTGAGATCTGGTGACTGTGGTAGTACAGTACGGTACAGGCAGTACAGTGACCTCATTGTCATGTTCAAGAAACCAGTGGTGAGATGATTGGAGCTTTGTGACATGGTGCATTATCCTGCTGGAAGGAGCCATCAAAAGATGGGTACATTGTAGTCATAAAGGGATGGACATGGTCAGCAACAATACTCAGGAAAGCCTAGGTCAACTGGTACTAAGAAGCCCAAAGTGTGCCAAGAAAATATCTCGCGCACCATTACACCACCACCACCCCAAACTATTGATACAAGGCAGGATGGATCCATGCTTTCATGTTGTTTACGCCAAATTCTAACCCTACTATCTGAATGTTGCAGTTGAAATGGAGACTCATCAGAC
Source organism: Lithobates septentrionalis (assembly GCA_037952835.1). Lineage (NCBI taxonomy): Eukaryota > Metazoa > Chordata > Amphibia > Anura > Ranidae > Lithobates > Lithobates septentrionalis. The sequence goes on along the minus strand of JBBDGP010002095.1, from coordinate 1,454,483 downwards.
CAGGCAACATTTTTCCAATGTTCTATTGTCCAATTTTGGTGAGCCTGCGTGAACTGTAGCCTCAGTTTCCTGTTCTTAGCTGACAGGCGTGGCACCTGGTGTGGTCTTCTGCTGCTGTAGCCCATCTGCTTCAAGGTTCGATGTGTTGTGCATTCAGAGATCGTATACTGCATACCTTGGTTGTAACAAGTGGTTATTTGAGTTACTGTTGCCTTGCTATCATCCCAAACCAGTCTGCCCATTCACCTTTGACCTCTGGCATCAACTAGGCATTTTCGTCCACACAACTGCCCCTCACTGGATATTTTCTCTTTTTCGGACCATTCTCTGTAAACCTTAGAGGTGATTGTGCGTGAAAATCTCAGTAGATGAGCAGTTCTTGAAATACTCTGAACAGGCCGTCAGGCACCAAAAACCATGCCACGTTCAAAGTCACTTAAATCCCCTTTCTTCCCTACTCTGATGCTCATTTCAACTTCAGCAAGTCATCTTCACGCTCGTTTCAACTTCAGCAAGTCATCTTCACCACGTCTAGATGCCTAAATGCATTGAGTTCCTGCCATGTGATTGGTTGATTAGCACTTTGTTACCAAGCAATTGAACAGGTGCACTTAATAAAGTGGCCGGTGAGTGTATTTTATGCATATGATTGAAGTCTCCTTTATGCAGACATCCAAAACTCCCTGAAACCATTTGCCACTGAAGTGACACTCTATACTAGTATTCCCCTTCGCTCTGCCCCTGGCTGCTACTTTAAAGATTATGTAAGAAGGTAAATGGAGAGGTGCAGAAGCTGGGCCAGCACAGAAAGTAATTAGACACTCCCAGAAGAAGAGAGGGCTATAGCTTGAAAGAAGGAAAGGGATGTCCTAGGGAATTGACTCGTGTGTTGAGTACAGGCATCCCCCACTTTTAAGTACACAATCGGGTTGTAGTTGAATTTTCTAGCAAGTTCAGAGGCGCATTGCAAGTCATTTTTCTGTGCTTTACCTTAAAATGTATGCTGGTAATAGGGAATCTGCTTTGCTCAGCAAGGGATCTGTCCACTGAGTAGAGCAGAGCGGGTGGATGACAGGTCCGTGTCCACTCTGTTTATGTAGAGCGGACACAGACACCCCTGCTCTATGGGCGGTCAGGTGTAAACAGACTGGCTGCTCATTTACATCCGACTGCCCTCCGATCTGCCTGGATGGAGGGGAATGGATCCTCTTCCATTTTTTTTTTTAGCAGACTGGATTGGATTGGAGGTAGGCGGGTGTAAACAAACAAGAGTCCATTTACACCTACCAGTCCATAGGATTACATAGGCCATCTGATCAGGTCTGCCTGAAACACTGTCAAGCAGACCTGATCAGATCGCCCATGTGAAAGAGGTCTAAAGCTTATGTTAAATTTTAGTGATTGAGTTTATACATACTTTAATGTACTTTGAGTTTGCAAAGGCAGTGATTCTCTTGACATGTGAAGGACTTACTTACCAGTCCTGGCATACCCCCTTTACCATGTTCTCCACCCTCCAAACCTTCCCACAAATGACTCAACAAGGTATTGGAGTAAATGGCCTTAACGGCCTTTTATTATAATTACCATAAAACTAAATAAATAACATTTTAAATAATTTTAAATAACCGTTCGTATTCTCTTGGGGTCTTAAAGGGGAACACAACCACTGGTCACTGCGATAAACTTCAATAAACTTTTATAGGCCTCGAGTCGCAACTCCCGGACAGCGAGGCAGTACCCAACCTTCGCAGTGACCTAACTTTACCCCTTCCTGTTTTACCCACGGGTAACCGGAAGGTACCAGATAACTCCCATATTACATATGGGTACCAACCATGCTATATCTCAATATAGCACACATCTCCTCCTCCACACAGACCCAAACCACTGCCTCGGCCCTCCCCGTGGCCCCCCATTCCCATTTTTTCAACCAGGGCGGGTGGGTGGGAATCTTCTTCCCCGCCGCTCAACACTGACGTCACTTCCCCTGTACACCTAACTAAATTCCCCTGAGCGCCTCCCCTGTCCTGACCACTCCCCTTCTCTTAAAGAGCACTAACTGACAGCGTGACTGTGCAGTCCGCACATGTCATGCTGTCCCTCCGCTGATCCCTTCGTTCCTGCTGCAGGACTCACTTGACATGTGAAGGACTTACTTACCAGTCCTGGCATCAGGGGCGGACTGACTATTTGGTCGATCGGACGCCGACCGAGGGCCCGCAGCCAGTAGGGGGTCCGGGAGACATGCTCGTCGGATCTAGGGGTATGCTGCTGGGCGTGCTGCGGTGGAGCCGTTCTGCCGACTGCCGCGGGGGGGGGGGGGGGGGGTGCGGGGGGATGAGGCGGGCATCTCCTCTTTCAGTTTGGGATGCAGTGAGGGGAGTGGGAGGTGGCGATCAGCAGCTCTATGGTGCTCGCAGCATCTCCCGGGGACTTGTATTTCTCCTCCAGATTGTAGAGTGGAAAGGGGAGGGGCCTCTGACCTGGGCAGCTACAAGTTTCACTCTCTGCTTGTACGCTGTTGCCGACTGCTGCCCGGGTCAGAGGCCCCTCCCCTATCCACTGTACAGAATCAGAAGGAGGACTACAAGCCCCAGTGAGATCCACAGGCACCATAGAACTGCCGATCGCCACCTCCCACCTCCCCCTTGGGTTGGAGGTGCACAGCCAGGTACAGGGGAACCTCTGGGGGGGTTAAGTCTGGGGACCCTGATGTATGGGGGGGCTCTCTGGGGACCCTGATGTATGGGGGGGGCTCTCTGGGGACCCTGATCTATGGGGAGGGCTCTCTGGGGACCCTGATGTATGGGGGGGCTCTCTGGGGACCCTGATGTATGGGGGGGCTCTCTGGGGACCCTGATGTATGGGGGGGGCTCTCTGGGGACCCTGATGTATGGGGGGCTCTCTAGGGACCCTGATGTATGGGGGGGCTCTCTGGGGACCCTGATGTAAGGGGGGGCTCTCTGGGGACCCTGATGTATGGGGGGGGCTCTCTGGGGACCCTGATGTATGGGGGGGGCTCTCTGGGGACCTTGATGTATGGGGGGCTCTCTAGGGACCCTGATGTATGGGGGGGGGGCTCTCTGGGGACCCTGATGTATGGGGGGCTCTCTGGGGACCCTGATGTATGGGGGGGCTCTCTGGGGACCCTGATGTATGGGGGGCTCTCTGGGGACCCTGATGTATGGGGGGGCTCTCTGGGGACCCTGAAGTATGGGGGCTCTCTGGAGACCCTGATGTATGGGGGGCTCTCTGGGGACCCTGATGTATGGGGGGGGCTCTCTGGGGACCCTGATGTACGGGGGGCTCTCTGGGGACCCTGATGTATGGGGGGGGCTCTCTGGGGACCCTGATGTATGGGGGGGGCTCTCTGGGGACCCTGATGTATGGGGGGGGGCTCTCTGGGGACCCTGATGTATGGGGGGCTCTCTGGGGACCCTGATGTATGGGAGGCTCTCTGGGGACCCTGATTTATGGGGGGCTCTCTGGGGACCCTGATTTATGGGGGGCTCTCTGGGGACCCTGATGTATGGGGGGGGCTCTCTGGGGACCCTGATGTATGGGGGGGCTCTCTGGGGACCCTGATGTATGGGGGGAGGCTCTCTGGGGACCCTGATGTAAGGATGAGGCTCTCTGGGGACCCTAATGTAAGGACGAGGCTCTCTGGGGACCCTGATGTATGTGGGAAGGCTCTCTGGGGACCCTGATGTATGGGGGGCTCTCTGGGGACCCTGATGTATGGGGGGGCTCTCTGGGGACCCTGATGTATGGGGGGAGGCTCTCTGGGGACCCTGATGTAAGGAGGAGGCTCTCTGGGGACCCTAATGTAAGGACGAGGCTCTCTGGGGACCCTGATGTATGGGGGAAGGCTCTCTGGGGACCCTGATGTATGGGGGGAGGCTCTCTGGGGACCCTGATGTATGGGGGGCTCTCTGGGGACCCTGATGTAAGGACGAGGCTCTCTGGGGACCCTAATGTAAGGACGAGGCTCTCTGGGGACCCTGATGTAAGGAGGAGGCTCTCTGGGGACCCTGATGTTTGGGGGGGCTCTCTGGGGACCCTGATGTATGGGGGGGGCTCTCTGGGGACCCTGATGTATGGGGGGGCTCTCTGGGGACCCTGATGTATGGGGGGGCTCTCTGGGGACCCTGATGTATGGGGGGGCTCTCTGGGGACCCAGATCTTTGGGGGGCTTTCTGTGGACCCAGATCTATGGGGGGCTCTCTGGGGAGTTGACCCTGATGTATGTGGGGCTCTCTGGAGACCTTGATGTATGGGGGGGCTCTCTGGAGACCTTGATGTATGGGGGGGCTCTCTGGGGACCTTGATGTATGGGGGGGCTCTCTGGGGACCTTGATGTATGGGGGGGCTCTCTGGGGACCTTGATGTATGGGGGGGCTCTCTGGGGACCCTGATGTAAGGGGGGTTTCTCTGGGGACCCTGATGTAAGGAGGGGGCTCTCTGGGGACCCTGATGTAAGGAGGGGACTCTCTGGGAACCCTGATGTAAGGAGGAGGCTCTCTGGGGACCCTGATGTAAGGAGGAGGCTCTCTGGGGACCCTGATGTTTGGGGGGGCTCTCTGGAGACCCTGATGTATGGGGGGCTCTCTGGGGACCCTGATGTATGGGGGGGGCTCTCTGGGGACCCAGATCTATTGGGGGCTCTCTGGGGACCCAGATCTATGGGGGGCTCTCTGGGGACCCAGATCTATGGGGGGCTCTCTGGGACCCAGATCTATGGGGGGCTCTCTGGGACCCTGATGCATGGGGGGGCTCTCTGGGGAGTGGACCCTGATGTATGTGGGGCTCTCTGGAGACCTTGATGTATGGGGGGGCTCTCTGGGGACCTTGATGTAAGGGGGGGGGCTCTCTGAAGACCTTGATGTAAGGGGGGCTCTCTGGGGACCCTGATGTATGGGGGGTTTCTCTGGGGACCCTGATGTAAGGAGGGGGCTCTCTGGGGACCTTGATGTAAGGAGGGGGCTCTCTGGGGACCCTGATGTAAGGAGGGGGCTCTCTGGGGACCCTGATGTAAGGAGGAGGCTCTCTGGGGACCCTGATGTAAGGAGGAGGCTCTCTGGGGACTCTGATGTAAGGAGGAGGCTCTCTGGGGACCCTGATGTAAGGAGGAGGCTCTCTGGGGACCCTGATGTAAGGGGAGGTTCTCTGGGGACCCTGATGTAAGGGGAGGCTCTCTGGGGACCCTGATGTAAGGGGAGGCTCTCTGGGGACCCTGATGTAAGGGGAGGCTCTCTGGGGACCCTGATGTAAGGGGAGGCTCTCTGGGGACTTGTTTACATAGGCAGACCACAGTTCTGCCTCTGTTGGAAACAATCGTCGGGGCCTGGCGGACATGGGGTCCTCCGGACCCGCTGGTTAGCTCTCGGTGTGTCCAATCACAGCGGCAGCAGGTCAAACAGCATGCAGACCCGCAAGTGCAGAATCAAGTACCTGTACATGATTCTGCTCACAGGAGACGCAGCCCTGCAGTAAATGTATGTGGTTAAAGTGAGTTTATTTTTCTTTAATCTTTAAACATTTATTTTGAACATGAAGTAGAGAAATTCTGTGACCAATGCATGTAATGTAGCAGTGCAATATATACGTGGGGCTTTGTGAGGGTGTGGCTTGTGTGTGGGTGGGTGGGGACTAAGGGGGCCCCATGAGCCCCTATTGCCCGGGGGCCCCATGAGTTGTCAGTCCGCCCCTGCCTGGCATACCCCCTTTACCATGTTCTCCACCCTCCAAACCTTCCCACAAATGACTCAACAAGGTATTGGAGTAAATGGCCTTAACGGCCTTTTATTATAATTACCATAAAACTAAATAAATAACATTTTAAATAATTTTAAATAACCGTTCGTATTCTCTTGGGGTCTTAAAGGGGAACACAACCACTGGTCACTGCGATAAACTTCAATAAACTTTTATAGGCCTCGAGTCGCAACTCCCGGACAGCGAGGCAGTACCCAACCTTCGCAGTGACCTAACTTTACCCCTTCCTGTTTTATCCATGGGTAACCGGAAGGTACCAGATAACTTCCATATTACATATGGGTACCAACCATGCTATATCTCAATATAGCACACATCTCCTCCTCCACACAGACCCAAGCCACTGCCACCGCCCGCAAGGGGTAAAACCTTACCCTTGCGAGCACCTCCACACCTTCAAAGCCCGCTCTATCCCCTCCTGCAGGCCCAAAGCCCAAAGGTCTGTGCCAACTTCGTTAAGGTGCACCCCATCACTCCTAAGATACCTCCATGTGTCCACCTCTAGCTCTCTATGCCTTATCGTCACCCCCCCCATTACGTATGATGAACCTGCTGACTTCTTTGTTTACTTTTACCCTGGCCCTGTCCACCTTTTTTGCTGACCAAGCCCATCGCCACGATGTCCTGCCTACCATATCCGACCACACAATGACCATGCCCGGGAAAGCTGCCTGTAGCCTGAGAACATCGCATTTAATGTCCCGTATTAACTCCCTCATGGACCTGGATCCCATGTCATTCCCACCCACATGTAGCACCAAGACATTTGGTGCCCTGTCCCAATGGGCGAACCTGTGGACTTCAGACCTTACCCTACTCCAAAGCATGCCCGGTACCCCGATCCATCTGACCTGCGCTTCCTGCCTTGGAATGCCCAATTGCCTCCCGTTAGGCCGAACATCGGCTCGTTTGGCCCCCCAGAAGACGAAGGAGTGTCCCAGGATCCAAACCAAGCCCACCTCTCCACCTGTGAAACAAAAGATAACAAACAAAACAGTAAGCGCCCTACCTGTAACCAGCACTAAACCCCAAAATTCACCCCCAAAATAACCTAAATTTCTCATTTTTATATTCCCCTTTTTCTTTGTTTTTTTTTTTTTTTTATATAGTAAATGAGGGCGAATATAAAGCCTGAACCTGTCAGAATTCCACCTACCTATGCGCTTCACAGCCTCCGCATTAAGCCCGGCTTTTGCTGCCTCTGTAGCAGCGCCAATACGGAAAGAATGTGAGGAGTAACTATTGGGATCGTACCCAGCCTCCACTAAACACTTCTTGAACACCGCTATAAATTGGAACTTGGACAAGGCCAACCCATCTGCATGCATCAAAAAGGAGCCCGGTAACCTGGGCCGTAAGTCCCGGAATGATTGTACCGCTCTCACCGGGCAAACTGTGGATTCCAAAATGCGAAACACTTCCAACTGAACCCCCTTTCCCAACTGATCCGTTTTTGACCGATTTATCCAGATCCTAACCGAATCCTTCGAACACTCCAAGTCCGTCCACTGCAGCCCCCCTTGTGCCCGCTTGGACGGGCTAACTAGTTCGCTAACCCTTAACGCTCCGTAGAACGCTAGAGCGAAAGCCGCTCGGAATAAGGCACTTTCGTATTCCGACACACAAACGGACGAAATGTGAAAGAACAGGCCCTGTAGCATAGTAAAAGACACAGGGTGCCGACCATTCCTCTTCCTGTGCTCTTTCCTGTACCCTTTTACAGCTTGCTTCACCCAAAATTCTTTCGTATAATCCCGTTGCCCTTGCAATTTAAAAAGAAAGGCAAGACCTGCCAACTTCTTATCAATGGCCGATGCCGAAACCTCACCCTCAAAACCCAGATTAATGAAATAAAGAACCGCCTGTGTGACCTCCGGGCCCTCCGGATCGATGTCCAAATTGTGCAAACATGTTAACCACTCCTGCCATACCTTAGAGTAGGCGTACCACGTGGCCCTACTCACAGAGCGCTGAATCCACCCTGCCACATTCCCAAGGCGACGTTCCACATCCAGTCCGGGCAGGTAACCCCCTGCTGCTCCGCGTCTGGTGCCAATTCCCGAAACTTGTCCCACTGGAAACGAGACAGAGAATCAGCCAAGGTGTTCTCAACCCCCGGTAAGTGTACAGCGTAGATGAAAGCATTCAACTTCAAACAGCGCAACACTAAATATCTCAACAACCTGACCACCAGCTCTGACTTGGCCGATAGCCGGTTAATCACCTGGACAACCCCCAGGTTGTCACAGTTGAGCCGCACCTTCATGTTACGGAATGCTTCCCCCCATATTTCCATTGCTACCACAATTGGAAACAGTTCCAGGAGGACAAGGTTTTTCAAAAACCCAGCTTCCCCCCAAGCCTGGGGCCATCGCGCGGCGCTCCAATGTCTTTGAAAGACAGCACCGTAACCTGTCGAGCCTGCCGCGTCCGTGAATAATTCGAGGTCCCAATTACTAATGGGACCTGACATCCACAGGGAACGCCCATTAAATGATTGCAAAAATTCGTGCCAAATACACAAATCGTCCCTGTGCTCCCTCTTCAAACTCACGAAGTGAGTGGGGGCATGAACCCCGGCCGTGGCAGCCGACAACCGTCGGCAAAACACCCTGCCCATGGGAATTATTCGGCAAGCAAAATTCAGCTTCCCCAATAATGATTGTAGCTGCCGCAACTGCACCTTGCGCCTGCCGGTAATCTCCCGTACTTCCGCCTTGAGACTTTCCAATTTTTCCACTGGCAATCGGCATTCCATTCCCAAGGAATCTACCTCAATTCCCAAGAACACAATGCTGGACTTAGGGCCTTCAGTTTTTTCCGGCGCTAGTGGCACCCCGAAACGCTCCGCTATATGTTGCAAAGTTCCCAATAAGACCGCACAAATATTGGAACCCGGTGGGCCAACGCACAAGAAGTCGTCAAGATAGTGCACCATCGAGTTGATACCTGATACGTCGCGAACCACCCATTCCAAGAATGAGCTGAAGGTTTCAAATAGAGCGCAAGAAATGGAGCATCCCATCGGGAGGCACCGATCCACGTAGTACGCCCCATTCCATGCACAGCCCAGCAGTCGAAAGCTGTCTGGGTGAACCGGCAAAAGCCGAAAAGCGGACTCAATATCCGCTTTCGCCATCAGCGACCCCTGTCCGTAACGGCGCACCCAAGATATCGCGGCGTCAAAAGAAGTGTACGTCACCGCACACTCCTCTGGCGCAATCGAGTCATTGACCGACCCACCTTTCGGGAAGGAAAGGTGGTGAATCAACCTGAACTTGTTTGGCTCTTTCTTGGGAACTACTCCGAATGGGGAAACCACTAAGCCCTGAAGAGGAACGGACGTAAAAGGACCGGACATGCGGCCTAAACTTTCCTCTTTCTCAATTTTTTCCGAAACCACCGTTGGATGTAACAGGGCTGAACGTAAATTAGCCGCCATAGGAGGGGCAGCCGTTAATGAGCACGGGATTTTAAAACCAAACGCGAATCCCGCCTCTAACAGTTGGGCCACTTTGCGGTCAGGGTATCTACTGAGGAAAGGACGCATCCTTTCCACCCGCACCGGCGTCCTCCCTTTTACTCGCAGGCTCTCCGCCACGCCCCTTTCCTCTTCTAAAGCACTTGGACAATGCATGCGAACCCCTGCAGCCGGAGCACGTGTGCTTAAATGGGCAATTCGCCCCATACTTACATGAGCCCTCGTTGAACTGCCAACAGAAGCCCCATTTTTTGTCGGTCGTTGTCCTGGAGCTGTGTTACCTCCGACCCCTGCCTGAAAAAACTGTGAGGGAGCCCTCGCCGCCGTCATAAGCTTCATCCATAGGCTGATATCCTTGTGATCCCAGCGTAGCGATGGTCGCACAGCCATCCGTTGTCTAAACTGCTCATCGTACTGTAGCCACGCTATCCCACCATACGTCCGGTGCGCCTCACTAATTGCTTCCAGGTATACGAACAAAGCCGAGCAGTGTTCCGGGTGCTTTTCCCCAATCACACTAGCTAAAATGGCAAATGCCTGCAGCCAGTTGGGAAAAGTCCGCGGGATCAACCTATATCTGCGCTTCTCCTCATCTTCCTTCTTAGTTAACTCCGGCTTCAGTCTATCCAGATTGAACTTTTCTAATGGCAACAATGTGAATATTTCCACATATTCGCCCTTCCAAATTTTTTCCTTTACCTCTGTCTTGAGATGCGCTCCAAGCGGGCCCTCAAAACAGACGTAAACCTCGCTTCTCGCGGAATCCGCCAACCTAACTGATTCCGTCTTTTTCTCAACCGCTTTCTCCTGACCTTCCGAGGCAGGCCCGCCCGCTGAAGTCGTAGGTGGGTCGACCGCTGCCGACCCCGTGTCCGTCACTAAAGTAACCGCCGTGTTCCCGGCCAACCCAGTCGCCGGTAGAGTGGCCGCAGCCGTACCAGCTGCCCCCTGCGGTGTATCCCACGCCTGAACCGGGGACGGGCTGGCACCCGCCCCAGGTTCGAAGCGCTGTACCAACGCCCGCAAACCCCCCAACAAATCCTGTAATCCTGCTTCCCTGGGCTGCTCTATAGGGGGCCTAATCACTCTCGCCCCCACTGAACTACTCCCCCCGGGGGACCCCCTGTTTTTACCCTGTTCTAGCAGCTTTTCTAATAAATCAGAAACAGATAAAATGGAAATGTACTCACCAGGCTGCCCAGGACTAGGCCCATCAGCCGCCATTCCCGAATCCACTGCTGCGGTATTCCCCGGTTCTTTGTCCCTCTAAGACCCGGACAGCTCACCCTCCGATCTGTCGCTGACCTCCGCTCGCTGAACAACCACTGTCTGCCCCCCAGAAGGACCTGCTCTGGGTGCCGTGGGTCTGCGTTGTCTCTCTCTTCCCGCCCTCTCAGGTGTACCGCCAGACCCGTGCGATGCCCGCCGTGATGGACTTCTGCGCCTCTGACTGTTCTGGGCTGCCGTCGCGCTTCCTCCACCTCCGCTCACCCGCGTCACTGCACTTCTCATCCTCCCTCTGGGAATTGCAGGGCTGCTGGCCGCTTCGGATGTATGGCCAGCCCCCCGAGTCTCGCTCCTCTCACGCTGGGCCGTCTGGTGGCTTGTACCCTCCATCGCATCCCCTGCAGCCTGCTCTTGGCATCTGCGATGAGCCGGGGGGGGGGGGGCAGAGCCATGTGCTCCGCTGGGCTCCCCCTTTCCTCCACTCCTGCCTCTGCGCTGGGTCCTCTTCTCCTTGCAAGCCCTGCTGTCTTGTGCCTGTCTCTCGCTGGGGGGGTGGACGGACCGATCTTCCTCCTTCATTCCGATGCCTCTGAACACCAGGTGCAGTGTCAGGGCTGAAGCGCTCCGGCGGCCGGGACCGCCGTGCACGTGGAGTCTCAGGGCCCCCCCCGTTCGCCGCCGTTCCGCTCTCCTGAATCACCGCCGCTACCTGAGCCTGCAGCCATTCGCCCCCTCGCTCTGCAGCCGCCTCCCTCAGTCGCAACATCAGCTCCTCCATTGCTGGGATCTCCATGGAACAGTATAAGCAGAGCGGTGGGAGCGTGTGAATCTTCTTCCCCGCCGCTCAACACTGACGTCACTTCCCCTGTACACCTAACTAAATTCCCCTGAGCGCCTCCCCTGTCCTGACCACTCCCCTTCTCTTAAAGAGCACTAACTGACAGCGTGACTGTGCAGTCCGCACATGTCATGCTGTCCCTCCGCTGATCCCTTCGTTCCTGCTGCAGGACTCACTGGAGGGTTCTAAAACATGACACATTTTGTATATGTCTCGAACAGTAGTGCCATCTTTAGGGCAGGGCAGAAGGAGCAGCTGCCCCTGGGCCCCATTATTGTTGTGGGGCCCACAGCAGCTGCCTCATACTTGCCAACTATCCCAGTTTAAATTCCCTTGTCCCTTGAAGTTTTAGTCTCATGCTGTGTCCTGATATCTCAGTATGAAGTTCTTTTACTAATGCTGCCCTCACCTCCTGCAGGCCCTGTGTTTACATGTAAATAACCTGCATTGATATGTAAATAGCGACGGCATTCATATGCAAATGACCGGGGATCGGTGGGATTGATATGTAAATAAAGGCAGGAAATTCATATGTATATCATACCCCCCCTGAGGTCATATCTACCATCACCTCTGCTGAATGCTGTCCACAGGGGAGGTAAAGGGGCATGCTTGAAAGTCCTGACTACAACTGTGGTCATTAAGGCTAACATCAGCCTGTTCTGCAAAGGTGAGCAAATTGGAGGTGGAACCCTTTTTCAAAATAACATGGTGCCACAGCACCGTGAATTTTGGTGGATGTGAATACGCACATCTCAGCAGATGTGTGAGGGTGTCCTTAACAATTAATACCACTGCTGTGTATCTATCAAAGGGCAGCCCGTTTCTGTGGTGTCAGGAAAGAACAGGCCCGGAGCAGAAGGGAACCTAAGTGCAGGGCCCACATGACTGGGGGTTGCTGGGCAGTCTGTAAGGGGGGGTATGGACATTTACTTTACTAAGGGGGCCATTGGTGCAATGTAGGGGTAGGGGTGCGGCCTGGAGGCTGGGATGATCTCGGGGGTGGGGGTAATAGCTCTCAGTGGGGGTCAGCAGAAGAGAAGAGACCAGCATAGGAAGTGTTCCTTTCCTCTTCCCTGTGCTGCTGATGACATGGAGGACTCGGACAGAATTCTGGGGCAGCGCTCGGCTGCCCTGGCTAATGGCCCTCAGTGGCTGAATTCACAGCTTACTGCTCTACTGCATGGGTCAGGGCAGGGCCCTGCTACTCCTGCCCCTGCTTCTCCACGTGCGAGGAGGTCCTGGCCTCCTGCGTGCTCCAGCCCCAATGTGACCCTCAGAGTGAGCCGCCATGCAGGGATCTCAATTTCGGACCCTCTAGCCCCCAGGGCGAAGAGACCTGCACCTCCTCCCTCTTATGGGACTGGGAGGAATCCCGGCCAGGAGGGTGCCCTCTTCATCCCCCTCCAGGCGATCGTGAAGCGGCGACTGCTGGCTTGCAGAGTGCTCGGCAAGGGAGGCAGGACACGGCAGGAGGCGGGGTCTGAGGATGCTGTCCTTCCCTATTTACTGATGGCTCTGGTCTCCGGCTGCAGGGATCTTGTGGGAAGAAGATCTGTGGTGGGTCCCCTTGCTCCTGCGGTCTCACCGGTTGCAGCTTGGACGATGGCGGTGGATGGGTGGATGCCCATTGCGGTGCCGCCTTTGCTGCCAACAGTGGACAGGGCCAGTGCCATCCTAAGAGCTGTATAAGCCCCCGGGCAATACAGTGCACTGGGGCCCTGTCTACACAATCATGCATGAGAATAAAAATGCAAATTATCAATAAGGCTATATTTATTGGTATTCCAACACCTGGATTGAGCCAAGATGTTAGTTTTGGAAGTTTGCACATTTTCTCTTTCTCCTCTGCAGCCTTTTTCCTCTTCTGTGCTCCACTCAAAACATTACTTTTAATTTCTGCTCTAAAGGTTATTTTCACGAACACGTAATAAAGTTTCTTTTTCCTCACCTTTCTTACACTTCCTCGAACTAGTGGCAACTCTAAGATTGATATATAAGGGGGACACATAAGATATTACAGTCAAAACTTGGGGGGGCCAGGGCACTAATAACTTTCACCACTAAATCATACAACTAAAAGCTAAATAAATATATATAAATGTACACACTCTGGTGCTGCTGGTGCTGCCTGGTGGGTATTAATGCTGACGTGGGTACTGCTGGTGCTGGTGGGTATTAATGCTGGCGTGTGTACTGCTGCCTGGCTCCTCTGAGACGCGGAAGTGTGACAGGAAGCATGCGGCTGCAGTAGAGAGCAGAGCCGATGCTTCCTTTATCTGTCACAGGCGGAGTGCATTTCATTTCACTCCACCTGTGAAGAGCCGGAACTACACAGAAAGAAAGCATGGGCTCCATTCTTCACAGTGACAGCTGACTCACACTGCACACCACCTGCCGCTGAGTCGCTGACTGATATCGGGACTGATCGCACGGCACTCTGTCTCTGTGAGGGAGCCGCACACTGCACAGCACTGGCACAATGCGGCAGTGAACTTTGTGACATCAGAATGATGCTTGGCTGGGGTCGCTGGGCTGGTGGGGCCCCCCAGGCAAGTGGGGCCCCCGGGCAACTGCCCAGTGTGCCCATGCGAAAAGACAGCCCTGGACAAGTAAACCACCAGGTTCTACTGCTTCTTCAAATATCACTTTTAGACATACCGCTCCTTTATGTACATTAAAGGTACAAAAGGGGCCATTTTGGAAGCAAGAAGACAAAGAGATGCGGATTCAAAAACTGAACAGATGACTAATATGCAATTTTTTTATTTTATTTTCAGGTTTCCTTTTCATTATAGTAAAAACTCTAACTAACTCACTATGCAGAATGAAATGATAGAGATCTCAGCACAGAAGATTAATGTGAAGGGAATATTTCCAGCATGGACAAATAAACGAGGTTGAAGCTTCAAATGATGTGCTGTCATGGCATTCCACTGTGCAAGATTACATGTTGCAGGACTGCACAGTTCCCCAGACTAGAATTTACAAAACCTTTTTCAGCAATGATAAGAGGTCAGAGAAGGATGCACAATTGAACCCATCAGCATGAGTTGCTTTATGTTTTGATGTTACAAGCAACATGTGATTTTACTAAATCACAAACGATATCCACCATCTAGCAGAATACGTTCAACACAAAATATTTCTAGAGATCTAGATAAATCAAATTGAAAGTGAGAGCAAGCAGATATTTTACCAATCTTTGCTTAGTGAAACATGGATTGACGTTTAAAGCAGTATCTATCTTTTTCAAGCTTCCCCTTTTTCCAAAGGTCTTCTGGCTGGTCCAATGACATCACAGGTCCTTCCTCCTCCATTGGTGGTTCTTACTCCTGCACTGAATGGGCACTTAAGTGATTATGAGTTGAGTGCAGTCATTCTCTGAACCTAGCTCCCCTCTCTCTCTTTTGTTCATTTTATACAACCTCTAATTTACAAATAAACATTTAATACATGGCAGATATAGCTTCCTGTCATGAGGCCGGTTTTGTCTGATTAAATTATTTGACAGGGCCATTAAATAAGAGATGAGCTACTGTGACAACTCATTTAGCTCTGGGTTTAAAATGTAGCTTGAGCTACTGATTACTCCAAACAGTTAGGCTGTAGAAGACACTACATGTGAAAAAAGTCCACTTCTGAATAAACAAATAAAGTATTGATGTAAAGTTATAATATTTAATGTTTCATATTTACTAGACTGGAAAATAGATTTTGTTTAGCATTTAACATAATAAACAAAAATAGGCCAATACATTATTTAAAGTGATTATTGTGGGTTATCCCCAGAAAGGTAATAGAGGGGAAATCTTCCAATGAGGTCCCCAAGGAATGCCCTTAATTTGCAGGTATTTCCTCTCACTTCCTGTTTGGCTATGGGACAGAAGGTGAAGCGAAATCTCTGCAATGGGACAAAGGGTCTTTGCCTATAGTTCTACTTTCAGGAAAAAAGTAAAAAAAAAACAAACAAAAAAAAAACAGTTTGCCTTTCTTTCTGTTATAATAAAAGTGCCAGGACAGAATAACATTCCCAAAATGACCACCTATTTTTTTGAAAAGTAGACACCCAAAGGTGATTTGTCACATTTTTTTGGAAATTAATAAAAATGCAGGTATTGGAGTGGGTAAAACATGGAGCTTTTCAATTGTGTACTGGATACTGCTTGTACAGGTCATGTGTAGAAGGAGGAAGTGGTGAAGGGGGTTGATATACAGGTCACATACAGTGGAGGAATAGAGACAAGGAGGTAAATTGCAGATGTGTAAAATATAGTTACTAGAGACAGGATGGAGATCAGGTGTGCAGAAGAGGAGGTGAGGTGACAGGGTTAAAAACTGACCCCACAATCTCACCTACACTAAATCAGCTGCTACCTGTGTTCTGGAGCTAAATAATGATCATTCATTTGTTCATTAGTTCCTTCCTCCTCTGTTGTGAAAGGAAGGAGCAAGCTCTCAAGTGTGAACATTGGCAATGTTTACATTTGTGATCACTGAGATTGGCCATCACAGAGATCACAAGGTACAAGGGTGCTTGTGGATCAGCTCTGTATACTGTGCCTGTGATGTGGGCCATTGGATGACGGCCCAGATCACAGCAATTCACCTGCCCCTCTTCAAAAAGTTACATGCCAAATGTGGCATAGAAGGGGTTGAGGAGTGCTTAAAGTGGAACTTTCACTTTAGTGTGGAACTCCAGAGGGTTATTTTTGCAGTGCCATTTTTACATGGCACGGCAGAAATAAATGCCTACCACTTTTCTGCTTGTGAAAGTACAACAGTAGACAAGTAGTTAAAGTATTTGATGGCCTTTTATATGGGGGGTATACCTAGAATAATGTAGCATAAAAAGAGTTAATTGTGTGCAATTTGCAATCATTAAAAACTTCACGTTATGTACTATGGTAAGACATGGAAGAAAATAATAAGGGTTTAGCTTGCCAAGAATGAAAGCCCAGATTGCCCAGTAGATGCTTTAATTTGGCTTACAGAAGTAAGACGATTGGCAGCTGCCCAGGAATATTTTATTAGAATAGAACAAGATAGTTAACTCACTGGATGTTTGGAAATGCAAATACTTCTCCCTATACAGATACTGTGATGTTGGCTAGTTCAAGGCCGTTATGTTGTTCCTTTTCTCCACAGGGGTACAATCAAGGCCGAATGTTCATCACTGGAGCCTGTAGGCCAGGGACAAGATCCAGCCTGTCTGATCTGGTGGTGCTGTAAAAAAAAGTCAGGGGGGCATAATGCCAACACTGGGTGGCAGTCACTGGCACTCTGTCACACAGTTTGACAGAGATGTGGGAAATGAGTAATCCCTGTTCACTTGGCACTCTTCTGTATCTAGGGTCAGTCACTACCCATAGGTAAAGGCTGACAGTTAGTCCTGAGGCAGTACAAGAATGAGCAGGAAAAGCCAGTATGTATTAGGCTGTCATTAAATTAGAAAGATTAAATAGAACCTGTGCCCCTTTATGTCAGGTTTTCCTATCAGAGCCCCTCATCACATCAGGGTCCCCATCAGAGTTCCCCCTTACATTAGGGTCCCCAACAGAGTGCCCCTTACAATAATTCTACCCATCAGAGTCCTCCTTTACATTAGTTGTCTTAATCAATAGCCCCATCAGAATGGACTCTTACATCAACTATTGGCATCAGGGTGTCACTGTGCTTCACTTGCTCCCCTCAGAGTGCTTCTTTACATCATCAGTCCCCTTCAGAGTATCCTCATACATCAAATCTCCTCATGAGGGTGTCCTCTTACATAAACTGCCCCCATCATAGTGTCCTCTTACATCAACTGTCCCTATCAGAGTACCTCCTTACATTAACTGTCCCTATCAAAGTACTCCTTTAAATCAACTGTCGCCATCGGAGTGCCTCCTGACTTTACCTGCCCCTATCAAAGTACTCCTTTACATCAAATGTCCCCATCAGAATGCCTTCTTATAAACTGTTACCCTCATACTGGCTTATGGATTAGTGGATGTACTCCCAGGGACCTGAGGGGTGCAACTGAAATCTGGGGGGTGCAACAGCCCCCTAGATCTGGGTCTGCTGTAGGCACACAACCTTTGGTTATCCTTTTGCCATGATCTCTCTTTTTGTATAAAACACTTTAGAAGAATATATCAATGGGTGAATAGTCGTACATGAGTTGTATGTATTTCTGCTGATAAGGGATACATTTGTGGATGGAATACCATGCAGAACCTCTTTGCTTTGGTGTCAGAGACCTATTTACCAGGAGTCTGACATACCTGGGCATTGAAGATACTTCAGGTGGCCGAAGCTCTTGAACAGAGCACAAAAAAGAAGGACACTGAGACCCTCCTTTTACTCTGATAGTCACTTTAAACCAGCAGGTAGGCAATTCCCCAAAGGCATTTGAATGTAAAAGCTTCATTTCTGCCTGGGATATACCTTTAAAAAAAAAGTCTTTTACAAAAATCACACCCTTGATCGTTTTGTAGAATCTCAGAGAACGAATAGTTTAGTTTATATTAAGGCGCTCCATCAAGGTGAATTACAGCTATGGCATTATGTAAAAAAATGTATGCATTATTTTAATGGCACAAGCAAGCTGTCTTCTTAATGCATCCTCTTAGCACTGCCTTCAGAAAGGAACACCAGAAAAAAATCCATCTCTCACAGCTCTACTGATGGATCCTTTTGTTCAGAGCTACTTTTTTTCCTCTCTCGGAGTTTCATTCACTTAGCCGGGCTGCATCAATTTAATCTCCTTCCTTAGAGACGTGGTATCAGCAGCTTAATGATGAAGTACATCGCCTCTGGCGTCTGCAAAGCAGTCGCATCATCCAAAAATGGAAATTGTTTTCATTAATTACGCTAAAAAAAGAAATGGCTAATTTATATTTTGTTTTAATTTAAGGTAAAAAGGAAACAGGCGCAAGCATAGGCAATGTGTTGTCTGTCAGCCAATGAACTGCAAATTCTATCCAGAAAACATTAATTTTGTGCTAAAGTCTGTGCTTTTGGTTATTTGTATTTGCGCCCCCCCACTCCCTGAGTTTTACAAGTCTATACTAGTTTTATATGTGCTTTTTATTACTTGTACACAACATTTATTACCAGATTATTCAATAAATAGCCAAATGTTTTGGACACCTGACTATCGCATCTATAAGAACTTATTGGACATCCCATTCCAAAACCATGGGCATTAATATGGCGATCAGTGGCGGCTCGTCCATTAGGAGCGCACGGGCGCCGCCTCTCCTATCCATGCGTCTGACCCCTGATATACATGCTGGGTGCCAGATGCATTGATTCCAATCAGGTGTTTGAGAGGCTCTAGAAGGCTTCACAAAAGGGTGGGCTCGGGGCGCAGAGAACTGCGCTCGAATCCCACCAGTTTTGTGACAATAGCGAATGAGTATTCGCTATTGCAACACTGATTCTCCTCCCGGCCAATCAGGAAGCGGGTCATGACCCGTCACCTGATTGGCCGAAAGGAGATCTGATCGGATGGGCCACCAGGAGGAGGAGGGAGGAGATGCAGGGGAATCGAGAGAGCAGTTGCCCGTGAGATGGGGTAAGTGCGGGGCCCTGACTTACTGATCGACCGGGGGGTGGGGGGGTGCCGTCCATGACCTAACCGACCAGGAATTGTTTGCCCCCCAAAAAAAAAAACACCAGCTGCCACTGATGGTGATAGCCCTCCTCCACTTCTCTGGGAAGTCTTTTCACAAGAACTTGGAGAATGTGAGCAGGTCAGAGTGACATGTGGTCATCACATCCTCCATGTTTTCCTCCTCATTGGGTGCCAAGCAAGGGTTACATGAGAGGCTTACCCTGTGGTGGGTTCTTCTGGGCTACGCTAGGCACTTTGTACAGGGTCACTGCCATACACATAGGGTACCTTTACTTGAGCCACGCTTACGACCCGGTAGATGGCAAACATGAACGTACTCTAGTAAACTCTCGTGATGTCATATACACCAACACAGTCACTTGTGAATTTAGGAGGGACACACAGAGCCAATGCCCTCTCCACTGGTCCAACGTATCACCGCCACCTCACTCCCAGTAACGTTATGGGGTTCTGCCGTGCACCTAGTGTGGAGTCCATGTGTGTACTTCACTTCACTTAACTCTTTCTCTTCCGTACCTGTGTACAAGTTTAGGGCTATGGCTGTGCAAATTACCCTGGGTAACCACCTGTTTGTATGTCCCACTGTATGAACTCCTTGTACTAATGTCTTCATACTCCAGTGTGTTTTATGACCTGAGCTGTAGACTTTATGTACCGATTACTTACATTCCATCCCTTTAATAACTTCAGACCAGGAAAAGGCAAAGTTTCAAAAACTTTACTTAAAGAATAAATTACCATGATGACAATCACATGTATCAGTTCGGAATAAGGTACAGACATTCCCCTAGCATCTAAAAAACAATAAAGTGTTCCGCGTCAGAAGATGAAAATTAGCTGCAGCCTATCCCAGCTGTACCCACAGGTGTGGGATCAGTGAAGGAATATGAGAAATTTATGTATGGGTAAGACTGGCGCTGCTAAGTGTTACCAATGTGACAGAGCATATTAATAAAAATCCTTGGAAGATTAAATTAGAAATAGAATGAAAAAATGAAAAAAAATAAAAAAGTTGTACTGTCACTTAAAGACATCATCATATAAAGGTGCAAATGTGTTAAATGTGCAAACCCACTCATTAACGTGTTAAAAAAACTAATCAATGAGTATGTGTCCAACAAATGTCCATTTCTTTAGTGAGTCCAAAGTGCATAGATCAGCAAAAGAACATTAACATATAAAATCCATTCAATTTTAAAGTTCATAAAAAATAGTGGTAAATTGAAAAAATTATTTTAATCAACAATTTTGGTGACTTTTCGCACGTGCTCCCCCCTCAGGTCCGCACTCAACAAAGGGATGTACCCCTGCAGGGGTAAAAGGCCTCACAATGGAGTCAGCTCTTTGTCCTGCGTTTCCTCTTTGACATCCACGATCGTTCAATGCACTCACATAAAGATGGATAAGAAAAAAGAGGATTCCATTGTGTAAATCCGTAAATAAAAGTTTATTGTATAAAAGTTTAGTAAAAAGCACTGCCACTAGTGCCAAAAGGTAGTACACGATTTACAACAAAATTGTCTGGGACGTCTTGTGTTCCACAGACCAGAAACTCCAAAACTGGAAGTGACGCAGTGATAGTGTAAGCTTTACCTGCCGCGTTTCGTCATGCAGACGTCATCAGGAGCAGAGCCATCTTCGTACACCTCACGCCCTTTATACCATGCAGCAGCCCACCGCTGGAAAGAGGAAAGAGTCTATTCTCGGCAGAGTCCATGATCAGGAAAGTGCATTAAGATGATGCTCCAATACTTTGGTAGTTTCATGGAGGACTGCATGCCCCAGCAATCCTCCTACATTGTATA
The DNA here is from genome assembly GCA_037952835.1 of Lithobates septentrionalis. Taxonomy (NCBI): domain Eukaryota; kingdom Metazoa; phylum Chordata; class Amphibia; order Anura; family Ranidae; genus Lithobates; species Lithobates septentrionalis. The sequence goes on along the minus strand of JBBDGP010002095.1, from coordinate 1,433,733 downwards.
AGGTTTCTGGACACAGACGAGTAGCAGGGAATCGGGAATAGCAACACTCTCCTACATCTTGCTGGCTGTCTCTGTCTTTCCTCCCATACAGACTGTGTGTGCAAGTCCTCTCTCTCTCTCTCTCTCTCTCTCTCTCAGCGGCCTAAACGGAAGTGGGAGCAGGTACCTGTCAACCCCCCCCAAAAAAAAGGGTCCATTTCCTGAAGAGGAGGGGGAGAAGGCCTTACAGCGGAACATCACCTTGGGTGGGTTGGGTGAAGCTCCGCTTTAAGGTGCTCAGTAGGGCTGAGGTCAGGGCTCTGGGTAGGCTACTTGAGTTCCTCCCCACCAAACTGGTCACCCTATGTGTTTATGGATCTGTCTTTGTGCACAGGGGCACAGTCATGCCAGGACAGAAGAGAATCTTTCCCAAACTGTTCATGTACAAAATGATTTTGCGCAAAACCATACATAAGCAATCAGTGAAATGATCACAATATGATCATGAAAGGGCACATCAAAAAATATAGATAAAAAAAATAAAAAATAAAAATAGATAAAGTCACAGTGATGGATAGCTAAATAATGACTCTTGACAGAAATGTCAGTAAACAATCAAAGAATAAATGATAATAATGTGTATCAAAAATTGAATATAAAATTAAGTGGAAATGGTAATACACAATCGTGAATAAATCGTGATAAGTGGTAGGAAAAAAAAAAAAATTTATATATATAATAAGTCCACAAAATGATAAAGAACAGTTCATGGATCTTCTCAGTAGATGCAACAAATTGAAATGTGTGGACAGTCGTAAGATGACATCTGTAGAATGTGCTCACAGAGCCCTTACCTTAAAAGGCATGGGTAAATGCCTTAATGACCATGATAGGTGGGTGGCAGTTTAAGAGCGACGGTTTCATCCGGGAAGTAGATGACAGATGTGGGGCCAGATCAGGCTCGCATCAAGGTCCGGATGGACATGCAGAAAGAAAGGAGGGCCTCCAATCGTGTAGTAGCATAGACCAAAGTTTAATAAATAAAATGCTGTACAGGGCAATTAGAAGGCACAGCACAGCCAACACAAACGGCGTACCGTCGTCACCTAGTACATCACTTCCGGTCCACAACAAAAAACAACCGGGTCAAAGGATGATAACTTCCGGTTGTTTCTAGTACGTCAAGGCATTTACCCATGCCTTTTAAGGTAAGGGCTCTCTGAGCACATTCTACAGATGTCATCTTACCACTGTCCACACGTTTCAATTTGTTGCATCTACTGAGAAGATCCATGAACTGTTCTTTACCATTTTGTGGACTTATTATATATATATATATATTTTTTTTTTCCTATCACGATTTATTCACGATTGTGTATTACCATTTCCACTTCATTTTATAATCAATTTTTGATACACATTATTATCATTTATTCTTTGATTGTTTACTGACATTTCTGTCAAGAGTAATTTTTTAGATATCCAGCACTATGACTTTATCTATTTTTATTTTTATTTTTTATTTTTTTTATCTATATTTTTTGATGTGCCCTTTCATGACCATATTGTGATCATTTCACTGATTGCTTATGTATGGTTTTGCGCGAAATTATTTTGTACATGCACTTTATTTACTGGTTGACTTGTGAACACCACTAGATTTTGCAGCACTCCCTTAGTTTATCACTTTTTAGTAGCGCAGAGGTCCTTTTATTGTATTATTTCCCAAACTGTTACCACCAGGTTGAAAGCTCACAAATGTCTAAAATGTCTTTGTAGACTAATGTTTGTCAATGGACATTGCATGGCTATGAACTTCAATTCATGCACCCGGTTTTGGAAATGAATGTCCACACTCAGGACATTGATCATCAATGTCCTGATTATCAGTGTAGATGTGTGGATTTACCGGTTATCGGCTCTCCTCTCCTCACACGCTGTCAGCATGAGGAGAGGAATACCTATAACCGGCAAATCCTGTTTACACTGTGATAAGCTGTAATTGAACACAGCTGATCACATGGTAAAGAGCTGCTGTGATTGGGTCTTTATCACGATCTGTGATTAGCTGCATCTCAAACATACAGCGGTTACAGATGCCTGCAGATGTGCATCGCAGGGGCCACGTGAGGAGCGCGTTCACAGAAGGACATCATATGACACCCTACCACCAATGTGCGACCATGCTGTAGCCGTCGTTCGGATATAGCACAATCGTGAAGAGGTCAAGAAAGAGAGAAGATAGAGAATAGAGAAGATGCAGTACAAACATCTATTATGCAGTGAAGCTATTAGTAGGAGGCTATATTACCACTGCTAATGACTACAGTACAGTAGTGTTAAGTGTATAAGCAGCTAGAGTTGTGGCAGAACAGAGAACTTGTCATCACCAGCGGCTCCTGTGGGGGTAAGCAATATATATATATATATATATATATATATATATATAAACCTGTTTAGGGACTCTATAGTTTCCCTTTAAAAGAAAAAAGGAACCTATATGGGCTATGAAAAGGCAGGCATAAAAAGCAGAATAAAGCAGATCCCATGCAGCATATGTCAATACTCAGCTGCAGGAATTAGGCACGCAAAAAAATCTTCATTAGTATAAACAAGCGTTCAGAATGAATTTACATAAAATTCAATTAACTCAATCAGTGGGAAATAAAAAGCACTGTTAAAATATGTATTAAAATAGAACATATTTCATGGGGGACAAGAAATGAAAACTTGTGTCAATCTGTGTTTAGTCGAATGTTATTATGTTAAATTTAAAAGGTCTTTTTATTGCGTAGGCGCGGTGACAAATGAGATCACGCAACGCATCTTGGTGAAACCTTGTTAACGAGCTGCCTGGGGTAGACTTAATAAGAGAGGAATTGGCAAATGCAGTCTTATTTAAAGCTGAACTTCAAGCAAACAACTAAATACATACATAGGCGCTGCTTTTTCTTTACACAGCTCAGTCAGTTGGGTGACTCCACTTTTCCTATAGCAGTTAAACAAAAGAGCCTGATCAGCTTCCCACCCTAGATCTGTGCTTAAATCATTTACCAGTGGCGGCTGGTGGTCCATTTTTTCGGGGGGGGGGCGTCAAACAAACTTCCCGCCCGCTCGCCAGCCATGCACTTACCCTATCCAGGTCGTGAGCAGCTTCCCTGGCTTCTCCTCCCGGCCAATCTAATCACTTCTCCTCCCAGCCAATCCGGCCGCTTCTCCTCCTGACCAATCCAGCTGCTTCTTCTCCCGACCAATCTGGTTTAGGACCTGCTTCCTGTCCTGATTGGCAAGGGGGAGAACCAGAAAGGCAATAGCGAATGTTGATTCGGTAATGTCACATGTGGGCTCTGCGCCCCAAGCCTAACGTTTTTGAAGCCAATTAGAGCCTCCGGCTGTAATCATGTGCTTAAAAAAAAAACCCAAAAAAACCTTGTAGAACTCTATGCGCCTGACACCCCGCATGCGATGAGATTAGGGGGTGGCGCCCAAGGCCGGCCCTACAATGGGACCCAGTGGGTTCATGGTCCCTGGAGGCATTTTCAGAGGCGCGAGATCTGCCTGTGGGACTCCTGTAAAAGGCTGCCTGTGAGACAGTTTCATAATGAGCAGATCGTTTTGCTTGTAAGAGCCGATGAGTGTGTGACACTGTCATGTATTGTAACTGAATACAGAGAGAGACCAGCTGTCAAAATTGAGTGTTGATGTCGGGGTGGGCGCTATAAAACACCAGCCAATGGGATGAGATCTGGGCAGACGGCTACATTGATGTGGGCCTGCCCCCTTCTTAAGCAGCGCAATCATTGCCTGGTGTTTGATAGCTGCTGGGTCCCGACCACCCTGGGTCTCGCCCACCCTGGGTCCCGCCCACCCCTGACATCACCGCTGAATTTTGACAGCTTGTCTCTCTCTGCATTCAGTTACATTACATGACAGTGTCACACACAGTTTCACTAAGCGTCAATATCGGCTCATTGTGAAACTCCCTCTCCTCTGTCAGTGCAAATCAGTGCCGCCTGTCAGTGCGAATCAGTGTCACCTACCAGTGCCAGTGTTTCCAATCAGTGCCAAGGGCACTAAGGGCGGCACAGTGGTGTAGTGGGTAGCACTCTCACCTAGCAGTAAAAAGGGTCGCTGGTTCGAATCCCAACCACGACACTACCTGCCTGGAGTTTGCATGTTCTCCCTGTGCCTGCGTGGGTTTCCTCCGGGTACTCCGGTTTCCTCCCACACTCCAAAGACATGCTGGTAGGTTAATTGGCTTCTGTCCAAAAAATTGGCCCTAGTATATGAATGTGAGTTGGGGACCTTGGATTGTGGGCTCCTTAAGGGTAGGGACTGATGTGAGGGTGTACTCACTCAGGTTGAACTGGATGGACTGGTGTCTTTATTCAACCTTACTAACTATGTAACTATGTATGCCACCTGTCAGTGTCAATCAGTGCCAGTGTTTCCAATCAGTGCCACCTGTCAGTGCCGTTCAGTACCACCTGGCATTTGAAAAGTGTTTTTTACTTCCTTTAGATCATGTGACATCTGGGAAGCTTTGAATCCCACCATGCACTGCCTTGCAGCATCACAGAAAAGGGCGTGATAGGGCGGGTTCACCACTCTGGACCACACTTCCCTCATTTCTATTCCACCTTCCACTCACTGTACAACCTGATTGTACAATCTCCTTTCAGATCTCCCATCTGCTATGTAGTGCAAGCATACCTCTCAACTTTTTCAGATGGGAATGTGGAGCATATATTAGCAAACGTATGTAGCCATAGGGCACACCCCCTGCCATGCCCCCTAAAGGAGAATTATACAAAACAAATGATTAGTCAACCCCAAAAATGCCTTTTTTTACTATTACTATTCATTTATACTGGATTTTGAATTTTACTAATTCAGCAATTTCAAATTTGGATGAAAGGTTTAGCACTGGGAAACACTTTTTGAAAGCTAAATAGTGAATTTTATATACAACTATACAGATCAGACCAAAATGAGGGACATATGAGGAGGAAAGAGGGACAGAGGGACTTTGTTCCAAATCAGAGACAGTCCCTTGAAATCAGGGACAGTTGGGAGCAAAGGCTATGGTGCAACGGCCTGCCTGATTTGATACAAATTGATTGGATTGGTCAGTTGGTCAGTTGGATCCTCCTGTTCCATAGTTTTGGTAAATCTAAAGGAAATTGTCCAGATATTGTATGTTTAGATATGCATAGTGTATGGACAGCTTTTTACAAGTACATAGGAGGGAGTGGATGGAGACACTTAGCTATCAGGCCCCATTCATATATCTGCGTAGCAGGAAGTTTATATTCCTAAATGCGTTTTTTGGGGCGTTTGGGAGCATTTTCGCTCGTCACGCATAGGGCGGCCCATTCACTAGAATGGGCTGCCCTACACACATCACACAAAGAAGCTCCAGAACTTTTTTTCAGAGTGGGTGTGTTTTAAAACCTTGCTTTTTGGGGCGTTTCTGAAATGCACGGCAAAGCATGCATTTTATGCGAGGTTTGCCATGCGTTCGGAAACACACAGATGTGAATGGCGCCTCATTGCTCTTGTGTAAACAAACTAATTTCAGTTTCAGGGCTCATTCACACCTAGCGCAGTCAGAGCACACGTTTTTCGGCTTGTTTTTTCCCTGTGACATGCATAGGGCAGCCCATTAATTTCAGTAAACTGCCCCACACATGGCAAAGTAGCTCATGGGACATTTTGGAGTGTTGCAGCTTGCACATTTCTAAAGGCCCGTACACACGATCGGACTTTTTGACAACAAACATGCAAATTAGCTGTTTTAAGGCAACATCCGACCGTGTGTACGCTCCATCGGACAAACTTTTTCAGTTTTCATCGTACTTTTGTTGGCTGTGCGAACGGACAAACTTTCCGGCAACAAAAGTCCGATGGAGCAAAGTCCAATCGTGTGTACACAAAACCATCTGACTTTTGTAAACTACAGTACCTGCCCACGACAATGTTTCCAGCACGATCCCACCGCGCTGGTTCTTGGCGAGAGGGTACTGTACATCTCGCGCTGGTTGCAATAGGAAAAACACATTTTCCTATTGCAGCGAGCGCGAGAGGGAATTCCCCTCCTAGGGAATACCAGGCCCTTAGGTCTGGTATGGATTTTAAGGGGGACCCCCTATGCCAAAAAAACGGCATGGGGGTCCCCCCAAAATTCATACCAGACCCTTATCCGAGCACGCAGCCCGGCCGATCAGGAAAGGCGGTGGGGACGGGCGAGCGCCCCCTCCCCCTCCTGAACTGTACCAGGCCGCATGCCCTCAACATGGGGGGTGGGTGCTTTGAGGAAGGGGGGTGCCCTGCGGCCCCACCCAACCCCAAAGCACCTTGTCCCCATGTTGATAAGGACAAGGGCCTCTTCCTGACAACCCTGGCAGTTGGTTGTCGGGGTCTGCGGGCGGAGGGCTTATTGGAATCCGGGAGCCCCCCACCCTATGTGATACATCGTACCCCTACTCATTCACCTGGGAAAAAAAGTGTCAATAAAAAAACACACTAGACAGGTTTTTAAAGTAATTTATTAGGCAGCTCCGGGGGTCTTCTTCCGACTTCGGGGGGTCTCTTCCGACTTCTCCGATCTCTCCGGCCTCTTCTCCAGGTCTCCGGTTCTTCTCCCGCTCTCCAGTTCTTCTGCTGGGCTCCTCCGCTATCTTCTGCTCTTTTGCCGCTCTTTTGCTATCGGTGGCCCGGTCTTCTCCGTCATCTTGTTCCCTCTTCTCTTCTTTTGATGTTGACACGATGCTCTCTCCCGCTGTAATGCCATGTGCGAGGTGCGCAACGACTTATATAGGCATGGGGCGTGGTCACCGGGTGATGCCACCCGGTGATCCCACCCCTTATGATGTCACAGTCCCGGGGCATGATGGGACTGTGACATCATAAGGGGCTGGGTCACCGAGTGGCATCACCCGGTGACCATGCCCAATGCCTATATAAGTTGTTGCGCACCTCGCATACGGCATTACAGAGGGAGAGAGCGGTGTGTCAACATCGGAAGAAGAGAAGAGGAAACAAGACGACAGAGAAGACCGGGCCACCGCTAGCAAAACAGCGGCAAAAGAGCAGAAGATAGCGGAGGAACCTGGCAGAAGAACCGGACAGCGGGAGAAGAACCGGAGACCTGGAGAAGAGGCCGGAGAGCGGGAGAAGAGGCCGGAGAGCAGGAGAAGAACCAGACACCTGGAGAAGAGGCCGGAGAGAGCAGAGAAGTCGGAAGAGACCCCCGAAGTTGGAAGAAGACCCCCCGGAGCTGCCTAATAAATTACTTTAAAAACCTGTCTAGTGTGTTTTTTTATTGACAGTTTTTTCCCCAGGTGAATGAGTAGGGGTACTATGTACCCCTACTCATTCACATAGGGTGGGGGGGCCGGGATCTGGGGGCCCCCTTATTAAAGGGGACTCCCGGATTCCGATAAGCCCTCCACCCGCAGACCCCAACAACCAACGGCCAGGGTTGTCGGGAAGAGGCCCTTGTCCTCATCAACATGGAGACAAGGTGCTTTGGGGTGGGGGGCCACAGGGCGCCCCCCTGCCTCAAAGCGCACACCCCCCATGTTGAGCCTGGTACGGTTGGGGGGGGGGGCGCTCGCTCGTCCCCACCCCCTTTCCTGACCGGCCGGGCTGCGTGCTCGGATAAGGGTCTGGTATGGATTTTGGGGGGACCCCACGCCGTTTTTCGGCGTAGGGGGTTCCCCTTAAAATCCATACCAGACCTAAGGACCTGGTATGCTCTTGGAGGGAAACCCATGCCGGTTTTTTATTTAAAATTTGGCGTGGAGTTCCCCCTCGTGATTCATACCAAACACCTGTCGGCAATGCTTGTCGCTCATCGCAAAAGGAAAAAACAAATTTTTTCTTTCCCGATGAGCGAGCTTGCTCCCGCGACGGGGCTCGCAGGTGTCAAATATCGCCGATAACAGCGGCGAGATTGACACAATTTCACAGTCACCTACTGTACAAACACGCATGCTCAGAACCAATGCAAAAGATCAGACAACAATACAGAAGTTGACCAAAGGGTGGCGGTAAAGAGCTGTAAAAACATGTGATTTGGTGAAAGTTGGATGAAAAAGTCCTGCCGTGTGTACGCTTAATTAGTTTACGGCCGACGCCCTTGGTACAAAAATCCACGGGTAAGTTTGTACAAAGTCCTATCGTGTGTATGGGCCTTTACTGTGCATTTTGCTGTGGTTGTCGCTCATTTTTTCACATTTCTTGTGTGTTTGCTTATGCCTTTGGTGTGCTGTTAACAATAAATAGCACTGAAAGTGCAACTAGTTCATTTTAGGTGTATAAATGTGAAGATAGAAACCAATTGATTCTGCGCTGCTCCAAAACCAGCAGCTAACACACCACTTAGGAAAATAATGGTATTTAGAAACAAATTTAACGAAAGTGTAGCGCTAATAAATAACGTGCCTAAAGGTGTATAAATGTGGCCATACACTATACAATCTGACTGTACAATCTCTGTATTATCTCCTTTAGACTTACCAAAACTATATAATAGGAGGACACACCATCTATCCAACCACTCTGTATCCAATCAGGCATGCTGTCACAATCAGGGGTCAGGTTTAAAGAACAGTTGCTATAGCAATAGCAGAATTGCCACCAACCAGCCTGGATAGATACACAGGCAGTCCCCCTGGTGGATGACGCAAGCTCACCTGAGATGCAGAGTCTAAGTACTAACTGGTGTTTCCTAGAACTCCTCATGGTGGAGATGGATTTTGCTGCATGTTAGTAGCAGGTCATGGTCCCCAGGATCCCCCTAACAGGAGGTGAGCAAGCCGGGGTCCAGTAAGCAGGTAGGGATCAAACAGAAGCGTAGTCAGTAAACAAGCCAAAGGTCAGTGACGTGTAGTTGCAGGTTGGGATCAGGCAGATGCATAGTCAAGGGTTGATAACGAATGGTAGCGAAATATGGATGGCAGCAGGGAAGACAGGAGCAAAATACTGGCTGGAGAGAGCACTATAATCTGGCAAATAGGAAGTGAAGAGACATGGCTTAAATCAGCAAGTTCATAGGAGGAGCAAAAAGTTCAGGGTTCAAGACAAACAAGGTTCAAGACAGGATCATTCAAGGAATTGTCCAGGGCACTGTCCAGCATTCCAGGTAGCTCAGCAAGACGTGACCTTGCCTGACACAGCAGGGGTTCTGGGTTCAAATCCAGGCCCTGTTACAGGCCCTTGTGCTACATAGTTGATGGTAGATCTAAAGAAGATTGTATAATCAGATTGCATAGTATATGGTGAACTTTACTGAACCTAGGACATACCTCTCCTGTGTTCACTACTACACCTCTGATCCATATAGGCTGTTATCTGATTGCTCAGCTCCTGCACATTCTGTCAGATGAATGATCTATGCAAGATGAAGGTAAGACGAAAAAAAAAATCGATGACTGCCTGTGTATTTAGTGAGAACGGTGATTATTGATTTCATTGGAAAAAACGTGTACCTGAAAAGGTGAGTAGGAGCAATCTCCTGGAAGGTGGAGGGCAAATGCAGGGTGTGTATTAATGCGGTCAGCTGGTGAATAGACACGTGCATTTCATTTTGTTACTAATTGAAATTTGGACAAAATTTTTGTTATTTGGAGAGTCGTATGTATCTGAATTTCCAAATTGCAATAGTAACAAATTTCAACTAATCTGAAATAAATTATAATGAAACTATTTAAATTTAAAAATGAATTTGAATTCCAAATTGAAACATATTGCAATAAATACAGTAAGTTTTAAACACGAATTAATATGATGATTTCTACTTAGGCTGCTTTATAGAATAGAATAGAAAAGAAAAGAATAGAATAAAACAGAATAGAATAGGACAGAATACAATAGAAAAAAACACAATAGAATAGAATAAAATAAAACTGAATAGAATAAAACAGAACAGGATAGAATAGAAAATAAAGGAATAGGATAGAAAATAAAAAATAGAATAGAAAATAAAAGAATAGAATAGAAAAAAATACAAAAGAATAGAATAGAATAGAATGAAAAAGAACGAATGAAGCCGTCTTCCAAAGTTAGAATTTCAAATTTCAAAATTTGTATTCCGAATTTCAACATTTGCTTTTTACCGCTTCCGGACCAGCTGCCGCAATTATACTGGAGGCAGATGGTGTGTTCATACTAAGTATGAACACCGATCTCTCTCTCCTCCTAGTCAGTCCCACCACCCCAACACACTGAGGGAACACAGTTAACCCCTTGATCGCCCCCTAGTGTTAACCCCTTCCCTGCCAGTGTCATTTATACAGTAATCAGTGCATTTTTATAGCACTGATCGCTGTATAAATGTCACTGGTCCCAAAAATGTGTCAAAAGTGTCCGATTTGTTAACCGCAATATCGTAGTCCTGCTAAAGATCGCAGATTGCCGCCAACACTAGTAAAAAAAAAATAATAATAATAAAAATGCCATAAATCTATCCCCTATTTTGTAGACCTGATAACTTTTGCGTAAATCAATCAATATACGCTTATTGCAATTGTTTTTACCAAAAATATGTAGAAGAATACATATCGGCCTAAACTGAGGAAAACATTTTTTTTTTTTAAATGTGGGATATTTATTATAGCAAAAAGTAAAAGATATTGTGTTTTTCTTCAAAATTGTCGCTCTTCTTTTGTTTATAGCGCAAAAAATAAAAACCGCGGAGGTGATCAAATACCACCAAAAGAAAGCTTTATTTGTGGGAAAAAAAGGACGTCCATTTTGTTTGGGTACAGTGTCGCATGACCGCATAATTGTCAGTTAAAGCGACGCAGTGCCGTATTGCAAAAAATGGCTTGGTCATTGAGCAGTCAAATCTTCCGGGGCTGAAGTGGTTAAGAAGATGGCTATATTCATTCTATTTTTTTTTCTATATTTTATGTTTTTTATTCTATTATTTTGTTTATCCTTTTCTATTCTATTCTGTTTTATTCTATTCTAATAATTTATTTTCTAATCTATTCTACTACTATTTTTTCTATTCCTTTATTTCCTATTCCATTCTGTTTTTTCTATTCTATTATATTCTGTTCTATTCTATTCCTTTATTTTCTATTCTATTCTACTTTGCTTTATTATATTCTATTTTTTATTTTCCATTCTATTATAATTTATTCTATTATATTCCTTTATGTTTTATTCTATTATATTCTGTGCTATTCTATTCCAATATATTCTATTCTATTTTATAATCTTTTCAATTCTATCCTTTTATATTCTATTCCTTTCTATTGTATAAAACAGCTTAAGTAGGAATCATCATCTTATTTCACTTTTATACCTTACTGAATGTATTGCAATATGTTTCCATTTGGGAATCCTATTCATTTTATTATCATACTATGTCTCTCCTGCATTAAAATTCTTTACCTGCCTGTGTGTCCTGTACAGTGAGCTGCGAATGTGAACTTGGCCGTGTTCACCTCTAGACAGAATTAACCCATGCAGTGCAGGCAAAGCCCCACTACATGGGAAAAAAAGTTGCACGGAGTTGGACTTAAAATGTAAGGCTTCGTTCACATCTAGGCGCCCCGAATCAAGCGCAGAATCACCTCGATTCTGACCGTGATTCCGAATCATGGCAAATTGCGGGACGCCCGTGCGATCCCCATCACCTCCAATGGCACCCCGATCGCAGCAAGATTTTACAGCAATTGTCACCCACCAATTCGTGGTAAAATCATCCAAACAGAATCGTGGGCCGCCTGCCGCCCAAAAGAAGTTCTTGAGCTTCTTTTGGGCGGCAGGCGTCCCACGATTCTGTTTGCGTGATTTTACCGTGATTCATCGGGCGACAATCGCAGCAAAATCGCACAGCGATCGGCGTGCCATTGGAAGTAACGAGGAACGCATTGGGCGTCCCGCGATTTGTCATGTTTCGGGATCGCAGGCAGAATCGCTGTGATTCTACCCGCGATCCGGGGGCGCCTAGATGTGAACGGAGCATAACTCTTTTAGTATACAGTTAAATCAGTGGGTTTAGTTCAGCTCTAAAAGTATAAAACTACCACAGCTGCCATAGGCAAAAAACAGGTAACTGTTGATGCAGCTAAAAACAATTTCTTTTTTTTCAATGTTGTTTTTTTTTTCGACACGTACCCCCATTTGTCATGTGAGAAATATTTCCAGAGCACAGCGTTAGAATCCATCCCGCCCGCCATGCTCCATTCTCTCCATCTAATGTATACCGTACTGTACATTGTGCTTGTTTACATCTGAAAACAAAACAAAAGCTATTGAATTGCCGCTGCAGAAAATTTATTTATTCTGAATGATTGTCAACAATCCTGACAGATGTTTTGTTTCCGTTTCCATTCGTTTGCTTTGTGCTGATAATGTTTACATGTTAAAGGTGAGGAGTCTGTTGCCGTAGCAACCACGAGCCCAGCGGGGGTCCAGGCAGGTACGTGCGTTGATTAAGCCAAGCAAAAGCAGTTTTGACACCATTTCATTCTTTAAGCGTTTCGTCAAAGCCCAATTTTGTTAGAGGCGGATACACAGAGTTGCAATGACAGCCAAAAACCAAGGGCTTAAATTCTCCTTCTTGGTTTATTATTGTACTGTTTGCAATCTAAACCATTTCTTTTCACAGATAAAGCCACATTTTCTGCTTTATTTAATAAGTCTGCCGAGAATGAAGTGTTTGTATACAAAGTACATTAAATTTCACGTTTGCTTTATTCAGAGCAGTAGCAGATTGTTCTGTTTGGTTTCTGTGGGCTGTTTGTCTTTGCACATAGTCTTTGTGCTTTGTTTTATTCAATAAGCCCTTGTAATTCTTTCCATCTTTCCCATTCGGTTTATTTTCAGATTCCTCCCCTTCCATTTCATACCATTTCCCAATCTCTGTTTTGCTTTCCGCTTTTGTCATCCTTTTTCCATAATTTCCATAGTAAACCCAGCTCTAATGTCTCCATTTAGTTTTTTTTTTTCTTAAAACCCAACTCCAGCCAAAACTTTTTTGTGAAAAGGACCTATAACCTCTTCACTGAAAATCCCTAAAGCCACCCTAAGTTTGCCTTTGCCTCTAATAGATTTAGCTGAAATTCCCGTCAAATGTCAGTTTCGAACAAGCAAAAAAAAGGGAATTGGCTTTTCCTAGGCTCGCTGATGTCAACCCATCAAAAAGTTAGACATTAGAAAAAAGTTTCGCTCCAGTTCAGTCCACACTTGCCCACTGCAAAAAGGTTCTTATCCAGCTGTTTGCTGACAACTAGTCCAAAAATTTGGATAGTTGACGGTGCACCTCAGTTCCATGCAATATTTTTATTTATGCTTTAAATGGCACAAAGGGTATTCTATGATGAAGCATCCGCTGGCATGAATCACGTAAAAGATCACCGCTTCTATTGTATCTGTTGGGCCATGTTTTAAAGTAGGACTATAGGTAAAACTTGTTTTTTTCATTTTGGATAGAGTAAGGGAGGGTTATAACCCCTGTAAGTTATTTTTTTCTTTTTGCCATCGGTGTTCTATAGGAGAGATTTACCTTGACTTCAGTCCGACAGTCAAAACAGAAAGTGAGAGGAAATCCCTGCAAATTAAGGGAATCCCTTAGCACCCCCCCCCCCTCCCCCAGGTCTCCATAACTATCCAAAACTAGTGTCCCCATTGAAAAATGTCCCCTTTATTTATTTTCTGGGGACTGTGACGGAACTGTCCAGCACTCAGCTAGGGTGCCTCCCTTGAGATATATAGCTTCCTCCAGTCTGGACCTAGGAACAAGGTATAATGGCTGAGCACCCAAGACTAGGCGACACTAGCTCAGATGCAAACTGGAACTCTTTATTGTAAATTCACACAGAATATATAGCACACCAGATCAGGTATGGCCTGATCATATTACCCTAACAATACAAACTGTAAACATGAATAGAATTAACATAGCTAAAGAACAGCCAATGTACACATAAACATTAGGCTAATTAAACAACTAGCCACCTAAGTGACTCAGTGCCCATCCAGACAATTCAGCACCAAGCCCACAACACTGTAATCAAAGTACATTATCATATGCATAAACATCCCACAATGGTTCGTTAACAAGGTACAGTGGTCACAATATTAATTAAATCTCCAAGGAATGATCAGACGGACAGAAACAATAGGTGACTTAATTGACAATAGCAATGCACACCTAGGAGGCACAGAATGGGAGAGACATACATAACAAAAAACACATAACTCCCTAATAAACAGACTATAGCAGTAGACCCCAGTATCAGGTTGCTTTGAGCTGATCATATTAACATCTGCTCTGAGTCTCACAGTCTAAAGCAGTCATTGCTTTGGGCACAAATTACCCAACTCTCTGTGTTTAGGGGAGACATGGACCCAAATCCGAAGTTAGACCACTCCGAGGGTCCCCCAGACACACACCTCCTAAAGAGTAGTGATCCCTTAAATGCTAGGACCCATAGTCAGTAGGCAAGAGGCCACCCTGTAGTCTCTTCCAAAAGCCCCTGTCCTGGTTGGGTCTGTCACAGTGACTACCCAAACATTTAGGATAATGTTAAACAGGGCACATAGAGAGGGAAAATCTTCCTAACAGGAGCACAGATAGCAAAAAAAAACTTGACAGAGTTTCTAATCAACTCCATCCAAAAAAAAAAAATAACGTTTTGCCGTTTGTTATACTTCAAGTTACAGAATTGCGTGCCACTGCTCAGTGCTTTACTTCTTTGAATACAGATTTCCCAACACTAACCTCCTACAATCCCAAAACCTCCTGCTGGGCTCATATATCTACTTCATAATTTTAAGTATTCAGTTATCTTTCAATTCTCCAGCTGATAATTGCAGAGGAATGAGATCGCTTCTCAACGATTTTCCCAGATATTAAATCTACTTCCTTGGGAGAAAAAAAGGTAGTAGATTATATGGATTTTGCATTCAGCCAGTCAATTACACAATCCAGTCTCGCCCCCCTAATAAGTGGAAAGGGGGGACCGCTGGAGGTATGAAGATCTTTAGAGGCCAGAGTACCCAAAGGATATTATATTAGTGGACATCTGCAGGATGAAATCCAGAAGTCAAAATATCTATAGCCCTTCACACAGCATTATGTCAATTTTTTTTTATATATATATTGCTAAACTTAATCAAAAGTGATCCAAATTTTTAGGGTGCTCTTAGTATGGTGGTATAAATAGGTCCTAAAGCAAGAAGGCACTATCAATCTCATGGTATACGCAGATTACATGGCCAGTAGATTCCAACCACAACCTTGGGGATCACTATCAGTATTGTAATGTACATAAAATGTGTTCAACCAGAAGATATTTAGTTGCATGACTTTGAAGAAAGATGACAAACGGTTCCCATCAATGCTCTTTTTTTTTAATATAGTGACATGTATGGGTCATTCTGTGCAACACTACTGTGAGCCTAGGCATTAAGTAGGGGCAGGAAGGGATGGGAAATCTCTCTTCTGGGGACAAAGACTGCTACTGAACCCTTTTTTTCAGTAAAACAGGGAGGGGTTAGAACCCTTGTCAGGTTATTATTACTATCAAGAAGGAATGGATTGCAGGCACTCAGTCCAAAGTGAGTTTGCTCTCGCAGTATGGAGTGGAACATATTAAGTGCGGTGACTCGCGTTATAAAAATTATCCTTTGGGAGGTACTTAAGAGGAACTTCTGCTTGATTTTTTTTAAATCACTTGCCCTTCCCCTTCATGACCAGGCCATTTTTTGTTTTTTGCCACTGCGTTACTTTAACTGACAATTGCGCCGTCATGCAACGCTGTACAAATTAAATTTATATAATTTTTTTCACACAAATAGAGCTTTCTTTTAGTGGTATTTGATCAACACTGGGTTTTTTATTTTTTGTGATATAAATTTAAAAAAAAAATTGGGGAAAAAAAAACAATATTTTTTATTTTCTGCTATATAGCATATCCAATAAAAAATGTAAAATATAAAAAATCTAATTTCTTCATAAATGTAGGCCTGTATGTATTCTGCTACATATTTTTGGTCAAAACAATCCAAATAAGCAAATATTGATTGGCTTACGCGAACGTTATAATGTCTACAAACTATAGTATATATTGGAATTTTTTTTTTATATACTAGCAATGGCGGCGCTTAGTGACTTATAGCGGGACTGTGATAGTAATGCGGGCAGTCTGACACTAACTGACACTTTGTGGGAACCAGTGACACTAATACAGTGATCAGTGCTAAAAATATGCATTGTCACTGTACTAATGACAAAAAGGGAGAAAAGCCACACTAAACCTAGGGGTAAAGTCCACAGGTAGCGTGACACAGCGGTTATAAACGGGCAAACAAGGCTTTCACTTTGAGGCTAGAAAGATACAGTTTATTACCAAAAAGTTAAAAATGTGCAAAATCACATATCAAAAATTCTAAGTGACGCGTGGAGTTTCCTGGAGATATTGCCTACTGCTGTGTAGATCCCCGCGGTAGGTTGCCATGACCAGCGGGCTGACCAGCGAGAACTTGGAGATGGAGCTACCACAGGAGACCAGCGGATGCCATTGGCTAACAGCGCAGTAGACAGCATAAAGGTTGTGAACTCGTGCTGGTGCCGTAAGGTTGGCTCGCTTCCTATAAATAGGCTATCTTGACTTCCAAAGCCATGCTTTACCTGCACCTGCACCCCTGTGTGGATGTTTATCAACAAGCTCATTCTAGATCAATCTGGGAGGCTGCATCTTCTTGCTGCGGGACACTATTGATATGAGTTATGAACTAATGATGGTATGCAAGTGGTGAATGGACTTGACATGCTGTTACCTACAGCCATCTATCTAGGCGTACAGGCTGTCTATAACACCGGTGCCTTTTAAGTGGAAGTCCAAACACATTCCATGTCTATGGACATCACAGCAGCTTGGGCAATATAATTGCTATGCATTCACATCTGAGTTTGAATTAACCTTGATCTTCATCATAGTGGGTCACTTAGCCCTGACAAGTTGATAGACTTGACACGTCAGTGAATACAGCTTGCCTTCCCTCAGAGCTCTGTGTTTACTGTGAGATGCTTTTATGAGGCGCACACCCCCTACCCGGAAGTGCTGGTTCACATTTTAGGAACGTAATCCAGCACAGTAGAGCCACTCTGCCACCGTACTCATACGTGAGGCGGTCGGCAAGTGGTTAAAGTCAATAGCTACAAATACTATAGCTGCAGACTTTTAAAAATCAGATACCAGTGAAGTCTAGTGCTGTCTTCCTGCAGTCGGTTCTTCTTACCGCTGTGGGTCACCAGTGCCACCATCATGGATATGGGGAGTTGGCTTTGGCTTTTTGAGGAACCACAGCTGGCTTCCCACTGCTCATGTGTGAGCTCCTGCAACCTCCTTGGACATACCAGGAGGCTGCAGGAGGGGAAGGGGCAGGCAAGGGATGTCCCCATTGTATAGGCAAGGATTGTGGCAGTGGGAACAGGTACCCATAAAATTTGGTACTCGTTCCCCTCTCAAAAAAGAGAAAACCTGACACTTAGTTACAGGCTGGGGGGAGAACCAGTGGGACTTCACTCTTTAAATTAAAGTTCCCCTTTGAGCAGTGGCGGCCCATCAATTAGGGGAGCCCGGGCACCGCCCCTCTCTCCTTGCCACCCCCTATATGCATAATAGATAGATTCATGCATAGCATGAATCTATCCATGGCCACCGTGGCCACCCCCTATTCATGTGTCCGGCCCCTTTCAGGGCACCGGGTGCATGAATTACAGTGGCCAGGGTTTTTTTTAAGCACCTGATTAGAGCCAGAGGCTCTATTAGGCTTAAAAATAGGATTGGCTCAGGTCGCAGAGAGTGTGCTCCGATCCCACCCAGGTGTGTTACAACAGCAAATGAAGATTCACTGATGAAACACTGATCCTCGATCTGGACAATCAGAAGTGGGTGTGAGACCCATTTTCCGATTGGCCGTAAAGAGAAGACTCCCGATTGTCCGCCGAGGAGGCGGGAGGCTACAGAAGCCTTCGCCGCCATCCCCGTGATGACCAGGAGAACGGGAGGCTGCCGCCACCGAGCAGGGGAAGCCGCGGTAATGGGGTAAGTGCTACCTACCTACCAACCAATGGGGGGGGGGACTTGGCATACTTTTTGCTTCCCCCCCCAAAAAAAAAAAAAATTCCACCGGCCGCCACTGCCTTTGAGATAAGACTGGAGAGATTTAGGAAAGAAAAAGCTCCACAGGTACAAGAAATGGGATGAACACTGCCCAACAAAGTCATGGATGGCAAAAAAGATTTGATAGAAGTACTTACTTTTTACAAGTCTATCTGAAGCAAAAAAGTTTGGACTTTTTTTATTCCCATCTTGCTGTTTTCTGTCCCCTTCTTTATCTTTCCATCTTTTTATTCACAAATCCCTTTCCTTTCTTTTTATTTTCTCTTTCTTTACTTTGACCTGTTCCTTAAGCTATGTTACACACACCTGTGGTCTGTGTCTGTCCGTTTCCTTTTGTTATTTTCCTCCCTCCATTTCTTGTTTGCTCTTCTCTCATCATTTCACTGTAGTTTTTTTTTCCTTCTATCCTACTTTCCTTCTTTTGTCTGCTGTTTATTACATATCCCTATTTTTTCCTTCCACCTTCTACTCTATGATGTTGTTTATTTGCTTTCTAATTCCCATTTTGAACAATACTGTACATCTAGTATGTTACCTTCCTCTCATTTAGGTCCCTATCCATTTTCTTTGTTGTTATATTGTTTTTTTATCTCCTTTGCTAAAATAGCTCCTACCACATTGTTTTTTTTTCTCACTCCATTTCTCACTCCATTTGCCCTTTATGTACTTTCTATTTTTATGTTTTTCTCCATTCCCCGATCTTCCCTCTATCTCCTTTCATTTCCATTGCTCTCCCTATATTTTTACCTCCCTTCCTTCCGTCCATCTCAGTTCTTTCCACCGTCTTTTCTATTTTCTCCTATCCCCCACCTCCCTTCCATTCCATACAACTTTCTTATTTCCACCTTCCTTTATATTTCTCTCCTTTCTCTATAACTTCCTTTCCATACCTTGTGCTTGTTTCCACACTCCCTTCTATTTTTCTCCCCCTTACTTCTACGTCCCTTCCTTTCTAATTCCCTCCTTTCCCTCTACTTTTCTGCCTTTCCATTCTTCTCTCTTCCTGCTACTCTCCTTTCTTTCCATTCTCATACTTCCCTCTACTTCCTTTCCATTGCTCGCCCTGTCTTCTACCACCCTTTCTTTCCATTTCTCACCCATCCCTCTACTTTCTTACCATTCAATTTCTCCCCCTTCCTTCTACCTCCCTTACTTTTAAATTCCCTCCCTTCCTTCTACTTTTCTTCCATTCTATTCTTCTCCCTTCCTGCTACCCTCCTTTCTTTCTATTTTCATACTCCCCTCTACCTCCCTTCCTTTTCAGTCCCCTTCCTATCTTTTACCACCCTTTCTTTCCATTTATCACATATCCCTCTACTTCCCTTCCTTTCCATTTCTCTCCCTTCCTTCTACCTTCCTTCCTTTCTATTTATCACCTTCCCCTGTACTTCCCTTCCTTTTAATTTGTCTCCCTTCCTTCTTTTTCAATTATCACTTATCCCTCTACTTCCCTTCCTTTCTATTTATCACCTTCCCCTCTGCTTCTCTTCCTTTCCATTTCTCACCCATCCTTCTAATTTCCTTCCTTTCCAATTCTTACCTTTACCTCTAGCACCCTTCCTTTCCATTCCTTACCCTTTTTTAAACCCTCCTTTCTATTCTCTTCCTTCCCTCTATTTCCCTATTTTTCCATTTCTCTCTCTTCACTCCAATGCCCTTTCCTCCCATTCCCTCCCTTTTTTCTAACTCCCTTCTGTCCAATTCTCTACTTTTAATTCACCTTCCTTCCATTTCAATTCATTATTTTCCCTTTACCTCTAAACCTTTCCATTCCCCTCAGTTCCATCTGCCTCTCTGTCCTTTCTCTCTGCCTCCCTTCCTTTTCATTCTTTTCCCTTCTGTCCACCTTTCTTTTTATTTTCTCTCATTCCTTTGGCTCCCTTCTTCCTTTTTTTCCACTTCCTCTACCTCTCTTACTTTCTATTCTCTCTACCTTCTTTTCTATTTCTTTCACTTCCCTCCGTATCCATTCCTTTTCATTCCTCTCCTTTTTTCTGCTGTTCTTAGTATTTTTTCTCCCATTTTTTTCTGACTGGTTTTCCTTACATTTCTTCTACTTATTTCTAGGACCAGATTTCCATCAGTGGAGCCTATGGACACACAATCTTTGCTGTCCAAAGCAATACCTTTCTGCTGTATTTGTATGCAGTCAGGCAGGCCCTTATACTACATAGTTGAAGGTAAATCCAAAGGAAATTGTATAATGTATGGCCAGTTTAAGTTTATATATAAAGGATCTTCTTTTTCCAGAGAGTGTAGCAAGAGAAAGAGAACCCTGTATATTACATGACCAGACTAAATACATCAACAAAAGGTAAGTATATTAAAAAAAGCATAAACTACGCACAAGGGTCCCCTGGTGGGTTAGTTGGGGGCAGGGGATTGTAGAAGGGATTGGCTGGAAGACTAGGGTTGAAGGAGTTTATCCTGAATTCAGCTTTAAAGTGCCACACTCCTATTGCCTGTAAGTCCCATTCATTCTTTGTTTGTCTGGTGTTGCAAGTACAGGGACTGGGGAAACAACACAGGGTTGTAAATGATGGAAGATATTTGAAAAAATAAGCTGAAAAAGGATAATTTTCTGCACTTTGCTAAAAGCATACAATGTTGTTATTTACCGCACAGTTGTGCATTGTAATACCATGCAGTTTAGAAGTATAGGCTAAGCCATTAAACTAGATAAAAAGACCGATTGCTAATGTTTTGCTCTTTTCTGAAGGCCATTGTATTATGGGATGTAGATGATGGCACAGGAGGCCTAATAATACCAGATTGTTCACATGGAATATGTTGCCATGTGGTTTCCTCATTTTTAAAAGAAGCAATATGTGCCTACTGGAGAAAATATATTCTTTTCAGTAGAACCTGTTGAGTTGCAGTGCACAGTGACAAATGACTGTTTTTGACATTTTGGATTTCTTGACTACCATGTAGGCAAGTTTCTTCCATCCAGTAATGGAGTCGAGGCTCAGAGGAACATTGTTCCTTTGCAGATTCCATATATATCTCAGGGAGAATAGCTATCTGATTGGATGCTGCCATCCCTCGTGACCTTCGGCGACCATCTTATGTGGAGCAGTCCTTTTAAATAGGAGTGCCCGACTCAATTTGGTGTGCTTTTTGCAAGTGGCTAGGTCAGGGACAGGACCTTGTTTGTTAGGGTGAGTCTTAGTTTAGGGAGCAGTTCCTGTATGAGAAGAGATACCGCTGATTTCTTATCCTCATCCTGATTTCCACAATTGAAGGAAAAAGTAAGTGGGGTTGGTCAGGAAAATTGGGCCCACATCCCTAAATGCAACGCACTAGAAAAGGATCCTTCTTAGTGGGACTTTACCGGCCCAAGTGTTCACATAGTCATAAGTAAATAGGTAAGTGTGTCCATCAATTTAACCCAGGGAGGAATGTATCCCGTAGGTGGATAGTACCCAAATGAGATCCAGCGAGACCTGGCGATAAGCGCCACCGGGGAGAAATGCGACAAAACACGCAGTCCGATGACATAAAAAGTAGAATTGAAGTGTAAATGAAGTACAGACTCCATGGGCACAAGATATATTGATATATTGAAATATTAAATTAAAATATATCTGGTATGACTATATCATGTAAGTGGGCTTGCTGTATAACATACTATTACAGGTTAAATATATTAAAACCTACAAAAATAATAGTTGTAGATATACTAAAGACTAATATATATATATATATATATATATATATATATATATATATGGTGGTCAAGACCATACAACGGTTTAACAGGACACGTTCCACTCAGAGCAGGCCTCGCCATGGTCGACCAAAGAAGCTGAGTGCATGTGCCCAGCGTCATATCCAGACGTTGTCTTTGGGAAATAGACATATGAGTGCTGCCAGCATTGCTGCAGAGGTTGAAGGGGTGGGGGTCAGCCTGTCAGTGATCAGACCATACGCCGCAAACTGCATCAAGTTGTCCCAGAAGGAAGCCTCTTCTAAAGATGATGCACAAGAAAGCATGAGTGCTTCCAGCTACAGTTCATTGAGGGAACCATGAATGCCAACATGTACTGTGACATACTGAAGCAGAGCTTGAGCCCCTCCCTTCGGAGACTGGGCTGCAGGGCAGTATTCCAACATGATAATGACCCCAAGCACACCTCCAAGACAACCACTGCCTTGCTAAAGAAGCTGAGGGTAAAAGTTATGGACTGGTCTAGCATGTCTACCGACGTAAACCCTATTGAGTATCTGTGGGGCATCCTCAAACGGAACTTGGTGGAGGAGAGCAAAGTCATCCCGACACTCCATGGAACAAGTACAACCTTTGTTATATGTTTGACCCTTGCATCATGTTGTCTGGTTTTGTATTTCAGCCATTATTGCTGCTCATGTTTTTAACTATTTGTTAAATCAAATTTCTACTGATTTTTATACACCTGTTGTTATCTTACCTTTTTACTTTTGACTATATGAAAACACTTGGTCTGGTAAGGTCCCACTAAGGGGGATCCTTTTCTAGTGCCCGAACACTTTAATGGTGTGCAGAATTTTTTTTTTTTTTTTAGGGGCACACTGTGGACTGTGGTGTAAAAGGGAACTCTGATGTAAGGGGGTTTCTACTCACCACAGCCCCCAGTTACATCAAAGTTCCCAGCATTCCACCTTACATTTAGGTTTCCCAATGCCCCCTTACTTCAGAGTCCACAGAGCACCCCTTACATCTGAGTCCCCCTTACCTTAGTGTACTCACTCGCTTGGAGACAGGAGAGAGAAGGAAGGGAGGGGGGAAACTTTAGTCACAGACAGTGGATGATGAGCTCACTCCCCTGAGGATGGAGGCACAGGCATTAGCACCTCTCATCCATGATGTATCTTCTCGGCTGCTGGGCTTCAAGTTTCAAGCCCACACATCGCTTTTCTGAGGCACAACATGGGAATTGGGTGGGCCGACGCAGAGGGGTAGGGGCGGGAGGAGAAGGAACAGATAAAGCCCTCTCACCTCTCCCGTGCATGCGTGGGGGGGGGGGTATAGGGGAACTGTGCCAGCTCTGGGCAGTGTGAGAGAGAGCGTCACAGACAGTCAGCTTAGACAACTGCCCGCCAGACTTTCAGGCTGTGTGCATGCCTAAACACTCAGCAGTTGTGATACTGGGCTACTTGGGGAGCCAGCCATGGTCCAGCCTGCATAATGTATCTGGGTTTCAGGCGGTCTGAAACTTGGACATTTGACTCAAAACCCGGGTTGTCTGGGTACCTCATCCCCTGGCCCTACCCACAATTTACCAAGTAAATTGAATTAAAGAGTAGAGATAGAAAATGGGGGGGTTGCGCTACCCTGTTCAACAATAACGTGCACAAAAGATAGTGAATAAGTATCTTATACCCAATAGGCCTAAAACGTGCTTAATCTGTAAGCGGTGGCTAGTGGGTATATAAATGTACCTCTCTTGTGAAGACTAAGTGTATGTGTATGTACCCTCCAATAATGGGTATGATGTGCCTGCACACACATGTGGTTAAACCAAGTACTAAACCATAAAAAGAAAGTCCTAAGCGAATATAAATAATACAATTGGTATACACAGAAAATTGTGCAAATTAATTAAGGTAAGCCATATATGTGCATAACAATGCCCATCGGGTCAAGTAATGTACGCAGTAAAGCTATATACACTTGACTGGAGGCGTAGCATGTGTACGCAAATGTCGTTAACCAACTGTCCAACAATGAGCCAAAATATTTAAAACAGTGTAAAAAAATGATGAAAACAAAGTGCAAAGTGCAAGTCCCAAGAAAAGATATATATAAAAAATTGTTTATGTTCAAAACACCCACAAAAAGTGCTCGTCAATCAGGTGACTATAGTGCTCCCCCCGTCAGGTCCCCACTCACCAGACGTAGTAACCCCTACAGGGGTAGTAGGCATGTGTGGGTATCTTTGGATATGACTCCTCTTCAGCTAACTCGGTGTCCCATCTGATGATGTATTCAGCTCCCGTAGCTGGCTGCACACTGTCAGGTTTCCGAGGCTATCTCCACACGCTCAAGGGTAAAGCACTTGGTCAGCATATGTCCTGAAAATCGCTCCCCAGTCCGGTCTTCATGGAAAGGAAAAATGGGCTCCCATTGTGTAGTATTAAAAATAATATTCATTAAAATAAAGGTAAAAACAAAAGGCTTCCCACCAACAAGTGTGGGAAGGCTACAGAACTACACTCTGTGGTAGGTAAGGAAAGCTGGTCCGAAGCGTGCGTTCCACCTGCGTTCCAACCCTCCTACTTCCGTATCGGGTAAGACGTGAAAGCGTAGCCCCGGCTTACGCGTTTCATCATCAGACGTTCTCAAAGGCGGCCTTTCTTAAAGCCCTGTAGGGGTTACTACTACAATTTTTTATATATATCTTTTCTTGGGACTTGCACTTTGCACTTTGTTTTCATCATTTTTTTACACTGTTTTATATATTTTGGTTCATTGTTGGACAGTTGGTTAACCACATTTGCGTACACATGCTACGCCTCCAGTTAAGTGTATATATCTTTACTGACTACATTCTTTGACCTGATGGACATTGTTATACACATATATGGCTTACCTTAATTAATTTGAACAATTTTCTGTGTATACCAATTGTATTATTTATATTCGCTTAGGACTTTCTTTTTATGGTTTAGTACTTGGTTTAACCACATGTGTGTGCAGGCACATCATACCCATTATTGGAGGGTACATACACATACACTTAGTCTTCACAAGAGAGGTACATTTATATACCCACTAGCCACCGCTTACAGATTAAGCACGTTTTAGGCCTATTGGGTATAAGATACTTATTCACTATCTTTTGTGCACGTTATTGTTGAACAGGGTAGCTCCAACCACCCCATTTTCTATCTCTACTGATTGTAAGTTCCGGCTGGAACCCAATAGGGGGGGCTGCAACCCGTTATCATCCGTAGTGCGGAGCATACCATATATAAATTGAATTAAACCTTAATGCAACACAAAGCAAACCAACATGTACAAACAATGTGCAAGATGCATGCATTTCTTGTTCGAGTCTAAGTTCTGCCTTAAAACGACTGTAATTATTTGATAGAGCTGGAACAGGACTGATGTCATGTACAAAGACCTACACTACAAGGTGCAAATACTTGCAAAACTTCAGCAATAAGAAACAGCAAAACACTAGGAAAAAAATCACTGATTCTGTTTTAGCAATTTCTGAAGGTTTCTCTGTCAGTGTTGGCAGGTGTTGAGGGAAGGTCACCTCCCAGAGATGCGTGTCTTTTCTCCACTTGTCAAGGAAGTGGGGTTAGCGGACATCCCCGGGTGGGGGGGTACAGAGAATCCCAGCTGGTGACTAGGAGACACTGAGCAGTGTCTTACCTCGCCAGTGACATCAATCCCATCATGGCTACAGGATGGCACTCTCCTCCTCTTAACTTGCTGAGCTTGGCTACCATTCCATGTTGCCAGCACACAACACAGACATTTCCCCATCCTGGTCTGTTCTCACCCCGTGCTCCTCTCCATTCAGGAAATGGCTCACAGCTTCTCCCCAGCCAATGAGAACAGAGGGGTGGGGAAATGGAAGCCCAGTACTGGAGCATGAGTGTGGGGCCTTAGGGCAGATCAGAGCTGGACTTTGTGGAGGATATGATAATATGGCAGGGAGGCTGCAGGGGCCCCTTGGAGCTAGGGATGGGGCTGCTATTGTGACCCCTGCAACCCCTTATGCTACACCCATGCTTACCACCATCCAGAAGAAGGAAAACTTTGGGGGCTGCAATGGTCCCCAGCAGTGTGGGCTATGTAATATGATAAGTTCCCACTGCATCCATTCCAACAGAAATTTTATATTTTACCTTTCAGGCCCAGGTGATCATTGAAGAAAGCAATGTTCTACCCAACGGCTGCCCATCAAATTTAGCCTCCCTGTAATCCTTACACCAGCCCTTCCTGTAACACTAACCCTTCTTGTAATACTAACACTAACTCTCCCTGTAACCTTAACACCAACTCTCCTGTAACACTAACCTCCTTGTAATTCTAACACTAACCCTCCCTGTAACACCCAAACTAACTTTCCCTACAACTCTCTCTTTAAGCCTTTCTGCAATCCTAAAACTTCCAATCTCTGTAATCCACACACCAACTCATCATGTACTACTAATCCTTACTGTAGCCCTCCCTCTAAGCCTTCCTGTAATCCTAACACTAACCCTATCTGTAGTCCTAAAACTAACCCTACATGTAATCATATCACTAATCCTCCGTGTAACCCTAGCATTAACCCTCTCTCTAACCTCAACTCCCCCCTTGTCAGTCAGTCCGGGTCCCCACACTTACCCCTTCTTGCAGGCAGGCCTCCGGGCAGTGGCAGCTTCTCTCCAGGCTGTGGGTGGCTGCTGTCTCAGTTCCCCAGCATCTCCTCCCTCCTCCTCCTGGCGGCCAATCCAATCGGATCTCCTTTCGGCCAATCAGGTGACGGGTCTCATGACCCACTTCCTGATTTTCCAAGAGGAGAATTGGTGTTACAGTAGCGAATATTCATTAGCAAGAACATTTGAAGGAGCAGGGTGGATATTTTTTCGAACAGTAAATGTGGTTTTCATTCAGGAAAGTCCATTCAATTACAAAATCAAAGGTTAAAAGCAATGTTTTTGACACACTTTCAAACAACATTTGTCAAGTCAAGTCAACGTACTAATAAGAATTTTTGTATAAATATTTGTATAGGCGTTCTTTCAAAAAGCTACTAGCGTATAAACACATTTTCAGCACCATGGAGAGCTACTGCTGATGTTCTGTCAAAATAGCCAACTTGTCGAAATCTCCAATCACCTCACTTCCGGTTACTCTACAGCACGGATATGCAATTAGCGGACCTCCAGCTGTTGCAGAACTACAAGTCCCATAAGGCATAGCGAGACTCTGACAGCCACAAGCATGACACTCAGAGGCAAAAGCATGATGGGACTTGTAGTTTTGCAACAGCTGAAGGTCCGCTAATTGCATATCCCTGCTCTACAGCATCAGTAATTGGAGATTTGGACGAGTTGCTGTTTTGACACAACACCGGCACGCGTATACATTCCAGTACACGATATTATGAGCGGACATTGTTAGTCCGCCTGATGCTATCAAACCACATGGCCGCCTCCAAGGCAGCGACAACTTTTTCCTCCTTAACCGCTGTTCTGTCAAAACAGCAAACTCTTCGTGTACCGGAGTGTAGATGCTTTGCGGTGTTGTGTCAAAACAGCAACTCGTCCAAATCTCCAATTACTGATGCTAACCTATAGGGCATGGGTCTTCAAACTATGGCCCTCCAGTTGTTCAGGAACTACAATTCCCATCATGCCTAGTCATGTCTGTGAATGTCAGAGTTTTACAATGCCTCATGGGAGGTGTAGTTCTGCAACAGCTGGAGGGCCGTAGTTTGAAGATCCATTCCCTGCTATAGGGTAACCAGAAGTGAGGTGATTGGAGATTTTGACGAGTTGGCTATTTTGACAGAACACCGGCAGTAACTCTCCATGGTGCTGAAAATCTGATGCTGTAGAGCAGGGATATGCAATTAGCGGACCTCCAGCTGTTGCAGAACTACAAGTCCCATGAAGCATAGCAACACTCTGACAGCCACAAGCATGACACCCAGAGGCATGATGGGACTTGTAGTTTTGCAACAGCTGGAGGTCCGCTAATTGCTTATCCCTGCTGTAGAGTAACCGGAAGTGACGTGATTGGAGATTTTGACGAATTGGCTATTTTGACCGAACGCCGGCATTGTAAGTAAGGTAAATATGACTAGGGAATGCAGGATGAGGGCTCTCAAATATCACATGAGCGAACATCAGTAAGAGCTTCTTCACATGTGCTTTGATGTCTTTAAGAGTGATCTGTGTTTGAATTACTCTTCAGAGAGTATTTGACAGGCGGTGAAAAGGCATTGTATCATTGTATGTTTGAATAATCACCTTGTAGATACAGTATATAGTATTACTGGCTGACAAACAATGTGAAAAAATGAAAAAAAATGTACTGCCTACTTCAGAAAAAGTCTCTTATTTTCTGTGCATAGCAAGTCACAGAGAAAGAAATGCAATGGCAGCTGTCAATGACACCTGTCTACTAGCATTGCGATGTGGTTATTATGTCATAGCTACAACAGAGATCACATAATTGGAAACCACACAGGTTCCTGATCGGTAGCAGGGGCTGGGAGCCGTCAGTAATATTGCGGTGTTACAGCTAGAAGCACGCAGCGCTGCATGTTCATAGCTGTAAAGGGAAATGGATATTAACATTCCCACTGCATGGGGCATCATGCTGAGGAATGTTATTCTACAATCTGCAAAAAAGGGTTACTGTATATGTATATCCTAAACTTTTTTTGCGATGAAGAAGGAATGATTTAGAATCTCTGTCATGTTTTCACTGTTGTCTGGGTCCAGGCTAGGTATATTCACGCTCTCCTATTATCCAGATGACTATTGTCTGATGCCCTGTACACGCGACCGGTTTTCCCATCGGAATAAACTCCGAAGGTTTTTCCGACGGAATTCCACTCAAGCTGTCTTGCATACACACGGTCACACCAAATTCCGACCGTCCAGGTCGCAGTGACGTACAACACGTACGACGGGACTAGAAAACGGAAGTTCAATAGCCAGTAGCCAATAGCTTCCGTCTCTATCTTGCTTCAGAGCATGCCTCGTTTTTGGTACGTCGGAACAGCATACAGACGAGCGGTTTTCCCGATAGGAATTGGTTCAGTCGGAAAAATTTAGAACATGTTCTATTTCTAGGTCTGTCAGAATTTTCGACGTAAAAAGTCCGATGGGGCATACTCATGATCTGAATATACCATGAAAAGCTCCCGTCAGACTTTTTCTGTCGGACATTCTGCTCATGTGTACACGGCATAAGACAAAAAGTGAGGGGAATTCCAACATTTACAGTCAGCAGAATAGGATGGGTGGAAAGATTCCAATGAGGTCACTTAATTCTGTGACAACTGTTCCTGAGTGGAACATCCCTGACTTTGTAGAAATTTCCTCTCACTTCCTGTTGCATCTCCCCAACTGGACACAGAAAAATTACCCCCCCCCAGTTCGGTTTGTACCAGAACATGCGAACAGACAAAAAATTTGTGCGAACATGCGAACACTGTTAAAGTCTATGGGACAAGAACGTGAAAAATCAATGTTCATTTTAAAGGCTTATATGCAAAAAAAAAGTTTTTAAAACGTCTGTTTTTTCACATGGGGGGGGCGGTGTCTGGTTGCCCCCTTATTAAAGGGGGCTTCCAGATTATGATAAGCCCTCCGCCCGCAGACCCCCAAAACCAATGGCCAGGGTTGTGGGGATGAGGCCCTTGTCTGCATCAACATGGGGAAAAGGTGCTTTCGGAGGGACCCCTAAGCACCCTCCCCATGTTGAGGGCAAGCGGCCTGGTATGGTTCAGGAGGGGGGGCGTTCACTCATCTCCCCCATCCTGGCCCGCCAGGCTGCTTTCTCGGATAAGGGTCTGGTATGGATTTTGGGGGGGGGGGGCCCCACACCAATTGTTTTTAAAATTTTTCGCGTGGCGTTCCCCTTAAAATATATGCCAGACCGGGCCTGGTATGGATTTTGCGGGGACCTCAGGCCATTATTATTTTTTAAAAATTTGACGTGGATTTCCCCTTAAAATCTATACCAGACCCAAAGAGCCTGGTATGGACTGGGGGGGGGGGACCCATGCCATTTTTTTCTTAATTCTGTCATAGGTTTCCCCTTAACCACTTCAATACACTATATTGTATACTGTACACTGCACTATATACCTGCACGGTATTATATATACTACACTGACTGCACTATATACTCTGAACTGCAGTATATATACTATACGGACTACACTATGTACTCTGAACTGCAGTATATATACTATACGGACTTCACTATATACTCTGCAGAAAAATTGGGCCTTAGGTGTTGGTGGTTCCAGAAGACTGTAACTCCTTCTCACAGTTATGCCCCGTACACACGGTCGGATTTTCCGATGGACAATGTCCGATCGGAGCGTGTTGTCGGAAATTCCGACCGTGTGTGGGCTCCATCGGACATTTTCCATCGGATTTTCCGACACACAAAGTTGGACAGCAGGATCGTGTGTACACAAATCCGACGGACAAAGTGCCACGCATGCTCAGAATAAATAAAGAGATGAAAGCTATTGGCCACTGCCCCGTTTATAGTCCCGACCTACGTGTTTTACGTCACCGCGTTCAGAATGATTGGATTTTCTGACAACTTTGTGTGACCGTGTGTATGCAAGACAAGTTTGAGCCAACATCCGTCGGAAAAAATCCTAGGATTTTGTTGTCGGAATGTCCGAACAAAGTCCGACCGTGTGTACGGGGCATTACTCTTGTTGGGCGCAGGAATGGGCCCTGCTGTTAAATATTATTTCAAAAATTGTAGTTACATGCCCCTGTTCAACAGGGGCAGAAAAATTGGGCCTTGGGTGTTGGTGGTAAAAGAGACGAGAGGTGCTCCTAAGTGTAGCAATATGGTTACATTTAATGAAGGTACAACATTTAGCAATTCACATGGTTGATGATTAAAAGAGGCACATCTAAGTATGCAGGCACCCGGGATAAAGCTGTCAACATAAACCATCCTCCTCACCGCCATCAACGTCATCCCTTCCACTCTGCGCTCCACAAGCAGTTCAAACCACACTTTCAGATCGCTCTGTTGTAGAAAGCTATCAGCCAGATGATCAGACCAGTGGTGATATGCAATTTCTACTTTACTAAACAATGAAGGTCAACATAACATTGCATAGAGGATATCATTTGAGCAAAGTGGTGCAGTATAGAACATTGATACAACAGAAGAAATTAGAACAAGTCTACTTCCGAAAGAGAGAGAAGACATTAGTGCTCACATGTCCACCTTATGAAGGAAGGTTCTGGAAAGCTCCTGGCTGGGTGAATCTGTGACTGGCACAGGCTGCACACTGGCACTGCTGCTGTTGTCTTCGGTCAGGAGGTTCTGGTGGCTGAAAATAGGGCCACCCCACTGCATGGACAGCCCCTCCACATGGACTGTTGCAAATTTTTCTCCAGTGACTGGGGCTTAGATGCTGTTGTGCTCTTGTGCTCACTGCTGGTGGCCCACACACCAGATTTAACAGGGGAGAACCCAGCACCTGGTGACAGTTCACTTGCCCAATCACTGCACTGTCCAATCAGGCGTGGTTTCTCTGAGCACAGGAAGCAGGGAGGAGCTAGAATTTATACCCCTTGGTCGTGTCAAAGAGCTCAGGGGATGCTGGGAGCCCAGAGGATTGTGGGAGTTTGAACTAAAGGGACCTGCACCTGACTGTAGATATAGAGGCACTCCGCCACACTCCACCCCACTTGAACTTGGAATTCCAGGCAAGTTTACAGACCATACAGTCTTTTTGCGCAAAGCATTCAGGCAGTTTCCCAAAGTTAGACCTCTGGGAGCATCTCAAGGGTGGTTTCCAGATTCTCCTCTGCAAACAGGTGGTGGCACGTCCTCACTTTCAGGCATTTCATTAAGCCTCTGGGAGCATCTCAAGGGCTGAGGTTCAGGTTCTTCTTCAGGACCAGTCAAAGACACATGCTCACTTTCAGGCGTTTCAGTAGACAGTGGGCCAGAGGGCTCCACAGTAGGAGTAAGAACCTAAACCAGGCAATCATTGGGCTGCATGGGACTGTATAAACCTGCACATTCTTCTGCAGGCCTTGGAGATAGTAGTGAGGGAACAGGGAGTAGCCACCATTGATTCACTAATGGTTGTGCCACTGGTGCCCCTGCAACCTGTTCTTCTGGCCTTCTAAACAAGGTCTCAGGAATCTCTCCATAGTTTCTAATGGGCTTAAGGAGCCTGCGGTGTAGCCGTCTTGGCTTGTCTTGGGTACCTTCTTTCTGGATGTCATAGACTGGCACTCCTGGAATGGGTTGCTGTAACACAACTCCAGGCACTTCCTCCCATGGAGTTTGTAGCTTGCCCTGCTGATGTGTACCTTTGTGTCGGATCAAGACCCTGTCTCCAGGTCTCTCATAGACCTCTTTTCTTGTTCTTCCCGTTCTATCTTCTCATTCTACCCAAGTTTGATCCTTAATAAACTGTTGGACTTCTGACAGCTGTTGCCTCCACTCTCGAATCCAAGATGCTGGAGTATACTCTAGTTCTTCAGTGGGGACAACACCCCATAGATCTGTGGGGCCCCCAAGAGTACGACCAAACATAGCGTAATAAGGGGAGCGACCTGTTGCTGAGTGCACTGTATAGTAGTTATACTTCCAGACAACTTCAGGCAAGTAATGGGTCCATCTGGTTCTTTTCTCATGGGCCAGTCCTCTCAACAGTTGTATCAGGGTACTATTAAAACTCTCAGATGCACCGTTACCCTGTGGGTGGTAGGGGGTCGTATGTGTCTTCTTGACAACTAAGAAACGACACCACTGCTGTAAGAACTCACTTTCAAAGAAGGGACCTTGATCAGAATGTATTTTTTGAGGGCAGCCATAAGAAGGACAAAAGTGCTGTTTGAGCTGCAGTCTTTGCAGTCTGGTCACGAGTTAGCACAGCTACTGCAAACTTGGTGGTTTGTCCATAACAAGGACATGGCGATATCCATCACCTGACATGTCCAGAGTGAGGAAGTTAACTGTTAGCACTTCCAATGGGGCAGATGTGCTCCAAGTCATGGGAGGCACCTGGGCCTCAGCCTCCTTCGTCACTGAGCATACCAAACAGAGTTGACATACTTGCTCAATCCACTGCAAGAGCCCCACACACATAGCTTGCCTTTTGAACCAGGCGAAAGTGTTTTGGACACCCCAATGTCCTCCTTCCACATGAATTCTTTCTGCCAATGGTCGAGCTCTGGCCCGTGACAGTACGACCTGCCAGGTTACTGATGAGTCATGGGGAACATTATCCTGTAATACAATACGCTATCTTTTAAGATGAGAGGGGATCACTCACTCAACAGTTTCTGTGTTTCTGGTAGCAGTTTTGACCTTTCCTTTCTCTACTAGGCCACCGCCGCAGCTGCACTGCAGCTTTTACTTGGACAATCACAGGGTCATCATTCTGCATCTCTGCCCTGTTGTACTCTTCCAGCACGTGGATGAGGTCCACCCGTGGTCTACTCTTAGGTCTTGCCCCATCAAGGGTGGATTGTCTCTCAGACAATGCTCCATTGTCCTCTGGAAGGTAGCTGGTGCATTGTTTAACCAGAAAGGCATCCCTTTGAACTGTCATAGTCCCATAGAAGTGATGAAAGCAGTTTTTGGGTGATCTGCTTTGAAGACAGGGATTTGCCAATGCCCACTGGCAAGGTCAAGCGTAGAAAAGAACTTGGCTTTCCCTAGGGCAGCTAGGGACTCTTCAATTTGTAGCAGAGAATAGGCATCTCTAGTAGTGACAGAATTCAACCGTTTTTAATCTACACATAAACGGAGGGTGCCATCCTTTTTTCTGCAGTAAGAAGATGGGAGCTGCCCATTGGCTCTTGCTGTCTTCAATTAAGCCTTGTTGCATCATTTGTTCCAACATCTGCTTGACTTCCTAATAAAGGTGAGGGGGTATGTTTCTGTAGCACTCCTGGATGGGTAGACTCTCTCCTGTGGAGATCTCATGCTCAATCCCATTGCTACAGCCCAGGTCAAAATCCCCCTGTAAAAACACCTCTGACCACCAAATGCCTTACTGCTTCTGATTGAGTGGGTGACAGTTCCTCTGTGGACAGCTGTAGAAGTGGGAGTATCTGTTCCCCTGCCCATGCTTGGTCTGTTCCTGCTGACCATTTGGCAACATTCACTTTCACTACATAGCTCCATCTATGGAATTTCTGGAGCTCTATATGGTCCACTTTAGGAGTGATCACACCTGTAACCAGGACCAGCTCTGCCACTGGTGTCCTTGGGGGCAGGCGAAGTTGAATAGTTTTACTGTTACGCATCCTAACTAATACAGTGCCTTGCCAAACTACTGTGAGGGTTCTAGCAACAAACGCTGCCATATCTGAGGGTAAGGGTTCCACTAGGACTGGGACACCTTGCAGCCGATGGCACAATCCAACATTCATGGGAAGATCTTGGCAGGGAGGAATTACAATTTCTGTCCCAAAGGGAACCCTCACAACGCCAGCTTTTTCCTTGATATTTGCCTTACTTGAGGCAGAGTCCTTTAGTACTTTCAAGGCATGAAGCAGTTTTCTGATCTCCTTAGGTGGTCCCAGGTGGGTAGGGCAACGTTTCAAAAGCTCAGGCTTCAGGCTCTCGATGATATTCATGCCCAATATAACCTGTTGTCGTCCTTCTCCAGACCGCTCGGGTGACCACCACACCTTTTTGGCCAAGGTCCTGCCCCTACAGTTTTACTTTCATCCAGGTAATTCCAACCACTTCTATGGGAAGTTTGTTGGCAGCTGTCAGTGAAATCCATTGAGTATCCTGACTCATTTTCTTCTTTTAGAAAGTACTGCTGGAACAAATATTCTGGTAAAATAGTAACTTGCGACCCAGTGTCAAAGAGGCACTTAATCTCCTGGCCATCAAAGTATCAAAGTATCCATGCACCACAGGGCAATTGACCAACATGTCCCCGTGTGACTGGGGTGTCATCCCACTGGGCCGCCCCCCTGCTTTACTCCTAGCTGTGGGGCGCTTTTGGTTTACCGCTCCCTCTATCAGGGCAATCTCTCAAGCAATGCCCCTTTTTCTGACAGCCCCAACATGGGGAGAGTGACCTCTCTTGTTCGCTTTCTCCAGGAGGGGGTGTAGTTCTTGGATAGTCTTGTTCACCCCTCAGCACGACTAGTTCCGTCTGGAGCTGGACCATCCCTTCTGTCAGTTTGTGGATGGCAGCCTCGCATGAAGCGGTTTATTCAGTTTGTGGCGATTCGTATGGTTTATCGCCTATGCTGGCCACGAGGACGTCCGTACTAGCATGTCTCTGCTCTGTACACGGGATAGCTGCCTCTAATAATTCATGGAATTTTAAGTTTGGTTCACTTCTGTCCATTTCTTGTAAATTTTCCCTGACTTTGTCAGACAGAAGCCCATCAACAAACTGATCCTTCAGCCAACCGTCTGTGTCACTCCACCCAGTGCGTCCTGGTCGCCACC
Organism: Lithobates septentrionalis; assembly: GCA_037952835.1. Classification (NCBI taxonomy): domain Eukaryota; kingdom Metazoa; phylum Chordata; class Amphibia; order Anura; family Ranidae; genus Lithobates; species Lithobates septentrionalis. The sequence continues at coordinate 1,398,459 of JBBDGP010002095.1, read as the reverse complement.
TTTCCTTGCAGCAGACCTCAGCTGCTATATACTGCAATTCCAGAGCATACTGTGGAATGGATTCTCCCTCTCTCTGCTTCCTACTAATAAAGTGAGCCCTAAGGTCTCCTAATGCAACCGTTGGAGTGTACACTGCTTCCAAGCGGCTGATTATCTTGTCCAGTGAATCCTGGTCCTCTGCTGGAAGGTGCAGAATTAACTTTCTTGCTTCCCCTTCAAGAGCGTTAATGGCCAGATCTGCCTGCTGTGCGGGTTTAACCCCATATGTTCGTATCAAGCCCCTAAATCTCCTAATCCAGTCATCTAAATCCTGATCTGGTCCTGTGTATTTAGGCAGCTTTTGCAGTAGCAATCCTGCCAGCAATAGGGAAGTAATGGCAGACTGTTTAACTCCCTCAGTGCAGCAGCCGGCTGACTCTGCCATCGTGCTGCTCCCCTCACCACTGACTGACATGGCTGATCCTGTTTCGTGACGCCAAGTGTTGTATAATGGTATCAGCCAAATGATCAGACCAGTGGTGATATGCAATTTCTACTTTACTAAACAATGAATGTCAACATAAGATTGCATAAAGGATATCATTTGAGCAAGGTGGTGCAGTATAGAAACTTTGATATAACAGAAGAAATTAGAACAATTCTACAAATGGCCACTAGAAGGCAGTAGAGTTCATGAGTTCAGTTCAACTTCTGGAAGAGAGAGAAGACATTAGTGCTCACATGTCCACCTTATTAAGAAAGGTTTGGGGAAAGCTCCTGGCTGGGTGGATCTGTGACAGGCACAGGCTTTACCCTGGCACTGCTTCTGTTGTCTTCGGTCAGGCGGTTCTAGTGGATAAAAATAGGGCCACCCTGCTGCATGGAGAGCCCCTCCACGTGGACTGTAGCAAAGTCCTCTCCAGTGAATGGGTGTCAGGGCTGGGCTCAGCTTTTCCTTCTCTGAGCTGGCCACTCAGCTGTCGGCTAATTGCCAGCTCCCATCTCTCTCCACAGATAGAGGAAAAAAGTAAATACTTGCCTCACATTAAAAATGAGTATAGGCACCACATCCCTACAATATACAACATGCAATAAAGGGAAAATTGGGATTTTAAAGGTGCAAACAGGGTGACACGATATTTTTTATATAAAATTTTCACATTTTATTTTGAAAAATTAATAAAAACATGGTTATAAAAAGAGTTTACATGCAATGTACTGGAACAATCTTTAAATAGTGCAACCGAAGGATTGATTTCTCAACATGTTTCACCATGTGTCTTTTTATAACCATGTTTTTATTAATTTTTCAAAATAAAATGTGAAAATTTTATATAAAAAATATTGTGTCACCCTGTTTGCACCTTTAAAATCCCAATTTTCCCTTTATTGCATCTCTCCACAGTTACTCGGCTGTTGATGATATCCTGTTCGTCAGTCCTGCCTACTTAAGCCGTCCAGTCCAGAGGGGCTCTGCCTTTGCCTTGGTCAACATCACAGTGACGATCTCCTGCATTCCTGTTTAAAGACTTGCTTTGCTGACATCCTTTCTGGCTCCAGATCCTGCTTGGTGTTTTTCTATGTGGATCCCTGACTTCTGGCTTGGCTGACTATCCGTTCCGGTTACTGAACTTTGGCTATGTTTTGACCACTTTTGTTCTTTTTACTTTTATTATTAAACAAGTGTGATTTAACTGTACTTCTGTCTCGGCCTGATTTCATGATTTCTGAAACTGGGGCTTAGATAGATGCTGCGTGCTCTTGTGCTCACTGCTGGTGGCCCGCACACCAAACTTAACGGAGGAGAAACCAGCACCTGGGATTGTGGGAGTTTGAATTAAAGGAACCTACACCTGACTGTAGATAAAAAGGCACTCCGCCACAGCTCTACTGCAGGGTAGTCTTTCAGAGTAATGCCCTGCACACACGGTCGGACATTGATCGGACATTCCGACAACAAAATCCTAGGATATTTTCCGACGGATGTTGGTTCAAACTTGTCTTGCATACGCACGGTCACACAAAGTTGTCGGAAAATCCGATCGTTCTGAACGCGTTGACGTAAAACACGTATGTCGGGACTATAAACAGGGCAGTAGCCAATAGCTTTTGTCTCTTAATTTATTCTGAGCATGCGTGGCACTTTGTGCGTCGGATTTGTGTACACACGATCGGAATTTCCGACAATGGATTTTGTTGTCAGAAATTTTTATAGCAAGCTCTCAAACATTGTGTGTTGGAAATTCCGATGGAAAATGTGTGATGGAGCCCACACACGGTCAGAATTTTCGACAACAGGTTCCTATCACACATTTTCCGTCGGAAAATCCGACCGTGTGTACAGGGCATAACAGCAGTGAGAGCCAGCGGTGTGGGGGATGGTCTATGTGGACAGCTTTACCCGGATGCCTGCATACTTAGATGTACCTCTTTTATTCATCAACCATGTGAGTTTCTAGATGTTGTACTTTAATTAAATGTCACCATATTGGTACACTTAGAGGCACCTCTCTTCTCTTTTATACCCTGTAGCTCCTGATAGATTTTGCTTCTAATCCCCTTGTGTAGGCTGCCATTTGTGTGGACATTTTATGGTTACACAACCTATCACATTGCTATAATCTTTTTATATGAACTATAAACTGAAGGACCTATGAATAAATGGTTGTGGAACGAATCATTTGAGTTTCCATTATTTCTTATGGGAAAATTTGCTTTGATATAAAATCAAAGGATTTACTGTGTGTGTGTATATATATATATATATATATATATATATATATATATATATATATATATATATATATATATATATATAATGTCATTTCCGGCCACTACGTTTTATAGAACTTCAGTAGATATGAGATATAAACTATCGAGCACACCGGTAATTGGAAACACTTCCTGTGCAGACTCCATTTGTATTGATTTGTACGTCATTATTGATTTGGACATTTGTTCTACCTTTAGATTTGCACTACAATAGTTTTGAAGATTGGCATCTATGTCCTGATGAAGCAGTCTCTGCGAAACACGTTTACAGAAAAACAATTTGTTAAGGTGCCTTAGTTACAGTTTATAAGTGCATTCTTTTATGATATGTTTAAGGTCTTTCCCACCGCTTTTAAGGTAAATTCTATGTAATATTTGTCTTCTGGGGGTTAGGACTAAAGTCCCTTTTTTCTCTACCTCTACTGTGCTTTTAAATGTTTCTCACTCTATCCAAAACTGAAAAGCTTTAACTATATATATGCTTTAAAGCTAAGACCCCCCCACCAATATTCACAATCTTTCCATTTTCATTTCATACTATATAGCACTCATCACCAAAGGGGCTGCTTGAAATAATGCAGGTCCCCTTTACCTATTCAGAGACTTCCAGGCCCAGTTACCATCTCCAGAGCACACCAACAAAATTCAGACTGTCTAGGGGTGTCATTTTGAAGAATATTGCAGTACTTGAACATAGACGGGTAGAGGGATGAGGGTACAGGATATTCCAAAAACATATGCAGGTACAGGGGGACAGATTCTCAAGCAAAATCTTTCAGTTGCCTTAACTGCTTCCTGACCGGCGCACGCCGATGTACGTCGGCAGAGCGGCACGGCTGGGCAAATGGGCGTACCTGTACGTCCATTTGAATTTCCCGCCGTGCCAGTGCGTGCGCGCCGGCCGGGAGCTCCGTGAGTCGGGTCGCGGGTCCCGCGGACTCGATCGCCGCGGGGATACCCGCGATCGCCTCATGGAGCGGATGAACGGGGAGATGCCGTTGTAAACAGCATCTCCCTGTTCTGCCTAGTGACAAGTGTCACTCGATCTCTGCTCCCTGTCATCGGAGCAGAGATCAGTGACGTCACCCACACAGCCCATCCCCCTACAGTTAGTAATCACTCCCTAGGACACACTTAACCCCTCCCCGCCCCCTAGTGGTTAACCCCTTCACTGCCAGTGTCATTTACACAGTAATCAGTGCATTTTTAATCGCACTGATCGCTGTATAAATGACAATGGTCCCAAAAATGTGTCAAAAATGTCCGACATGTCCGCCATAACGTCGGAGTCACAATAAAAATCGCTGATCGCCGCCATTACTAGTAAAAAAAAAATATTAATAAAAATGCCATAAAACTATCCCCTATTTAGTAAACACTATAACGTTTGCGCAAACCAATTAATAAACGCTTATTGCGATTTTTTTTACCAAAAATATGTAGAAGAATACGATCGGCCTAAACTGAAGAAAAAAAATGTTTTTTTTATATATTTTTGGGGGATATTTATTATAGCAAAATGTAAAAAATAATGCGTTTTTTTCAAAATTGTCGCTCTTATTTTGTTTATAGCGCAAAAAATAAAAATCGCAGAGGCGATCAATTACCACCAAAAGAAAGCTTTATTTGTGGGAAAAAAAGGATGTCAATTTTGTTTGGGAGCCACGTCGCACGACCGCGCAATTGTCAGTTAAAGCGACGCAGTGCCGAATCGCAAAAAACGCTCTGGTCAGGAAGGGGGTAAATCCTTCCGGGGCTGAAGTGGTTAAGTATTTCTGGAGGTAAAGTGGACAGCCAGCTAGTCTGAGTCTCTGTAAGACCAATCACAGCCCTTGCAGTAACCTCTGGTGGCACACCTGGAGTTCTAGACAAAAGGCCCTACTCACAATGTCCAGAGACAGCTTCCAACCCGCTTCCCTCCAACACTCTTCAGTGAAAGGGGTCCTTCTCCAGCCCGGCTTCCTAAAATAACATCTGCTGTACATATTTATCTTATATGGAGCTAAAATAAATTTGGACTTATTGAAAAGCCTGTATGGATTTGCAGATTGTCTTCTATTCATTTACTTCGTTAGCAGCTGAGCGACTGCTCATCCTGCACCTGACAGCTCAGGAGGATCACTATATAATCTGGAGTAGTAGCACCTTTTTCCTTCTATTGACTTCCTAAAGTAGTGTCCTCCAGCAGATTTCCTTCAGGCTCTCAGCCAAGCACAACCTGAGGCCTAACAGCAGCATATCTTTAGCAGCACAGGCTGCCTCCCAGGGGCTGAGGCCCCAGAAGAAGAGAGCTCTGAACAGCCCTCTCAAACATTTATCTTCTCCCCAGCCTCCTTCTGGGTGCCCCTCCCATTGATTGCCTGATGACAGATACATATTCCTAACTCAGTGGCTGACCCTCCTAGTGTATTTCTGGAAGCTTCTTCCAGAGGTAGCCAAGAGCAATCAACCTACAGATTTAGGAATAGACCTGATCAGACCTAAAAAATAGATTGCTGCTCAGCTGGGTACAGCAGAGCTAAAAGCAAAATTTTATCCAGCCTAGGGCAAAGCGCTACATATATTTCAGACCTAGTGATACCATTACTGTGTCTTTGTGCTTCTCTATGCAATGCATGCAGAACATGGCAACTGGCAGGGGACAGCAGGGTCCCGTACAAAGCTTCCTAAAAACAACCCAGATCCTATTCTCTTGAGAGCCCTAAGCCCTGATGCAAGCAGTAGGCTGGCTTTTGGAAATAGTTATGCAGACATCAAATGCCTTCATGATAGGCTGTCGATTTGGAAGAATGGCCATTTATATGCAGGCCCTGAATGCAAATCACCCTAGGTAACACCTATATGTGATGCTGAGCCTCGGTGATCGACTAGAGGATGCTGGGTGTCCTCCATCCAGGAAATGAACTTCAGCTTCTAATGCACACTATGAGAAGCTTACAATGTGCAGTGAAATCATGGTGTGCAAATTTAGTACAGGAGAGGAGCCTGTAGAACTATGCAAGACTGAAGGGAAGGCTGGAGTTCAGCTTTAACCAGGGCCAGGACAAGGAGTGGGCAGGAGGGACAGCTGCCCTGGGCACTGTGGTTTCATGTGAGGTGAGGTGCGAGGAGATTGAAGGGGAGGGGATTTGTGTTGGGAGGAGCAATTTGGGGGGCAGCAGGGGGTAAGAATTGCTAGGAGTGGTGATTTAGGGGGATTTGTGCTAGAAGGGGGAGGGGTTGGAGTGTGGACAAAGGATGTGTATTGGGAGGTGAAATGTGAGTGGTGGAGGATCTGTGCTAGGAGGGGTGACTTTTTTTGGGAGGGGCATTTGTGTTGGGGGGATTTAGGGGATGGAGCGGGGGAAAAGATTTGTGTTGGGAGGAGGGATTTCAGCAGGGGTGGATTTGTACTGGGGGAATTTATGCTTAGGGGGAAAGCATGCAGATTAATGCTCAGTTTTTTTGGGGAGGGGGTTGGCTGACACATAGGGTTTATACATCTAGGGGGGGGGGGGTGAAGTTTGGCATGTTCGCCCTGTGCTCTAGGTGACCTTTTCCAGGCACTGGCTTTAACACAAATGATTCTGGATGTAGGATGTAGATGATCACTGGGTTTGTATATTAGCATCCCTAACAAGGACAAGAAGGGTTAACAGGTTTTATTTAGGCATCTAAAGCCTGCCATTAGAAAGTGCTTACATCGGAGTCCTTCTTAAACACTGTGTACTCTATCTGAACACAGGCAGTACAGCAAATTATACAAGTTATTTTCTGATAAATGTCATCTAATGGAAATTCTGGTTATTGACAACCTAGCCGGTCCGCGGAGATTGTATTTGTTGAATATCATTAACATCTTTCCCATTTTCAATGCTTCTGCCTCCATTTTGTTACGTTGTGAAATGTGTTGATTTGGCATATTTCTTTTCACATTACTGGCTCAGCATTTAATATCCGAAGATGCCAGCCTTGCATAAACTTCTCCTGCACTCGGCGCACATTAAAATGACTTCCAGAGGCCTTCCCATTTATGAATGATTTTCAGCACCCTCCTTATTTATCAACAACAAACACTTCAAATGAGATTAAGAGACAGAACAGGTAAATGTCTTTTCAGCTGCTGGAAAATCACTTGTAAATGTACTTTTATACTTTCTTTGGATACATAATAGATTAAATCAGAGGCATTAAATAGAACCTTCAGGGCCCCGGTGCAAGAAACCATGAAGGGCTCCGCTGACCAAGTCAAGTGTGACCCTGGTCGTTTTGCCACTGGTGTCAGTATTTTTTTTTGTTATTTGTTAAAAATTATTTTTTACCATTTTATTTGATTATTATTATTTATTTTTTATGTAGCGCCCTGGGGTTTAGTCAGGGAGCTCCTCACCAAATTCCTTGTCGGGGTAGCTACCATAGTTAAATTGTTAGAGATACATTGATTTCTCCCTATGTTTGGCCTTGTTGTACTTTTCTCTTCTACCACAAGGTGGCCGGGCACTTGGTGGTACTAGATATGAGAAGGACAACTCAAGGTCAGGTTATGGGTATATGGGGTATCTTAGCCAATGGGCAGGGGTTTTCTTGAATCCCTTGGACTGCTGGGAGAGCCTATATATTCAGGTGGAGTCAGGTGATCTGTGTTCTGTGCCGCCCGGACTGCCGTCTTTGTGGACATGTGTCATCTGCCCTGGGCTGCTAGGCCAGAGATTGGGCCTATCCTGGGGGCATCTGGCTGCCAGGCTGTGTGAGGGCCTATCCAGAAGTAGGAGGGCAGTGCAGGGTTGGGACTGCGGCTTGCAGTACAACCAAAAGTGACGGTTCTGCTGGCCGGAGAACCTGTCGTGGTCGGAGGTAGAAGGGATGCTGTCGCCACTAAGGGACCAACCACCTTTACCAGGGACCTCAGTGAGTAACTGAAGCAAGTACCGGAGCAGTATTCTCACCGAACGGGCACGGCGGAGAATCTGGAAACTTCATACTGTGATCAAGTCAGGGAACCAACCAGGGAGGTGACGCTTGCAGAGCAGCCTTGTGTGTCAAGCCAGGGACCGAGACGGTCAGCGGGGGGTGAAGCTTGAAAGCTATGCGAAGTGCCAAGCTGGGGACCCAGCAAGGAAGCATGACGCTTGATGGAGATACCACCACAAAAGCCTTGAGGAGCCCACGGGATTCAGAGTTAGTGAATCAGAAGGTCCCGTGAGAGACCAGGAGCTCAAGGGGCTGAAGAACTACAAGTAGAAGTTGTAGTAAAGCTGAGAGAACTGTTACGTTTGAATTAGGAACTGTTAAGTACTGAAGCCATAGGGGACAGCAAGCCTGCATGTGCAGAAGTGGCACCTTGCTGGGGCCTTTCCCTTTACTGCTGTCCTCCTATTGAAGCCTTGGAGTCTGCCTATGGAAATTGCAACCACTTAAGGGTGTCCTGGTCACAACCCTCTTCCCCTTGCAAAATATAAAAGGACTGTTAAAAGAAATAAGACCTCTTTTGCATCCAAGAAGTGTCTGACGCCCAATGACTTTTACCACCTTTGCACCCACTATACCTCACAACCCACTACATATTGAAGGATGTCAGCGGTCTGTGGCCTCAAAGGTTCTTATTAGACTGGAAGAGGTTAGAGATTCAGCTACATTTACAATTTTATTTTTTTATTATTTTTTTACAATTTGTATAGGAGCCCCTGGTGTCAATAGTTTTTTTTTATTATTTTATTTTTTATTATGTTTTACAATTAGATTTTTTTAATTCTTCTTTTTTTTTTACAATTTTATTTTAGCGGTCCTGTTGGGGGCTTTGGTGAAAAATTTAGGGGTCTAAACAGACCTCTAATGTTTTACCTTTAAGACAGAGAAAGGAGATTAAGGACAGAGCCCTCAATTTTAATTTCTGCGGCCTCCGCTGCACAGAGTGAATGGACAGGAATTTAGTTATGACTGAATAGAGTTGGTGATCGGTACCAATCACTGACTCTGTCCATTCATCAAAGGAAAGGGCTGATAAATACCATATTTATTGTCCCCTACCCCTCTCCATCCTGTCACATCCCCCGCAGCAGCCGGCAAGAGAGGGAGGGAAACTGGCAGCACTACAGGGGACAAGGGGGGCCAGGGGAGCACACAAGGCCCCAGGGGCAACAGAAAGAAGAGGAAGCAGGATGGGAGGAGGAGAAACATCACAGCACCCTGCCGTTAGTACTTCTCTCAAGGACCCCCAGCCCTGATGCAAACAGTGGGCTGGTATTTAGGAGAGAATGCCTTGACAGGTGGATGTCAGTCTGGAAGAATGGGCATTCGTAGGCAGACTCCATTTGCATGCGTGACTGCCCACATGCAGGGCTGGAACACAGTTCCGGCACCTGCAGTACTGAATGTATGTAATGGTAAGGGGTGCTGGGGAATGCTGGAAGGTCTATTTTTGCTGGCTGCTGGGGAACTATTTTTTCTGGGATGGTCTGTTGTTACTCGTGGGGGATCTACTGTTGATGGAGAGGTCTATTGTTGCTGGGATGGTCTATTGTTGCTGGTGGAGGATCTATTGTCACTGGGGGGGGGGCAATTGTTGCTGGTTGCTGGAAGACATAGGCGTGCGCAAGGGGTGTGCCAGGTGTGCCTGGGCACACCCTAATCCTGGGTTTGGCAACCTGTCAATGGTGGGCAGGTGATTGTTAAACCACAACCCTTCCTTCCCGACCCTCAGAACCTGGACAGGAGAGGTGGCGTGGGTGGAATTTAGTGGAACCGATCTGTATTTTCCTCCTGCAGCAGCTGAAAGTAGGCTTCTCCTCTCCCTTTTGTCAACATTCAGCTACCACAGGAGGAAAATATAGGGGATTGGTATTAATATATGCCACCCCGCCACCCCTCATTTCCCTGATCCTCTTCCTTCTGTTGCGCGGGTCTCCCATGTGCTCCCTTGCTCCCCCTTCCTCCCACCTTCCTCCCATTGTTTCAAAATGGAGAGCGGGGAAGAGGCCGGTAAATATGTCAAATGCATATGTGTTGGAGCTTTGGGGTGCACACCCTAATGCAATAGGCTGCACACACCTATGCTGGAAGATCTATTGTTACTGACGGGGGTCTATTGTTGCTGGGGTGGATCTGCCTGCTGGGTTGAATGAATAAACATTTATTGTGTGCACTAGGCTTAAGTCTGGTGTTTTTCAAAAGAACAAGCTCTCTTGCACTTAAAGGTGGGACAAACCATTTACCACTGGCAGAGGTGCTTACAATGATGAACTTTTATTTGCTTGCTTTATTTACTTACTGAAAAACCTTAATCCAAAAAGGTAAAAACTGTTTGCTATAAGCGATTTTAACGTGTGAGCTGGAGTATGTAATTGGTTTAGTGCGGGGCTTTTTTTCAGCGAGAACGTGAGGGAACGCAGTTCCAGCACCTCCAGTACTGACTGTATGTAATGATAAGGGGTGCTGGGGTGTGCTGCAGGATCTATTGATGCTGGCTGCTGAGAGATATATTCTACCTGGAGGGGATCTATTTTTGCAGGGGGGTATATTCTTACTGGTGGGGGATCTATTGTTGCTGGGGGTGGGTCTTATACAGCGGAGGGGTCAGTTATGGCTGGGAGAGATCTATTGTTGAGGGAGGGGACTATTTTTGCTGATTGCTGGAGAGTCTATTGATGCTGGCTTTGAGGAGATCTGTTGTTGCTGCCAGGGGATTTTGTTTCGGGTGGCCCATTGTTAATGGGGGATCTATTGTTGCTAGAGGGGGCTTTATTGTTACTGGCTACAGGGGATCTATTTTACTGCTTTTCTTGTTATCATTAACAAATTCCATACAAATTACTTATCACCACAAAATGATACTTGGTTCTGTGTTCTCTAAAAGGACAATAATGGGAGGTAGGTAGAGGGTGCTCAGAGGTGGGTAGAGGTGGAGTAAAGGGGTGACTCAGAAAGGGGGAATTCCTGCACCTATTCTCTGAGAAAAAAAGCCCTGGTTTAGTGTATCTAAATATGCTAGTGCATCTACCACTACCCCCTCCTCCCCCCACAATGCTGCTGTCCAAAGGTGCCCCTGTGCTCCTTCATCCAGAGTGGGGGCACTCTAATACAGGAGGCGTGTTACTGGCCAGCTGATCACCTGGTGAGAACAGAGGAAAAAAATCCTTGAAAAAAAAGAAAACTAATGCAGCCACCACATTTAATGGTTGCTACACTGCAATATATACATTTTTTAGTTTGGGGTTAATACTGCTTTAAATCTGCAGTTCAATTAAAATAATAACTTGTGATCCTGCCTTGGAAGTTGGGTTCAGGTATTTCCTGTTATAGGGTGACAACACTCTGTCCCTGTCTCCCAATTGGGTTCCTGTGTTGTCACTAGGGATGCGCAGAACACCCCCCCCCCCCCCCCCCCCCGGTTTGGTTCGCACCAGAACTTGTGAACAGACAAAAAATTTGTGCGAACATGCGAACACCGTTAAAGTCTATGGGACACAAACGTGAAAAATCAAGTGTTCATTTTAAAGGCTTATATGCAAGTTATTGCCATGAAAAATGTTTGGAGACCTGGGTCCTGCCCCAGGGGACATGTATCAATGCAAAAAAAAGTGTCTAAAACAGCCGTTTTTTCAGGAGCAGTGATTTTAACCACTTGACAACTGGGCACTTAAACCCCCCTCCTGCCCATACCAATTTTCAGCTTTCAGCGCTCTCACACTTTGAATGACAATTACTCAGTCATGTAATGCTGTACCCAAATGAATTTTTTGTCCTTTTTTTCATACAAATAGAGATTTCTTTTGGTGGTATTTGATCACCTCTGGGTTTTTTATTTTTTGCGCTATAAATGAAAAAAGACAAAAATTTTGAAAAAAAACGCATTTTTATTAGTTTCTGTGATAAAATTTTGCAAATTATTAATTTTTCTTCATAAATTTTGGCCACAATTTATACTGCTACATATCTTTGGTAAAAATAACCCAAATTAATGGATATTATTTGGTCTTTGTGAAAGTTAGAGAGTCTACAAACGATGGTGCAAATCATAAAAAATTGATCACACCTGATGTACTGGTGGCCTATCTCATTTCTTGCGACCCGAACAAGCCAGGAAAGTACAAATACCCCCCAAATTACCCCTTTTTGAAAGCAGACATTCCAAGGTATTTAGTAAGATGCATGGTGAGGTTTTTGATGTTGTAATTTTTTCCCACAATTCTTTGCAAAATGAAGATATTTTTTTTCCCCCCACAAAATTGTCATTGTAATAGGTTATTTCTCTCACATGGCATGTGTATACCACAAATAACACCCCAAAATACATTCTGCTACTCCTCCTGAGTATTACGATACCACATGTGTGGGGCTTTTATCACAGCCTGGCCACACAGAGAGGCCCAACATGCAGGGAGCACCATCAGGTGTTCTAGGAGCATAAATTACACATCTAACTTGTTGACTACCTATTACACTTTTGAAGGCCCTGGAACACCAGGACAATGACACGTGACATTGACGTGGCACTGATGACAGATAGCACTGATACGTGGCACTGATTACACTGATGTGGCACTGATGACAGATGGCACTAATACATGGCACTGATGACAGATGGCACTAATATGTGGCACTGATGACAGATGGCACTAATATGTGGCACTTACAGATGGCACTAATACGTGGCACTGATGACACGTGACACTGATGACAGATGGCACTAATATGTGGCACTAATGACAGATGGCACTAATACGTGGCACTGATGACACGTGACACTGATGACAGATGGCACTGATACGTGGCACTGATGACACGTGACACTGATGACAGATGGCATGTGACAATGACAGGTGGCACTGATGACAGATGGCACTAATATGTGGCACTGATAACAGATGGCACTGATGACAGATGGCACTTATACGTGGCACTGGGGACAGATGGCAGGACATGACAGTGGGGACAAATGGCAGGACATGACAGTGGGGATAGATGGCAGGGACATGACAGTGGGGATAGATGGCAGGGACATGACAGTGGGGACAGATGGCAGTGGGGACACTTTTTTTTAGTTTTTTTTTTTTTTACACTTACCACTGCAGCGGTTCGCTCTCCCTCCTCACACGCTGTCTCTGTGTGAGGATGAGAGCCTGCGATGAGAGATGATCTCATATGTTTACATATGAGATCAACTCTCATTGACACCGACGATCGCGCTGAAAACAGCCGCTATGATTGGCCGTTTTCAGCGATCTGTGACTGGCTGTGTCCAAGGGACACGGGCAGCACAGAACTTCCCCGATGCGCGCCCGCGGGAGTGCGCATTGCAGAAGTAAACAGGAGGACGTCCAGGGACTGCCTCCCGGCAGTTAGCATCCGCGCTCCAGCCGTCTTTCGGCTATAGCACGGGCGCGAAGAGGTTAAGAATGCTTAAAGTGAAACAATAAAAATGAAATATTCCTTTAACCAGTTACCAACCGGACCATAGCTAAATGACGGCTGCAGGGCGGTTGGATAACTCTGGGAGCACGTACTATGACGTGATCCCAGGTCCCTGGCAGTCACGGATGTTCTCGGGTGCGCGCCCCAGGGGGCGCACAAGACCAGGATTCTGGGATCACGTCATAGTACCGCATCACGGATCCCGGTAAACGGCCGCTGATCGTGGCTGTTTACCATGTGATCGCTCCGTCAAATGACGGAGCGATCACATGTAAACAAACCGGCGTCATATCAGCGGAGCGGATGGCAGCAGCCCTCAGGTGCTTCTACCGACTCACCGCTACGATCGAAGGCAGGATCTTTTTTTATTTTTATTTTTTTATTTTGGGCTTTCCAGCCTAGAGGTGAGATGTGGGGTCTTATTGACCCCATATCTCACTGTAAAGAGGACCTGTCATGCCATATTCCTATTACAAGGGATGTTTACATTCCTTGTAATAGGAATAAAAGTGATCAAAAAAATTATTTTTTGGAAAAAAGCATCAAACTAAAATAAATAAAGTAAAATGAACAATAAAAAAAAATGTTCCCCGCATACGTAAGTCCCACCTACATATGAAAATGGTGTTCAAACCACACCTGTGAGGTATCGCTGCGATCGGTAGAGCGAGAGCAATAATTTTGGCCCTAGACCTCCTCTGTAACTCAAAACATGTAACCAGTAAAAAAAATTTAAAGCTTCGCCTATGGGGATTTTTAAGTAGCGAAGTTTGGCGCCATTCCACTAGTGTGTGCAATTTTGAAGCGGGACATGTTAGGTATCTATTTACTCGGCATAACTTCATCTTTTACATTATGCAAAAACATTGGGCTAACTTTACTGTTTTGTTTTTTTTTAAAGCACAAAACTGTTTTTTTCCAAAAAAAACGCGGTCGAAAAATTGCTGCGCAAATACCATGCGAGATAAAAAGTTGCAACGACCGCCATTGTATTCTCTAGGGTCTTTGCTAATAAAAATATATAATGTTTTGGGGTTCTATGTAATTTTCTAGCAAATAAATGATGATTTTTACATGTAGGAGAGAAATGTCAGACTTGGCCTCGGTGCTCCAGAACGCCTGAAGGTGCTCTGTGCATGTTGGGCCTCTGTATGTGGCCACGCTGTGTAAAAGTCTCACACATGTTACTATTACCCAGGAGTAATAGCAGAATGTGTTTTGGGGTGTAATATGTGGTATGTATATGCTGTGTGTGAGAAATAACCTGCTAATATGACAATTTTGTGAAAAAATAAAAAATAAAAAAAAAATCTTAATTTGGCAAAGAATTGTGGGAAAAAAATGACAACTTCAAAAAACTCATCATGCATCTTTCTAAATACCTTGGAATGTCTTCTTTCCAAAAAGGGGTCATTTGGAGGATATTTGTACTTTTCTGGCATGTTAGGGTCTCAAGAAATGAGATAGGCCGTCTGTACTTCAGGTGTGATCAATTTTCAGATATTGGCACCATAGCTTTTGAACTCTATAACTTTCACAAAGACCAAATAATATCCACCGATTTGGGTTATTTTTACCAAAGATATGTAGCGGTATAAATTTTGCCCAAAATATATGAAGAAAAAATTACTAATTTGCAAAATTTTATAACAGAAACGAAGAAAAATGCATTTTTTTACAGAATTTTCGGTCATTTTTCTTTTATAGCGCAAAAAAGAAAGAACCCAGCGGTGATTAAATACCACCAAAAGAAAGCTCTATTTGTGTGAAAAAAGGACAGAAATGTGTTGCATGACTGAGTAATTGTCATTCAAAATGTGAGAGCACCGAAAGCTGAAAATTGGTCTGGTTATTAAGGGGGTTTAAGTGCCCAGTGGTCAAGTGGTTAAATATTGTGCC
This sequence comes from Lithobates septentrionalis, assembly GCA_037952835.1. Taxonomy (NCBI): domain Eukaryota; kingdom Metazoa; phylum Chordata; class Amphibia; order Anura; family Ranidae; genus Lithobates; species Lithobates septentrionalis. Next base: position 1,383,420 of record JBBDGP010002095.1, on the reverse strand, counting down.
TGGGGGTTCCCCTTAGCCTGCCTGTAAAGTAGCGCATTTTCCCCATGTTTAGAACAGTACCGCAGAAAAATGACATTTCTAAAGGAAATAATGTAATTTAAAATTGCTTGTGGCTGTAATGTATTGCCAGATCCCAGCAATATACATAAAAAATTATTGAAAAAAACAGTGTGGGTCCCCCCCCCCCCAGTCCATACCAGGCCCTTCGGGTCTGGTATGGATATTAAGGGGAACTCCACGCCAAAATGTAAAAAAAAAATGATGTGGGGTCCCCCCAAAAATCAATACCAGACCCAAAGGGCCTGGTATGGATGGGAGGAACCCATGCCATTTTTTTTTCTTGATTCTGTCATAGGGCTCCCCTTAACCACTTCAATACACTATATTATATATTGTACACTGCACTATATACTCTGCTGAAAAATTGGGCCTTAGGTGTTGGTGGTGGCAGAGCATGGTAACCCCTCACAGTAATGCCCTGTACACACAATCGGACATTGATCGGACATTCCGACAACAAAATCCATCAAATTTTTTCCGACAGATGTTGGCTCAAACTTGTCTTGCATACACACGGTCGCACAAAGTTGTCGGAAAATCCAATCGTTCTGAATGCGGTGACGTAAAACACGTACGTCGGGTCTGGTATGGATATTAAGGGGAACTCCACGCCAAAATTTAAAAAAAAATGATGTGGGGTCCCCCCAAAAATCAATACCAGACCCAAAGGGCCTGGTATGGATGGGAGGAACCCATGCCATTTTTTTTTCTTGATTCTGTCATAGGGCTCCCCTTAACCACTTCAATACACTATATTATATATTGTACACTGCACTATATACTCTGCTGAAAAATTGGGCCTTAGGTGTTGGTGGTGGCAGAGCATGGTAACCCCTCACAGTAATGCCCTGTACACACGATCGGACATTGATCGGACATTCCGACAACAAAATCCATCAAATTTTTTCCGACAGATGTTGGCTCAAACTTGTCTTGCATACACACGGTCGCACAAAGTTATCGGAAAATCCAATCGTTCTGAATGCGGTGACGTAAAACACGTACGTCGGGACTATAAACGGGGCAGTAACCAATAGCTTTCATCTCTTAATTTATTCTGAGCATGCGTGGCACTTTGTGCGTCGGATTTGTGTACACACGATCGGAATTTAAATGATCGGATTTTGTTGTCGGAAAATTTTATATCCTGCTCTCAAACTTTGTGTGTCGGAAATTCCAACGGAAAAAGTCCGATGGAGCCCACACACGATCGGAAGTTCGACAACACAATCCGATCGCACATTTTCCGTCTGAAAATCCGACCGTGTGTACAGGGCATTACTCTTGTTGGTCGCAGGAACGGTTCCTGCTGTTAAATATCATTTCAAAAATTGTAATTACATGCCCCTGTTAAACAGGGGCAAAAACATTGGGCCTTAGGTGTTGGTGGTGCCAGAACATGGTAACCCCTCACAGTTACTCTTGTTGGGCGCAGGAACAGGCCCTGCTGTTAAATATTATTTCAAAAATTGTAATTACATGCCCCTGTTAAACAGGGGCAGAAACATTGGGCCTTAGGTGTTGGTGGTGCCAGAACACAGTAAGCCCTCACATTTACTCTTGTTGAGCGCAGGAATGAGCCCTGCTGTTAAATATCATTTCAAAAAATTTAATTACATGCCCCTGTTGAACAGGGGCAGAAAAATTGGGCATTGGGTGGTGGTGGTGCCATAAACCAAAAATATTGTTGGAAGCTAGCATCATCATGATTGAGGAGGAATGGGATAGGCAGCATAGGCAGTCTTCAAGGAATCCCAGATCCATAGCAAATTCAATCAGTTACATCAGCATCAGGTGCTTGATAGCTGCTGATCCAGGACTGATTCATTTTTATAAATGTGAGCCTATCAACTGAGTCTGTGGACAGGCGCACTGTTTGATCTGTTACAAACCCTCCAGCAGCACTGAATGTGCGTTCAGAAAGCACAATGGATGGAGGACAGGCCAGTAGCTCAATTGCATATTGAGCAAGTTATGGGCAGGGGTCCATCCTCAAGACCCAGTAACCCAGTGGATGCTCTGTTTGAAAGGTCTCCAAGTATACTCTTGCCCCTAGATATTCCTGCACCATATAATGCAGACGCTGGCAATGGTTGCTGGAACCTTGGTGCTGAGGACAGAAAAATTGTTTAAAGGCATCGGTCAGCCGGCCACCTTCTCCACCACTCTTCCTCTGACCAAACGAAGCCTTAGAAACACATTCTCCAGCACCAGCAAATGGTAACCTCCCAGGGTCTGGAAATGCATTACACAAACTTTTCTTCAAGGCCTCCTGAAAATGTTTCATCTTCTGCTCCCTCTGCGAAGGCAGGATGAGTTCTGCAACCTTACCCTTGTAACGTGGATCAAGAAGGGTTGCCAGCCAGTAATGATCCCGCTCCTTAATACCACAAATGCTAGGGTCCTTTCGCAGGCCTTGCAGAATCAGGGAGGCCATGTAGCTTAAGTTTGCAGAGGCACTCGATTCTGAGTCCTCTGGGTCACTAAGGATCACATTATCCGTAACTACCTCCTCCCAGCCACGTACAACTCCTTGGGTAGACTGTAAATATATATATATATGAATACACCGCCTGAAGTGTATTATATAATGTACACCACTGAATTAATTGTATACATACGCTACACTGAATGCAGAGTATATATATATATATATATATATATATATATATATATATATATATATATATATATATATATATATATAGACTGTATATATATATATATATATATATATATATATATATATATATATATAAATACACCGCTTGAATATAGAGTATACACTGAATATATAGCCTACGCTAAATGCAGAATATATATATATACTAGACTGTGTATATATATCAAATACACTCCCTGCGCTTCCTGAATATAGAGTATACACTGAATATATAGTCTACAAAGTGGAAGCTCAGGGCCAAAGTCATCACTTGGGACCATTTCCTAGGTGACTGGAATGCCATCTCCATGTTCATTCCACAATCAACGAGCTGGTCTCTCGAGTGTTTCAGATGCCACTGGTTTTCGGCCATCTTTGGACGTGTGTAGTTGGCCCCCAGGTCTAAAGCTGTGTTTGGGGCCCAAAAATTTCTGATGGCTGCCCTGTCAGGTTTACTCGCCAAATTAGGCTCAATTTCAAAACCATTTTCTGCAAATTTGTTTACGATCAAAGCAGCTTTCGCTGGTTCCAAACAGGGGGCCCCTTTTTCATATCCTCAAGTACATGGGGAGCTGGCGTTCCTCCTGTTATAGTTGATACATACCGGAACCCTATACTGAAGTCATCCAGGTATTCGCTACTTCACTAGACTGTTTGTTGTTACGTGCCCTTTCATCAAGCTTTCACCTACTTTTGTGTCTTTTTTGCCCTCTTTTGGGCATCCTTACCAGCTAGGCCAAGGCACACCTCAGGTCTTGGTGGTTAGGGTTATCGCATTTCCAAGTGAAGACTCTGACTACAAGTTAGAAGGCTGGCTGGAGGCTAGCCTGCATTTGTAGGAGGAGTCTGAGGGGTATATATCCCGTCTTCTCTGTCTAGGGCTGCGTCGGCTCGTTTTTATGGTTCCCACCCACTCGTTTCCCCCAAACTTTCATATATACATGTACACACTGTACATTTTTCATATTCATACATTCAGGGTATGCCCTCTTTTAGGCGTGCGGACCAACTAGGCCAAGGCACACCTCAGGTCTTGGTGTTTAGGGTTATTGCATTTCCAACTGAAGACTCTGACTACAAATATAAAATACACTGCAACTAACTAACTAACTAACCTGCCTGCCTAATCTAGCTCAAGCTTTCTCTCCGTCCACGCCAACAACACTCCACGCGGCCGCCGACTAAGTCCCCCTGAGCCATGATTGGCCAATTATGGCTCTCTCTGCAGAGTGCACTGTGATTGGCCAAAGCATGCAGGTCAGGTGCATGCTTTGGCCAATCATCAGACACTAATGCACTGCCTTCCACAGCACTCTAATTTCTTGCGAAAGTCCCATATTGTTCGCTGTTCAACGAAAGGGCGAACATCGAGCTCATCCCTAGTTGTTACCCTGTCACATGTACTTCTGATGAAGACATTCAAGTGGCCGTTCATTACACAGACATGGTCCACTGTTGTCACCATCAGGAAACCCACTCTAAAAATCGCCATGGCTCGAGTGGCTGTAGACAGGAAGTGGCTGTAAATAGGTGTCAGGAGGTCAGCAGCACTGAGATACAATAAAGGATGAAAAAAAAAAGTAACGGGTATTCATTTAAAAGAAAAAATGTAAGTGGCTTATTATGATACACAGCACTTTAGTAAACTGTCATTCAGTTAGGGTTTGCATCTACTTTAACTGATGCTCCCGCTGTACATGGCAGAAAATAGAGAGCCGTATTTAGCGCTGTGAAGACATTAGAAATAACAAGAGGTGAAGTCTGATGAAATCTGAACAATCTTTAAGGGGCAGCCAGTGACATGTCATTGTATTATGCCGCGTGTCGGGCGGCGATTGTCCCGCTGATAAGAAGCACATCAGACACCGCACTCTCACCATTACACACAGAGAACCAAAGCACAAAAGCTTGATGTGCACTTCAAACTGAGATGCTCTCAGAAACTCCGCAGTGCTCTGCATGCTTCATTACCTTTCATGCAATTGTTTTGTTAACACTGTCAGTTCTGTTTCTTTGCAGCTTTTTTTTTTTTTTTTACTGGGAGGCGGAGATATGTACCTAGAGAAATAAAATACTCTAAGAAATAAATCCTCAAATGCAGTAATGTACATTTAATACCATAAAATAGATCGTAATATCTAAAGCAGCTTTCCATGCATATAAACATTACATATAAAGCACCGGTGTAATGCTCAGTGCTGAAATGCCTGATTATGAAAAATAGTGGGAGGACATGCATAAGTATGCTGGTTCATCAATAGCAGCAATAAAAATATATTGTAGAAGTCAAAATTTAATGAAAAAATTAAAAAAATAAGTTTTTGTAAAAAATTGATCGATCAAAGTCCTGAAATAAACGAGTTGAACATGGATTTCTAGGGGGTGCGCCCCTGTCAACTCTGAAACAAATGCTGCAAAGGGAGCGAAGCTGCTTCAGGCGCAGGCTGGGGGAAGGAGGGAGGGCGCAGCATGGAGGTTTTAGTTTATTTGTTGTTTAGCTGCTGTCACCAAGAAAGCAGGGAGAACGGATCCAAGCATGCAGAGGAGGGCGGAACGATGGGCAGATTCCGATTGCAAGTGTGTGCAGGCAGTGAGCGCCACACTGTGCGGGGAACAAAGGAGGTCAGGGTGGAGGAGGCTCCCCGCTGGTTGCTGCAGCTGCCACCGCAAGTCCTGCTAGAGATATTCTCATGCCTGTGTGGGACACAGCTAATTCTCCTATCCCTGGTGCTGCAGGACCATGTGGGGGAGATGTGGGGGGATTGTGTGTGTCATGGGGAGGGGGCTATCTGAAGAGTGTGATCAGAACGGAGTGATCTGGTGGGGTATCTGGAAGTGTGATCAGAGTGGAGGGATCAGGGGGCATCTGGAGGTTTGATCAGAGTGGAGGAATGGGGGGGGGGGGGGGGAATCAGGGTGTGTGATCAGAGTGGAGGGATCAGGGGGATTAGGGGGTGTGATCAGAGTGGAGGGATCTGGGGGGTGATTAGAGTGGAGGGATCTGGGGGCATCTGGAGGTGTGATCAGTGGAGGGATCTGGTGGGAGATTTGGAGGTGTAATCAGAGTGGAGGGATCTGAGGGCATCTGGAGGTGTGATCAGTGGAAGGATCTGGTGGGAGATTTGGAGGTGTGATCAGAGTGGAGTGTTCTGGGGGCATCTAGAGGTGTGATCAGAGTGGAGGGATCTGGTGGGAGATTTGGAGGTGTGATCAGAGTGGAGGGATCAGGTGGCATCTGGAGGTTTGATCAGAGTGGAGGGATCTGATGGGAGATTTGGAGGTGTGATCAGAGTGAAGGGATCTGGGGGCATCTGGAGGTGTGATCAGAGTGGAGGGATCTGGGGGCATCTGGAGGTGTGATCAGTGGAGGGATCTGGTGGGAGATTTGGAGGTGTGATCAGAGTGGAGGGATCTGGAGGTGTGATCAGAGAGGAGTGTTCTGGGGGCATCTAGAGGTGTGATCAGAGTGAAGTGATCTGGTGAGGTATCTGGAAGTGAGATCAGAGTGGAGCCATCAGGGGGCATCTGGAGGTGTGATCAGAGTGGAGGGATCTGATGGGAGATTTTGAGGTGTGATCAGAGTGAAGGGATCTGGGGGCATCTGGAGGTTTGATCAGAATGGAGTGATCTGGTGGGGTATCTGGAAGTGAGATCAGAGTGGAGGGATCAGGGGGCATCTGGAGGTGTGATCAGAGTGGAGGGATGGGGGGGGGGGATCAGGAGGTGTGATCAGAGTGGAGGGAGAATCAGGGGGTGTGATCAGAGTGGAGGGATCTGGGGGCATCTGGAGGTGTGATCAGTGGAGGGATCTGGTGGGAGATTTGGAGGTGTGATCAGAGTGGAGGGATCAGGGGGCATCTGGAGGTGTGATCAGAGTGGAGGGATCAGGGGGCATCTGGAGGTGTGATCAGAGTGGAGGGATCTGAGGGCATCTGGAGGTGTGATCAGAGTGGAGGGATCTGAGGGCATCTGGAGGTGTGATCAGTGGAGGGATCTGGTGGGAGATTTGGAGGTGTGATCAGAGTGGATGAATCAGGGGGCATCTGGAGGTGTGATCAGAGTGGAGTGATCTGGGGACATCTGGAGGTGTGATCAGAGTGAAGGGATCTGGTGGGAGATTTGGAGGTGTGATCAGAGTGGATGAATCAGGGGGCATCTGGAGGTGTGATCAGAGTGGAGTGATCTGGGGACATCTGGAGGTGTGATCAGAGTGAAGGGATCTGGTGGGAGATTTGGAGGTGTGATCAGAGTGGATGAATCAGGGGGCATCTGGAGGTGTGATCAGAGTGGAGTGATCTGGTGGGAGATTTGGAGGTGTGATCAGAGTGGAGGGATCTGGGGCTGTCTGGAGGTGTGATCAGAGTGAAGGGATCTGGTGGGAGATTTGGAGGTGTGATCAGAGTGGAGGGATCTGGGGCTGTCTGGAGGTGTGATCAGTGGAAGGATCTGGTGGGAGATTTGGAGGTGTGATCAGAGTGGAGTGATCTGGGGGCATCTGGAGGTGTGATCAGAGTGGAGGGATCCTGGGGGCATCTGGAGGTTTGATCGGAGTGGAGGGATCTGGTGGGAGATTTGGAGGTGTGATCAGAGTGGAGGGATCTGGGGGCATCTGGAGGTGTGATCAGTGGAAGGATCTGGTGGGAGATTTGGAGGTGTGATCAGAGTGGAGGGATCTGGGGGCATCTGGAGGTGTGATCAGAGTGGAGGGATCTGGTGGGGTATCTGGAAGTGAGATCAGAGTGGAGGGATCAGGGGGCATCTGGAGGTGTGATCAGAGTGGAGGGATCTGGTGAGAGATTTGGAGGTGTGATCAGAGTGAAGGGATCTGGGGGCATCTGGAGGTGTGATCAGAATGGAGGGATCTGGGGGCATCTGGAGGTTTGATCAGAACGGAGTGATGGGGTGGGGTATCTGAAAGTGAGATCAGAGTGGAGGGATCAGGGGGCATCTAGAGGTGTGATCAGAGTGGAGGGATATGGGGGGAGAATCAGGAGGTGTGATCAGAGTGGAAGGAGAATCAGGGGGTGTGATCAGAGTGGAGGGATGGGGGGGGGGATCAGGGGGTGTGATCAGAGTGGAGGGATCTGATGGGGGGTCTGTGGGTGTGATTAGAGTGGAGGGATCTGGGGGGGGATCAGAGTGGAGAGATCTGGGGGCATCTGGAGGTGTGATCAGTGCAGGGATCTGGTGAGAGATTTGGAGGTGTGATCAGAGTGGAGTGATCTGGGGGCATCTGGAGGTGTGATCAGAGTGGAGGGATCAGGGGGCATCTGGAGGTGTGATCAGAGTGGAGGGATCAGGGGGCATCTGGAGGTGTGATCAGAGTGGAGGGATCAGGGGGCATCTGGAGGTGTGTTTAGAGTGGAGGGATCTGAGGGCATCTGGAGGTGTGATCAGTGGAGGGATCTGGTGGGAGATTTGGAGGTGTGATCAGAGTGGATGAATCAGGGGGCATCTGGAGGTGTGATCAGAGTGGAGTGATCTGGGGACATCTGGAGGTGTGATCAGAGTGAAGGGATCTGGTGGGAGATTTGGAGGTGTGATCAGAGTGGAGGGATCTGGGGGTGTCTGGAGGTGTGATCAGTGGAAGGATCTGGTGGGAGATTTGGAGGTGTGATCAGAGTGGAGTGATCTTGGGGCATCTGGAGGTGTGATCAGAGTGGAGGGATCCTGGGGGCATCTGGAGGTTTGATCGGAGTGGAGGGATCTGGTGGGAGATTTGGAGGTGTGATCAGAGTGGAGGGATCTGGGGGCATCTGGAGGTGTGATCAGAGTGGAGGGATCTGGTGGGGTATCTGGAAGTGAGATCAGAGTGGAGGGATCAGGGGGCATCTGGAGGTGTGATCAGAGTGGAGGGATCTGGTGAGAGATTTGGAGGTGTGATCAGAGTGAAGGGATCTGGGGGCATCTGGAGGTGTGATCAGAATGGAGGAATCTGGGGGCATCTGGAGGTTTGATCAGAACGGAGTGATGGGGTGGGGTATCTGAAAGTGAGATCAGAGTGGAGGGATCAGGGGGCATCTAGAGGTGTGATCAGAGTGGAGGGATATGGGGGGAGAATCAGGAGGTGTGATCAGAGTGGAAGGAGAATCAGGGGGTGTGATCAGATGGGGGGGATCAGGGGGTGTGATCAGAGTGGAGGGATCTGATGGGGGGTCTGTGTGTGTGATTAGAGTGGAGGGATCTGGGGGGGGATCAGAGTGGAGAGATCTGGGGGCATCTGGAGGTGTGATCAGTGCAGGGATCTGGTGAGAGATTTGGAGGTGTGATCAGAGTGGAGAGATCTGGGGGCATCTGGAGGTGTGATCAGTGGAGGGATCTGGTGGGAGATTTGGAGGTGTGATCAGAGTGGAGGGATCAGGGGGCATCTGGAGGTGTGATCGATGGAGGGATCTGGTGGGAGATTTGGAGGTGTGATCAGAGTGGAGGGATCAGGGGGCATCTAGAGGTGTGATCAGAGTGGAGTGATCTGGGGGCATCTGGAGGTGTGTTTAGAGTGGAGGGATCTGAGGGCATCTGGAGGTGTGATCAGTGGAGGGATCTGGTGGGAGATTTGGAGGTGTGATCAGAGTGGATGAATCAGGGGGCATCTGGAGGTGTGATCAGAGTGGAGTGATCTGGGGACATCTGGAGGTGTGATCAGAGTGAAGGGATCTGGTGGGAGATTTGGAGGTGTGATCAGAGTGGAGGGATCTGGGGGTGTCTGGAGGTGTGATCAGTGGAAGGATCTGGTGGGAGATTTGGAGGTGTGATCAGAGTGGAGTGATCTTGGGGCATCTGGAGGTGTGATCAGAGTGGAAGGATTCTGGGGGCATCTGGAGGTTTGATCGGAGTGGAGGGATCTGGTGGGAGATTTGGAGGTGTGATCAGAGTGGAGGGATCTGGGGGCATCTGGAGGTGTGATCAGAGTGGAGGGATCTGGTGGGGTATCTGGAAGTGAGATCAGAGTGGAGGGATCAGGGGGCATCTGGAGGTGTGATCAGAGTGGAGGGATCTGGTGAGAGATTTGGAGGTGTGATCAGAGTGAAGGGTTCTGGGGGCATCTGGAGGTGTGATCAGAATGGAGGAATCTGGGGGCATCTGGAGGTTTGATCAGAACGGAGTGATGGGGTGGGGTATCTGAAAGTGAGATCAGAGTGGAGGGATCAGGGGGCATCTAGAGGTGTGATCAGAGTGGAGGGATATGGGGGGAGAATCAGGAGGTGTGATCAGAGTGGAAGGAGAATCAGGGGGTGTGATCAGAGTGGGGGGATGGGGGGGGATCAGGGGGTGTGATCAGAGTGGAGGGATCTGATGGGGGGTCTGTGGGTGTGATTAGAGTGGAGGGATCTGGGGGGGGATCAGAGTGGAGAGATCTGGGGGCATCTGGAGGTGTGATCAGTGCAGGGATCTGGTGAGAGATTTGGAGGTGTGATCAGAGTGGAGAGATCTGGGGGCATCTGGAGGTGTGATCAGTGGAGGGATCTGGTGGGAGATTTGGAGGTGTGATCAGAGTGGAGGGATCAGGGGGCATCTGGAGGTGTGATCGATGGAGGGATCTGGTGGGAGATTTGGAGGTGTGATCAGAGTGGAGGGATCAGGGGGCATCTAGAGGTGTGATCAGAGTGGAGTGATCTGGGGGCATCTGGAGGTGTGATCAGAGTGGAGGGATCTGAGGGCATCTGGAGGTGTGATCAGTGGAGGGATCTGGTGGGAGATTTGGAGGTGTGATCAGAGTGGATGAATCAGGGGGCATCTGGAGGTGTGATCAGAGTAGAGTGATCTGGGGACATCTGGAGGTGTGATCAGAGAGAAGGGATCTGGTGGGAGATTTGGAGGTGTGATCAGAGTGGAGGGATCTGGGGGTGTCTGGAGGTGTGATCAGTGGAAGGATCTGGTGGGAGATTTGGAGGTGTGATCAGAGTGGAGTGATCTGGGGGCATCTGGAGGTGTGATCAGAGTGGAGGGATCCTGGGGGCATCTGGAGGTTTGATCGGAGTGGAGGGATCTGGTGGGAGATTTGGAGGTGTGATCAGAGTGGAGGGATCAGGGGGCCTCTAGAGGTGTGATCAGAGTGGAGTGATCTGGGGGCATCTAGAGGTGTGATCAGAGTGGAGTGATCTGGGGGCATCTGGAGGTGTGATCAGAGTGGAGGGATCTGGTGAGAGATTTGGAGGTGTGATCAGAGTGAAGGGATCTGGGGGCATCTGGAGGTGTGATCAGAATGGAGGGATCTGGGGGCATCTGGAGGTTTGATCAGAATGGAGTGATGGGGTGGGGTATCTGAAAGTGAGTTCAGAGTGGAGGGATCAGGGGGCATCTAGAGGTGTGATCAGAGTGGAGGGATATGGGGGGAGAATCAGGAGGTGTGATCAGAGTGGAAGGAGAATCAGGGGGTGTGATCAGAGTGGAGGGATGGGGGGGATCAGGGGGTGTGATCAGAGTGGAGGGATCTGATGGGGGGTCTGTGGGTGTGATTAGAGTGGAGGGATCTGGGGGGGGATCAGAGTGGAGAGATCTGGGGGCATCTGGAGGTGTGATCAGTGCAGGGATCTGGTGAGAGATTTGGAGGTGTGATCAGAGTGGAGAGATCTGGGGGCATCTGGAGGTGTGATCAGTGGAGGGATCTGGTGGGAGATTTGGAGGTGTGATCAGAGTGGAGGGATCAGGGGGCATCTGGAGGTGTGATCAGAGTGGAGTGATCTGGGGGCATCTGGAGGTGTGATCGATGGAGGGATCTGGTGGGAGATTTGGAGGTGTGATCAGAGTGGAGGGATCGGGGGGCATCTAGAGGTGTGATCAGAGTGGAGTGATCTGGGGGCATCTGGAGGTGTGATCAGAGTGGAGGGATCTGGGGGCATCTGGAGGTTTGATCAGATTGGAGGCATCTGGTGGGAGATTTGGAGGTGTGATCAGAGTGGAGAGATCTGGGGGCATCTGGAGATGTGATCAGTGTAGGGATCTGGTGGGAGATTTGGAGGTGTGATCAGAGTGGAGGGATCAGGGAGCACCTGGGGGTGTGATCAGAGTGGAGGGATCTGGTGGGGGATTTGGAGGTGTGATCAGAATGGAAGGATGGAGGATATAGGGTGGAGGGATCTGATCTGGTGGGGTATCTGGAAGTGTGTTCAGAGTGAAGGGATAGGGGGATCTGGAGGTGTGATCATAGTGGAGGGATGGGGGGGGACCTCAAGGTTTGATTAGAGTGGAGGGGTAGGGTGGGGATCTAGAGTGTGATCAGAGTGGAGGGATCTGGTGGGGGACCTGGGGATGTGATCAGAGTGGACAGATTCTGGGGGGGGGGGACAGAGTGGTGTAATCTAGGGGTGTAATCAGAGTGAGGGAATCAGAGGTGGGGGGGGGGTACCTGTGGGTTGTGATCAGAGTAGGGGTATCTGGGGGGTGTGATCAGGGTGGGGGTATCTGGGGGGTGTGATCAAGGTAGGGGCATTGGGGGTGTAATCCGAGTGGGGGTAGCTAGGGGGTGTGATCAGGGTGGGGGTATCTCGGGGGTGTGATAAGAGTGGGGGGGATATCTGGGGGTGTGATCAGGGTGGGAGTATGTAAAATCCATGGGTTAGAGGGTGCAAATGACTTGGTTTGCCCCAGGTGCTGACAACCCACGCTACGCCACTGACTCCACAATAACTGCAGGAGGGGGCGGAGACAGGACCAGTCACCCTGCACAAGGAGAAAGATCAGCAGTGACCGGTCTTTATTACAGGAACCCCCTGCACAGAGGCAAAGTTTCACACTGGATTAGAGAAAACAACAATGTTTATATAACCAATGAAAATCGTGCAAAGATAACTCCAAAGTGCACAAAATATGTAAATGTGAATGTCCATCAAAAACTATAAGTGGCCATTAAAGTGGTTCTAAAGGCAGGACATTTTTTACCTTTATGCATTTACTGCAATAGGCTCTGTTCCCACTAGTGCAACTTGTCATGCGACTTTGGATACATAAAGTTGCATGATAAGTCACAGCCAACTGATTTCAATGGCACCCATTCCAATCTATATGACTTAACCTCCCTGGCGGTATGATTATTTCAGATTTTTGCGTCTCAAAGTGGTACAATTATTTTGCATAGAAATTTGGCATTTTATATTGTAGGCCTGTAATTCTTAACAATAACACACTTAAATCTGTCCACCAGGAGTCTAGTAGATATCCCGGGTATGATGAAGTTTGAAACACAAAATCATAAATTTTAATATAATAAATAAATATAAATAATTATAAAAAATAATAATATAATAATAATAAAATAAATTTCCCCACAATTCACTATCGCTCAATTGCAAGCGTTCTAATTTACTATCGCTGTATTATAGCTGGTCTAAAACCACCTTTGACGTAAAGGGACACTTTTTGGTTGTTATGGACAATCTCCAGTTTCCAGGCAGAAAGAACAGTATATATCATATAAAACTGCATGCAGGGCACTGGACAAAGCACTGGGGACAAAAGGGACGTGAAATGATTTCATACAGTAATGTAATCTGTAAGATTACACTGTACTGTATGTGTCATGAATTTTCCCTTTTTTTAATTTGCCGTCAGGCTCCGCCCCTGTGCGTTGCGACGCTCGCAGGGAACGGAGCCCGGCACACAGGACATTGGGGTGGAGGACAGAGCCCGCAGACACAGCGGGGGGACATCGCAGGATCCTGGGGACAAGGTAAATACACCGCACCAGGATCCTGAAATGTAATCCCGAGTGTGGCTCGGGGGTTACCGCTAATGGTGCTGAAATTTAAACCCGAGCCATACTTGGGAAAACTGCCAAGGAGGCTACAGTTGCTGCAACTTTAAAAAGGTTTGTGCAGTACTTTGACTTTCTTGTGACTTGAGTACCAGAGAGTGTAAAATTGCATCAAAGTTGCATTAAAATGGCATCAAAGTCTCACTCCAAAGTTGCACTCAAAATCACGCGACTTTGGGTTTGTACTAGTGGGAATGGAGTCTTAAGGTAAAAAATGTCCCATGGGTTGTACTGCCCCCTCCCTGCCCCCTCACCGCCCCCTCAATACTTACCTGAGTTGTATTTCCATTCAGCGCTGTGCCTGAGTGCAGCAGCGCTGTTTTCTCTTCCTCTCTTCACAGGACTCAGTGAGAGCAGTGGGAGCCATTGGCTGCTGCTACTGTCAATCAAAACCTGTGAGGAGGGAGCGGGGGGCGGGACAGAGCCACATTCTGTGTGTCTATAGATGCAGAGAGCCTGGCTTGGGAAAGAGCTCGCAGGTGTGCCACCATAGGAAGTGGCGCACTGAGAACAGAAGTAGCCTAGAGTGCTGGAAGGGACCTGAGAAGAGGAGGTTCAGGGCCACTCTGTGCAAGACCCCTGCACAGAAGCAGGTAATTAAAAATAGGATTTTTATAACAGCTTACCTGTAAAATCCTTTTCTTTGAAGTACATCACGGGACACAGAGCCATAGTAGCTACTATGTGGGTTATAGGCCACCTTCAGGTGATGGACACTGGCACGCCCTAAGACAAAATGTGCACTCCCTATATAACCCCTCCCACTACTGGGAGTACTTCAGTTTTTGTAGAAAAGCAATACACGTGTATACCAGAAAGAAGGGAGGGACCTCTGTGTCCCGTGATGTACTTCAAAGAAAAGGATTTTACAGGTAAGCTGTTATAAAAATTCTATTTTCTTATCGTACATCACGGGACACAGAGCCATAGTAGTAACTATGTGGGATGTCCTATAGCAATGCCAACTGAAGGGAGGGAGACACAACAAAAGTAGGGCACCATGAGACCAGAGGACTTATACTGCTGCCTGCAGCACACTGCGCCCAAAGGTCGATATCCTCATGACCTTTTACATCTACCTGATGGAGTCTGATAAATGTATGGACTGAAGACCAAGTTGCGGCCTTGCAGATTTGAGTCATAGAGGCCTGGTGATGCACTGCCCAGGAAGTACTAACAGCCCTGGTGGAGTGCACTTTAATATGAAAAGGTGGAACTTTCCTCTTTAAACCATAAGCTTGAACAATCACTAGAAATAGTCTAATCCATTTAGAAACAGTAGATTTCGATGCTGCCTGTCCTCTTTTAGGACCTTCACGCAACACAAACAAAACATCCATTTTGAGCAGTCGCCTTCAAATAGATTTTGACTGCTCTCACCACATCAAGAGAATGTAGTGACTTTCTTCCGCAGAACGGGGTTCTGGGAAAAATGAAGGTAGGACAATATCCTGGTTTAAATGAAAACCTGACACTACCAGAAAATTAGGATGAGGACGCAATACAACCTTATCATTGTGAATAATTATATATGGCTCTTTACAAGAAAGAGCAGCCAACTCTGATACCCTTCTTGCAGAAGATATGACTACCAGAAAAACTAGTTTCCTTGTCAAAAGGACCAAGGGAATATGTCGTATCGGCTCAAAAGGCTGTTTCTGTAATGCCGACAGGACTAAATTCAAGTCCCAAGGGTTCAGGGGTGACCTTACTGGAGGATTAAGCTGCGTTACCCCTGAATGAAGCTACGAACCAAAGAGTGTGAAGCAAGTGGTCACTGAAATAATACCGATAAAGCCGAAACCTGGCCCTGGATAGTACTCAAGACCAGCTTTATTTCTAATCCCATCAGTAGAAAGTAAAGGATTCTATCTATGGCATACTTCCTGGGGTGCCAACCCCTGGATTCACACCAGGAGACATATGCCTTCCAGACTCTATAATATATGACTTTGGAGGCCGGGTTCCTTGCATTAACCAGAGTAGACACCACTGAACCTGACAGCCCACGCTTCTTCAGAATGTGGGTCTCAATAGCCAAACCATTAAATTTAGCGTTTGTAAAGTAGGATGGAATACCGGACCTTGTGAGAGAAGGTCTGGCCGTGGTGGTAGGGTCCATGGGCCCCCTACTGCCATCTTTACAATCTCTGCATACCAAGATCTCCTGGGCCATGCTGGGGGCCACAAGAATCACTGACTTCCCTTTCTGCTCGATCCTGCGAAGAAGTCATGGATGCAGGCAGAATAGGGGGATCCCCCATCTTTGACATATTGACAGGAAGATATTGGGTGAAGGAACCATTCTCCCGGGAACAACTGCTGGCGACTCAAGTAGTCCGCCTGGCAATTTTCTATTCCTAGAATTAAGACTGCTGATAGGCAAAGCACATTGTTTTCTGCCCAAGATAGTATATGATTCACCTCTCTCTGGGCCGCACACTTCTTGTGCCCCCTTGGTGATTGATATAGGCCATTGCTGTGGCATTGTCGGATTGAATCCTGGCAGGACAATTACGTAAACTGAACGTTCAGGCCCTCAGGACCAAGTCCTCTGCCTGAATTTCTAGAATGTTAATGGGCAAGGCCATTTCTGATCTGGGCCACTTCTCTTGGACAGTTGCCTCTTCCAGGACTGCTCCCCATCCCAAAAAAGGTTGGCATATGTTGTTACCACTTCCCAGGTAGCTGAAGGAAGGATTTTCCCCTTTGCAGATTTTTGGTTATTAATTTTTGGTAATTAAACTGAGGCTCTGGCGCACCTTTGGAGTCAGACGCATTGGGAAATCTAGAGCTTGAACCCTTTTGTTCCAAGCCAATAGGATACTGTTTTGCAGCAGTCTCGAATGAAACTGAGCATAAGGAACGGCCTTGAATGAAGCCACCATCTTTCCCAACAACGTTTTGCAAAGTTGAATAGAAGAATTCATCTTGCTTCGACGACCTGAATCAGTTGCTTTATGGCGCTGATCTTGCCTGGGGCAAGAATACCCTTTTCAGGGTGTATCTATGATCAGACCAAAGTATTTTAGCCTTCTTCATGGTTTTATGGAAGATTTTATTTTGAATTTGATGGAAGGCCGTCGTGAAAGCCGTCGTGACTGCCTGGAGTCTGATGCCCCTGGCAAGGAGCTTGTTGAAATGAAATACGTTTACTCCTTTACTTAAATGGCAAAGGGGTACATTCCTGTAAATTCTTGGGCTGTGTTGCATGAACTGCACATTTGAGATCTCCGCAGAGTGGCTCAATGATATTGAGATCAGGAGACTGAGATGACCACTCCAGAACCTTCACTTTATTCTGCTGTAGCCAATGACAGGTCGACTTGGCCTTGTGTTTTGGATGATCGTCATGTTGGAATGTCCAAGTACGTCCCACATGTGCAGCTTCCTGGCTGATGAATGCAAATGTTCCTTCAGTATTTTTTGATAACATATTGCATTCATCTTGCCATCAATTTTGACCAAATTTCCTGTGCCTTCGTAGCTCACACATCCCCAAAACATCAGCGTTCCACCTCCATGTTTCACAGTAGGAATGGTGTACCTTTCATCATAGGCCTTGTTGACTCCTCTCCAAATGAAGCATTTATGGTTGTGGCCAAAAAGCTCAATTTTGGTCTCATCACTCCAAATGACTTTGTGCCAGAAGGTTTGAGGCTTGTCTCTGTGCTGTTTGGCGTATTGTAAGCGGGATACTTAGTGGCATTTGCGTAGTAATGGCTTTCTTCTGGCGACTCGACCATGCAGCCCATCTTTCTTTAAGTGCTTCCTTATTGTGCATCTTGAAACAGACACACCACATGTTTTCAGAGAGTCCTCTATTTTACCTGAAGTTATTTGTGGGTTTTTCTTTGCATCCCATCTCAGCGGCAGTCACATACACAGTCCTGCCTCTGCCATCTGCATTGGACCAGCTCCTATGATAGACAGAACACTAGTCCAATGCCAGTTGGGGGGGCGGGACTGTGTGTGTGACGTGAGAGCCGAGTTAGAGCCGAGTGAGAGCCGAGTAAACAGGAGATGACGGCTCTGTGATATCTTGGCGGTGCTCATCCTTCTCCTGCCCTTCCAAGGTACACTATCGGCATATAACACGCACCCGTGATTTGCCCCCATATTTTCAGGGGAAAAGGTACGTGTTATACGCCGATAAATACGGTATATATAAACAAATGTTTTGCCTTTCATTTCTATTTTAAACTGAATGGGTTGTTTTACAAGGTAAGGGTTTTCACACACATACTAAGAAAAAAAAAAAACTTTTTTACGATAGAACAGTGTAGAAAAAATGAACAGCCGAAAATAATAAAAAAGATAATTTATTAAATAGATAATAAAAATTGATTGGCACCGTTATAATGAAATAACTTTTAGGTGTAAAAAACAATAAGTCACAGACACAAATTACCAGTAGACACAGAAATAAAATCTAATAAAAAACACATACAAATATAACACATGAAAAGGAGAGATACAAAAAACAAATACACAAAGAATTCTGAATTATACAGAAATAAAAACACTAAACAGTAGTGGCATAAACCAAAAAGATACAAAATATATATTCACAGTTTTTTTTTTTGGTACAGTATACTTTTAATTAATGTATTGTAAACAATTCTAAATGTACGTAATTGTATATGTTTTTGTTATTGTGGGTAAACTACAATAGACAGGTAGGTTTGTTTTGTTGACTGCAGATACACCACAGAACACAGATACTACAGGCATACTAGAGGAAATGGTCAGAGACTGTGCACATACTACAGGAGATGGTCAAAGACTGTGGAAATGCTATATGAAATGGTCAGAGACTCCAGACATATTAAAGGCGATGGTCAGAGACCATGGACATATTACAGGAGATGGTCAGAGACTTCAAACATCCTACAGGAGAGAGTCAGAGACTGCAGACATACTACAGAAGATGGTCCGTAAATGCAGACATCCTACAGGATATGGTCAGAGACTGTAAACATGCTACAGGAGATGGTCAGAGCCTGTAGGCCTACTACAGGAGATGGTCAGAGCCTGTAGGCCTACTACAGGAGATGGTCAGAGCCTGCAGATATACTACAGAAGATGGCCGGAAACTGCAGATATAATACATGAGATGGTCGGAGCCTGCAGATATAATACAAGAGATGGTCAGAGCATGCAGATATACTACAGGAGATGGTCAGAGAATTCAGATATACTACAGGAAATAGCCAGAGCCTGCAGATATACTACAGCAGATGGCCAGAGCCTGCAGATATACTGCCAGAGCCTGTAGATATACTACAGATATACTACAATGATCAAACTACAGGAGGTAGTCAGGGACTGCAGGCCTACTACAGGAGATGGTCAGAGACTGTGGACACGCTACAGGTGTGGTTGGAGATTGAGAATAAGGACATAGAGACTGAAGATACGTTACATGAAACTGCTAGAGATCACTGCCACTACATCTTGCATATTCAATATTCATCAAAAAAGCTAAATTCACAGTGCAATACTGTAGGTATTCAGTACAATAATATATTATAAACAGACCTAAAAACTGAACAAGGAACCTCTAATTCCTATAGCCCAGAACCAGCATCCTATGAAATATTTGAATGCATTTTATAACATGTATGTACATTTCTCTGGGTATAAGGTACATCTGCACGCCATGAGAGTATACACATTTCTCATGTATGTTACAGTCAGTTGCACTTCTAATGAAGCTGGAAATGCAGCAGAAGTTGCTAGATGGTGATCTGCGTGTCGCTGCACGGTTCCTCACTTATTAAACTGCTTCGGAGGCTCTGCACATTTGTTCCACTCTCGTGGGCATCGAGTTGTTTTTTTCTGCAGAAAACAAACATTAAACATTTAAATGAAGAGTCCGGGGCCTGCTCGGTTCAGCACCAAGGCGCACAGGAGATGACAAACATGAGGGGGCCTTACTGAGTCTACGCTTGGATATGCCAAATTTAACTCTGATGGGTTTAAGCAGCCGGCTTCCTCTGTTAGTTAACAAATTTATAATTCTGTTTGTGTCTACTTCAAACGCGGCAAACTTATCTTCTTTTTTTTTTTACTGTCCATCTCTCAAGTATTAGAGATATTTTGGACAGATTCAATTATTTCAGAAATTATGGTGGACGTTAAAGTAAGTAAGTACATTTTTTTAGCCATACATTTTTTGTGTGTCACAAGTGTGCACTTACTTTTGCTCTTCTGTGACCCCAAGTCAGCTGAGAGCAGGCTATTGCCCTCTATCAACTGATGTGGCTGAGCCACTCCAGGCTCTGAAGGGATCCTGACAATATTGCCGGGATCCACCCGGCTATCTGATTGACCGCTGGCTATACCTCTAAGTGTGAGGCTGAAGCCAGGGGCCAGCTGCGCCCGCCCCCTCCCCTGCCTGGAGCACCAGAGGAGCAGAAAATGGTGACAGACCGTCACAGCTCTCAGCACTGAGCAGACTGAGAACTGGGCGATTAGCGGTCATGTGTTCGCTCAGTTTTTGGGCTTAGAGCCGACGTGGGACAGCACATTACCCTGATGTTACAACATAGAATTGAGTATGGATTTCAGGTTTTTTTTTTACAAACCAATACTTCTCCCTTAGGGGGCTATTTATAAATGTTTTCATACGACCTTCATTGAAGATTCACTTTTTTTCTTGGTGGATTTAGTTGAGAAACTGCATCCTGGGTGAAAGCTGTCTGAAAGGGGTTGTAAACCTTCGTTTTTTGTTTTTTTTTAAATAACAAACATGTCATACTTACCTCCACTGTGCAGTTAGTTTTGCACAGAGTGGCCCCAATCCACCTGTTCTGGGGCCCCCCGGCGACGCTATCAGTTCCTCCCTGCATTGGTAAACCCCCTAGGAGAAGCGCTCTCCCTGGGGAATACCGTGCGGGCATGCTCCCGAGTCCAGCATTTGCGTCCATAGACAAAGAATGCTGGACTCGGCCCCGCCCCCGCGTCACTGAATTTGATTGACAGCAGCGGGAGCCAATGGCTGCGCTGCTATCAATCTATCTAATCAAGAGCCGAGACAACGGGCAGAGAGGGAGAGCGCGTCTCCGCCGAGGGAATGTACAGGCTCAGGTGGGTAAAACGGGGGGCTGGTCCATGTCAGAAGTTTTTTCACCTTAATGCATAGGATGCATTAAGGTGAAAAAACATGAGGGTTTACAACCCCTTTAACTTGTGTGAAAATATCTTTAAATAGATCCCAAAGGATATCTCTGGGCAAAACCTTTTTTTTTTTTAACTGAAATCAAAATTCTAAACTAATACATCTAAGAGAATTTTGAAAGCATTTAGAGTATTGGATTAGAACTCAGTGGTCTAAAAAATATTAGTATTATATTATGTTAATATATTAACAATTTTGATTCTAGCTCAGAAGTATGAAATTCTGATTTTGTCATGGAGGTCCAAATTATTCACTCAGATTTTTTTTTTTTTTAGTTTGGAAGTCTAAAGTATTATTTTGAATTCTTATTTTAGCTTAGAGTTCTAAAATATTAGATCAAAATTCGGATTTTAGCTCAGAGGTCTGAGATATCAGCTCAAAATTCAGGTTTTTTTCGTAGAAGTCGGAAGAATTAATTAAAAATTCTGATTTCTTTTCTAGAGGTCTGAAGATTTATTTCACAATTATGATTTTAAGTTACTAGTCTGAAGAATCAACAAAAAATCTGATTTTATTCTGAAACACTAGCCAAAACGTCAGGTTTTTTTTTTCTCTGAGGTCTAAAGCACAAATCAGAAATATTAGTTCATGATTCTGATCTTAGTTCAGAGGGTTGGAAGTATTAGCTCCAATTTCTGATTTTAACTTAGATGCCTGAAGTATTAGTTCGGAATTCTGATTTTAACTCTGATTTTGTCTCAGTTTTTTATTTAATCTCAAAGAGTGCAACTAGAAGATAATGATATGAGGATCATTTACTGTTGAGGTTTTTGGAGCAAAGACTTTTCATCAGCAGAATGATACTGTGCTATTAAATCTATTTCACAATTTTACTGGTTGAATTTTGTTATGTGTACCCAAGCTACAGATTCTTAGACTGGAAGATGCAGGAAACTGTAAAGCTGAACCAAGAAATAGTAGGATATACAAATACGGTATGTATTTCAACTGAGTATTGAGTACTGGAGTTTTACTTTTAACAGAAGACAGATTTAATCCTACTTGGAATATTTACTAAAATACTAAAGAAATCATAGCAATAATAAAGTTTAGAAAAATAGAAAAATAAAATAGAAAAACCCTCACCATTATAAACATTAGGCACGCTGTGACATCTGTGACTTCAAAAATGAATAAATATATAAAAAATAAATATATAACAAAAATAACCAATATAGTAATATCATTAAAAATCGCTTGCTTGTTGAAATGTCTTCGGACAATAAACCATTTCTCAAAATAGTGTCAAAAATACTTTTCAAAAAATGTTTGCAATAGTCTTTATATTGCTGATTTAGGATCAGAAGGGAGCAGGGTCAGGCTGTCATCCTCAGGCATACAATGTCAACATCATCCACTAGAAAGAAAAATAATTACATTTGTTAGTCAAAGTCATTAGCTTTAACATTTTAAAATTCAATTTAGAGTTGCAATTTTATATACACTATTTATCTTTAACACATTTTCTTATTTATCCTCTTTTCCTCTGTAAGAAAAATCCCAATTTCCAGTTGGGATTTTGTCAGTTTATTTTTCAGACTTTTTCAAATTTTTCAAAAATATCTTTTCTCTGAGCTGTGTTAAAATGTGTGGGAGCTAGAAATAGGATTTTTAGGATGCGACCACAATTTGTTTCCTCACCTATATATCCATTTGATATATATTTAATATATATATATAGATATATATATCTATATATACAGTATATCTATCTATCTATCTATCTATCTATCTATCTATCTATCTATCTATCTATCTATCTATCTATCTATCTATCTATCTATCTATCTATCTATCTATATATATATATATATATATAGATAGATAGATAGATATATCTATATATATCTATCTATCTATCTATATAGATAGATAGATAGATATATATACACATAC
Organism: Lithobates septentrionalis; assembly: GCA_037952835.1. Classification (NCBI taxonomy): domain Eukaryota; kingdom Metazoa; phylum Chordata; class Amphibia; order Anura; family Ranidae; genus Lithobates; species Lithobates septentrionalis. Next base: position 1,360,869 of record JBBDGP010002095.1, on the reverse strand, counting down.
ACATTATATTGTCAAAATATTGGGACACACATGAACTTTAATGACATCCCAGTCTTAGTCCGTTGGGTTTAATATTGAGTTGGCCCACCCTTTGCAGCTATAACACTTCAACTCTTCTGGGAAGGCTGTCCACAAGGTTTAGGAGTGTGTCTATGGGAATGTTTGACTATTCTTCCAGAAGCGCATTTGTGAGGTCAGGCACTGATATTGGACGAGAAGGCCTGGTTCGCAGTTTCCGCTCTAATTCATCTCAAAGGTGTTCTGTCGGGTTGAGGTCAGGACTCTGTGTAGGCCAGTCAAGCTCCACCACCCCAAACTCGCTCATCTATGTCTTTATGGACCTTGCTTTGTGGTCCAAATCATTTGGTGGAGGTGGGATTATGGTGTAAGGTTATTTTTCAGGGGTTGGGCTCGGCCCCTTAGTTCCAGTGAAGGGAACTCTTAAGGTGTCAGCATACCAAGACATTTTGGACAATTTCATGCTCCCAACATTGTGGGAACAGTTTGGGGATGGCCCCTTCTTTTTCCAACATGACTGCGCACCAGTGCACAAAGTAAGGTACATAATGACATGGATGAGCGAGTTTGGGGTGGAGGAACTTGACTGGCTGCACCTCAACCCAATAAAACACATTTGGGATGAATTAGAGTGGAGACTATGAGCCAGGCCTTCTCTCCAGCATCAGTGCCTGACCTCACAAATGGGCTTCTGGAAGAATGGTAAAACATTCCCATAGACACACTCCTAAACCTTGTGGACAGCCTTTCCAGAAGAGTTGAAGCTGTTATAGCTGCAAAGGGTGGGCCAACTCAATATTGAACCCTACAGACTAAGACTGGGATGCCATTAAAGTTCATGTGCGTGTAAAGGCAGGTGTCCCAATAATTTTGACAATATAGTGTGCATATGTGTATATATATATATATATGTCTTTTCTTCTTTCTAATGTTATTGTCTATCTGTGGGCCTCCTTCTTCTCCTTCAGTCTGCCTGTCAGAACACCACAGTTTGGTAAATCTACCAACTTTTGAACTCATTCCAGAATGGCCATACAAAAACTTGCCACAACCTAAAATGGAAGCCACCATACCACAGCTAACATACCAGGCCTAATACCACTGTGCCATCTGCTATGTACTACTTGATTGTTTAGCTACCTACTGTATATACAATATTAGGTGTTGGGCCCAATAGCAGTTGCATGGCTATGGCTTCCTTGGGGAAAAGGACCTTATTGCTATAGATGCTGAAGAGGTGACATATCTATCTAATAATGAAATGTCCAATTCAAGCTTTAGCCTTTAAATTATTCACAATACTGAAACTATTCATGCTAAAATGTTAATAGCTTAATACGTCAATACAGCCCCTGTGCAGACACATAACACTCATTCAGTGCTTAGATCTTCCCTATAGAGGGCCATTCGTCTTCACCTTTTGACTCGATAAATTGAAAGTCAAAGAAAAATACAGTTATTAACATCCACTAATTATACCGCATGAATCACGCAGACACTAATCACTGTTGAGCTCTGCACTTTAGACTGGGATATATTCAGCCCTTGTGGCTTTCCTATGACATCGCTAAAATATCCTCCATTACTTTGCATGATCCGATATGTCAGAAACACATTTGGAGGATTTATGAAAAGCACATAATGTTCCACTATACTATTACCAATTGGATGAGTTAAAACTTCAAGCTTGTATTTAAATGGAGGAAGTTCAGAATCGCTTTAAAGCATTTGCTCTCAAGAAATAATTTGATTGCCATTGACAGGGTCAGTAATTAAAGTGGACGTGTCATCAGATACTGTATATTTTGTCATTATAGCTTCATGCATGCTATGCAATGTACATGTCACACATCCAGGTATTTATTACCTCTCCCAGAGATCAGAGTACTCCCCCTGACAATTCTCCAGGGTCACCTTCTACATCCTTGAGATGCCAGCTTACGGATAACATGATCTTGTAAATCCTGGTGGCTGTGCAGTTCTTCATTATATTCACAAAAGTCTAACACATGTCAGCCCCTGCTTCAGCCCCTCACCTTGTGACATACTACAAAGTTACAATGTTGCACTCTGGAGAGAAGACTGAAGAAATGCTTCCTCCTGCCTGCAGCAAACTGATGGCATCGTCTCGTGGTTATTAATAATTTCAAGGATGCTTTTTTAAAGATATAAGGTGAAGCCTATCTAAAAAATTATATTGTTAATCTGTATTATGATATTGTAAAAATGTACTCATGCAGACTTGTATAACTGATAGGTCCACTTTCATTTATTTTATTGCCCTGTAAAGCTAAATAAGCAATTGCCTTGCTGGTGTTTTATTTTGTATTCTTCTGGATCAGTGGTCTCCAAACTGTGGCTCGGGGTCCAGATGTGGCCCTTTGCTTGCCTTTATCCTGCTCTTAAGGCACTATTCCTCCTACTGACACCAATTATGGGGAACTATTCCTTCCACGAACACCACAAAAAAAGGGCATAATTCTTGCCACTGACACCAACAATGGGGCACTTTTCCTCCTATTGGCACTAATAATGTGGCACTATTCCTTCCACTGACACTAACAATGGGGCACTATTCCTCCCACTGGTACCAGTGATGGGGCACTATTCCTTTTACTGGAACCAATGATGGGGCACTATTCCTCTCACTGGCACCAGTGATGGGGCACTATTCCTTTTACTGGAAACAATGATGGGGCACTATTCCTCCCATTGACACCCGTGATGGGGCACTATTCCTCCCATGGACACCAATGATGGGGCACTATTACTTCCACTGACACTAAGGATGGGGCACTATTCCTCCCAATGACAGCAATGATGGGGCATTATTCCTCACACTGGCACCTACGATGGAGCACTATTTCCCCCACTGATACCAACGATGGAGCACTATTCCTTCCACTGACACCAATGATGTGGCATTGTTCCTCCCACTAAAGATGGCCCATTGTTTACTCCCACTGACACTAGGACATTTTCTACTCCCACTGGCCACAGTCCAGCCCCCCTAAACTCTGAAGGACAGTATACTGGTCCCATGTTTAGAAAGTTTGGAGACCCTGATCCTAGATCAACAGCATTAGGACACCTTTAGACAGTGTTTGTTAAACAAATGGCCAAAATAATTTACTAAACACCATAACCTAATAATGTATTTGGTACAAATGAAAAACCCAAAGCTATTTCATGCGATACTGTTTTGCACATCCAGAAACTGAGAGGCAGCATGCTAATTCTTTAGTTAATTGACCCTTTGCTTTATTACGTGCTACTGTTTTGTAAACTTAGAAGCTTGGAGCAGCATGTGAAATCATTTTACAATATAACTAGAAGCCGAGGAGCCCCCCGGAGGAACACACATCATTAAAAAACAATGTTCTACATTGTCTACACTACCAGTGAAAGAATAAACCCAGGGAATTCAAAAAACTTTATAATAAATAATAACTTTTTTTATATATAAAATAATATTTTTAATAATAATAAAAAAAGTTTGGAGATTCAGAATTGCAAAGAGAATTTAGAAATGACAGTGTGCATACCTCAGCCTCCTGGAGATAGATCCCTTTTCCATCTTGACTTAAGTTTTTAAACACCTCTGCAATCAAGAGAAAGTTTATGTAAGCAGATTATTTTTTTTTATATATATATATTAAAGAGAAATCAAACAGCAATGATGACCATTCATCCATAGCAACCAACCAAATTTCAGCATTCATTGGTGCACAGCATACAACACAATGAATGTTGCTATGGGGCCACCGAGAACAGCATTCAATACCTTGCTGAAAAGAAAAAAATATATAAATTGCAAAATTTAGTTAATGTCTATTCAAAGCTTTTAGGAAGGTTAGATGGGTGATTTACGGTACATCAATTACATGTAACATTGGGGAAATCCCCTTTCATTTGATGTTTATCATGGAAATCATAGTTCCCTGTTAACTTCTGCTTTAACCAGAAGAGATGATCCTCCACCAATGTTTAGAACACACAATACATAGGCTTATTAAAAGCCAAAATGTTCTTTCAAAGTGGGGGATGTGACAATCGTTTAAAGCAGCCTTTCTCACACTTTTTACTTTTAGGGAACCCTTGAAAAAATGTTCAGGTCTTGAGGAACAATTGTTAAAAATAAATAAGCTTACAGCTAATGGTACGTTAGCTTAATCAGTAAGAAGTTGTAGAATATAGAATATAGAATCAGGCCTACCTAGCATATTTGACACCCAGGGCAAATCAGTTTTTATCACCCCCTGCTTAATACAACAACATTTTCAGTAATAATCTTGAGCTTAAAAATTGTATCTCTTTACATTAGTGGTCAGTATAGAACTGACCCTTTACATTGGTGGTTAATGGAAAATTGCCACCTTGAATTATTGTCAACGTTGCTCACTGCCCAAGGAACTCCTAGCATGCACAGAAGGAACCTTATGGCTGGTCATAGATAGATGGTTTTTCCCCATCCAAATAAGTGACGTGGATGGAGGAATCCTCCTCGCTGTCTTATTGCATTGGATTGGTGGAAACAGCTATGATAGATCCAAATTTGGCCAGTCTCTGCTGAACCAGCTGGATTTTAATCCATCTACGGCCAGCTTATGGCTTCACGGAACCCTGGTTAAGAAAGGCTACTTTAAAACATTTGATCATTTTTTGAATGAGTTGTACTTAACTGATGGTCACTTTTCATCTTCATCTGGAGTTCTGATGTTATTGTTCTAAAAGCACCCATCTGACCTCAATATTACCAAGCATTCATATCATTAATCAGGTTGGCCAACAATTGATTGGGTTTCATCAATTCATGACTTGCTTAGATTGATGGATTGATTATTGTAGTAATTGCACTGGATGGTTGATTAAAGGGTCAGTCCACCTAATGCTGATATTTCAGTTTTTAATAGATTTTGAGAGTTGAACCATCTCACGGTTCCTTTTCTCGGGGACTCTACTGGAGAGATCTGCATTGAGCTCCTGGCTCTGCACACCTGTTGTGCCTATTAATATTTATTATTATTACAGGTATTTATATAGCACCAATAATTTACGTAGTGCTTTACATATTGTACATTCACAGTCCCTGCCCTCAAGGAGCTTACAAGCTAAGGTCCCTGAGGTGTTCCCCCAATTATTTATTTAATATATTTTTGAGAATGTAACAAACGTAACTGGAACGTATAAAGGTGGGCAGGAATACCCAAAATTCCTAAGTGGACATGAACAGAGAAACTCCTAGGTGGACGTGACATGGAGAGAGTCAGAAACTATGATCTTACTGTAGGAGTACCCAAGACATATAAGCAGCTAGAGTTAGGGGCTAAAATATTACTATTGGGTGGACTGACCATTTAAATTCACACATACTTTAGATGTGTGGCTAACATGCCTTTGATAGCAAAGCAATTGGACTGAAAGATCATTGGTAAGTTTACCCTTTATCAATTTCGTAGATTTATGCAATAAAACAAAGCTAAGTCCAACCTCATTGTGAAAAGTGCAGTAAAATATAGAAACCAGAGATGGAACCGATTATAGCTATAATGAATTATGGTAGTTTAAACTTGATTGTTGAACTTTGCAGTGGTTTATTGAATAAGCTCTTACTGTGCCGCCTTCAATAAGGCAAAGCACAAAGTGCAAGACATGCTATCAATTACTAACCAATTAGAATTTTTTTTTTCATGGTTCAGATGGATATACTGTAAACTGACAAATATGATTGGTTATTATAATTAATAGCATGACATTACTCTTTGCACTTAATATATACCCCTCTTAACATTTCCTACATTTTCCAAAAATCTTATGAATGTCCCTTCCCCACGTCATACCTGTACCGCTGGTGGGCGGTGACGATAGTACAAAGTGGGGTAGCGACTGGTGGAGGCATGCCCAGATGATCGTGAAGCCGGTGGCAAGGACAAGGTTCGGCGAAGAGTATGAGACCCTGCAAAGGGGAGGAGGAACACAGCGTGCATTAGTGAACAATGCACAGCTGCCAACAACAGGGGGCAGTACTGCTCCCAATTGACTCCTCTACCCCTCCATAGGACCGCTGGCATTAGCCTGCAGACAATAATTCCCATCAGACTCCAGGCCTTGTCTCCTGGTTACCATTAATTCAGTCATTTTGTATACCTAGAACTAAACACTTGCAAGAAATCTCATTAGACAATTGGACTACTGATGGTGATTTGCAGCAAATAGGTGAACAATCTGAAATGTCAAATATTAAATGAATGTTGGATCATCTCCAAATAGCAAAAATAATATCTAGGTTGTCATTTAAAGTGTTACCAAACCCACAACATTAAAATCAGTCTGTATATGCAGTAAAGCATGTTTGTTATACTCACTGTGTAACCTAAAGGGTTAATCCTTTGCATTGTGTAAAAAGGATGTTTGATCCTGTCTTCTCTGATCCTCCCCTTCTTCCACAGTCCCCAATACATCTGACAGTAGAACAGAGCCTTGGCGGTACTCTGCACACTCTCAGTTTAGTGTGTATTGCTAGAGAGGTTTTTTTTGTTGGGAGGGTACATGTGATCAGCACAGGGCCAATTAGCACTCTCCAGACAGAGAGTCAGGGGTCATGCAGCCTCATAGGACAGTCAGAGGAGAATGAAAACTCCTCCTACAAGCTTTAACCAGTGCTCAGCCAGACACTAATAAAAGTAACAAGATTGCTATATACTGCTGATGAGAAAAGGTATTTAGCAATTTATATTTACTAAAATGATTGCATTTCCATGTTCTGAGTACTGTGGGAGACCAGATATAGTGAATGCAGAGTCCTGGGTTTAGTAACACTTTAAAGCAAACTTGTAAAAATGTAAATACTAAGTAAAAAGGAAGGTGGGCTGTAAAAAATATTACAGCTCTGCTGGACTTTCAGTTTAAATCAACTAAATACATTCCAGGTGCATCAAATCAAAAGATGAGCAAAGATTTAAGGTTTGTTTCCTTTGGCAAACAGCCACATCCTTAGCAGAAAAGCCTGTCCTCTGCCAGCATGCTGCAGAGCAGGCCCTGATCAGCAAATATCATACTTCTTTCTGATTGGAGAGTGCTAGCTCAGACTTAGCAGGGGGCATGTTGGGCCTCTGCAAAGAAGCCACTGCATCCACACAGAGAGCAAGGGTCCTTCTCTGCAGCATGCTGGCTAGTGGTAGTCTTTTTTTACTCAGGATTTCTAAAGAAAACCAGCTGTAAGGGCCCATGTAGATCTTTTTAACATTAGGCAGTTGCATTGTCATGCATCAACGCAAATTTCCTTCTGCATTGACTTGAGTTATTGATGGAAGTTCGTTGATGCTTTCCAATATATTTTTGAATTGGGGAGGATAGAATAAGCCATTGACCAAGGCTTGCTTATACCTGGTGCAAGCACATCAAAACACATGCTTTATGTGTTTTGAAGCATTGCCATTGGCTTCTATGGGCCTCCCAATGCACTAAAATGTAGAAAAAATGTAACATGTCATATTTTAATTAAAAAAGTGCAGGGGTAGGGAGCAGCGTGGTGCCCTGGCGACGAAGAATATATTTAAAGGCCGAGGTGGATGAGAACATCCACAATGTTCAATCAGACCTGGCGGGTAGGCACAGCCGACCAGAGCTACTAACAAACAGTAGCAGAGGATCATAATCTTGAAATGATGGCGACGGCTTCTGCAGGTAGGGGGGGAGAATGCGGCCTGTGCAGTTCACACCCAAATGGAAAGCTTCTTATATTGATATAGTTTAGTCACTGCAATTTCCTCATTCCTCATTAAACTTTCCCTGCTGTTATGAGTTGTCCCTGGCAGACAAAGAACCTGTCCCTGCACTGCACTAGCCACTCGCACAAAGTGCGCCAAACCTGGGAGCCAGATTCTTAAATAGACACTGCCTGACGCAAGATTGCCGCATCCATGTGGAGAGCTGTCTCCTGTTGACCTGTTGACAGCAGGAAATCATAGGAGAACCAAGATCCTTCCCCCTTCTGCATTGGTTGGACGCCTACAGTAGGGAGTACAGACTGCACCTGCCTACAAGTGCTGCACTGCAAATATTTTAATTATAGGGAAAACATGCATTTTAGAGCACTGGAATGCATGTATTTAAATGCAGCAGTGTAAACAGGCTCTTATGCCGCGTACATGCGATCAGATTTTCCGACGAGAAATGTTGGATGACAGGCTGTTGGCGGCAACTAATGTTGGCTAGCATGTTCTCAAATTTTCCGACAACAAATGTGTTTTGTCAGACTTTCCGATCGTGTGTACACAAGTCCATCGGACAAAAGTCCAAAGTACTAACACGAGCCGGAAGCGCTCGGTCTTGTAAAACTAGTGTTCGTAATGGAGATTTCACATCGGCTCGCCTTACGTCTTGTACGTCACTACGTTCCCACGTTCGTAATTGTTGGCCAACATTTGTGTGACCTTGTGTATGCAAGTTGGAGTCAACACCCTTCAAACAACATTCCACGGTTTTGTTGTCAGAAAGTCCGATCATGTGTACGCGACTTTAGACTATTTTATGCTTTGGGGAATATTTTGAGCTGATTTAAACTGAAGCTCAGTCCTACTCTAAAAAAGGAAACTTTTAAAAGTTCCCTTTTCACTCATTTTCAATAATAAGACCCATCACCCTTCTAATACACAATGATGAAAATATAATGAAATATAAATACAATAAAACAATATGAAATAAAAAACAAGATGAATAACAATACATTATTCATTAAGGTAGTGCTATAAGCAGGGCTTTTTTTCAGGGAGAACTTGGTGGAACTGAGTTCCACCACCTCTGGCTCAGACCCTTGGGGGGGCTGCTCACCACAATCACTTGTAAACACAGAAGTCTGGTTTCTGTGTTTACAAGTGACAGCTCTACACTCTGTGTGTAACCCCCCCTGAACTCTGCACTCTGTATGTAATGCAATCCTGATATTTAATGCCCCTTTAAGACCCTCCTACTGTTCGTGAAATTTGATTGACCACACCCACTATTTGATGTGATTTGGAGGCTTTGTGTGTGTGGAGGGGTTTTGGGGGATCGTGGTTGAGTTCCAGCCTCTATTGTTTGAGAAAAAAAGCCCTGGCTATAAGTACTGAGCATGCACAGGAATCTATAGCAGCCAATCAGTCTGCTAAAGTCAGCTGTTTGCAGATTAGCTGCAATAGTTTATGCATTGGAGTTGATTTACTAAAGGCAAATCCACACTGCACTACAATTGCACTGTATGTGCATTTGAAAGTGCAATTGGAAGTGCAGTTGCTGTAAATCTGAGGGAAAAAGCTGAAACCAGGGGAAGCTCTGCTGATTTTATTATCCAATCATGTACAAGCAAAAATGCTATTTTTTTATCTTCCTTGCATGTCCCCCTCGGATTTGAAGCGACTGCACTTCCAAGTGCACTACAAGTGCACTTGCAGTGCACATGTAGTGCACTTGTAGTACAAAGTGGATTTGCCTTTAGTAAATAAACCCCATTGCTCCTTGATGCAAGCACGGCTCTCCAACACTTGCTGTATATGAATACGGCTCAGAAGCTGACATTTTGGGGTCTTGGATTCCTTGTATAACCTCCAGGGAATATCTGCACCCTAAAATAAATAGTCTCTTCTGTAGTATTCAACGACTGAAGTAGTTCTTAAGGTCCTAAATTATATTCTCATGCCTCTCTTAGCCACCATTTATCAAGTGTGATCCTTCCCCCCCACATCCCAGGAGAGCAGAAAACTCCCAGGGCGATCAATGCAGTCCCATGGTCATGCTGTGCTTTGACGTACCTCCATTGATCTCCATCCTCAGCATGAGGCAGACAAAATTCTCAAAATTGATTTTCAGAGAGGAGTTGCCATATCGCAGTGCTATTAAGTTGTAAAATTGATGGCTTAATGTTATTCCTTTTGGGCAAGAGGGAAAAAAAAGAAGGTAAGAGAGTGCGAGTTAATAATAAAAAATCATAAAAAAAAGAAAAATAATAATGTGATTGCGGCAATCTATTTCTAGCTATTGTCTGCTATTGACCATAGATTGTCCAGTACTAAAGTAAAAGAGCCAGTCGTAACATATGCTCATGCTTACAGACACAGCAAACCCTACACATCTTGTACTCCTATGACTATTATGCTATCAGGAAACGCATGCTGGAGATTGTAGATCCTCTAAGAAAGTTTTCTATTCTTTGTTTGAGCAGTAACAGAAGATTAAGGCAAAAAAAAAAAAGGAGACGGCTACTGCTCAATGCTAGTAGTCTATCACTGACAATACACTGGCAAAGAAGCCAACCAACGTGTTTCACCCTTATAGGCTTATACATAGAGATGGCCATTGCATTTATTTTTTGGTGGTGGAATAAAGGTGGTTTTATCTAGTGACATCATTGTTTGCTTTTACTTGGTTGGTTGCAATATGGTTCTATGTTGTTATGAGTTGCTTTTGCTTTGCTTCTGAGTTACTTCAATGCGCTTGTTTTTGCAATTCATTACTGATTTATAAGGGGCAGGAAATTATTTCAAACATAAGCAAATCTGGAGAAATCTGAGACATTAAAGCTCAATTCCAGTTTTGTATATTTGTAAGAATCAGCCTTTGTTCTGGCTCTGCTACTTGCAAATTTGTCCTCTCTGTGGTTCAACACTGATCTTCCAGGCTGAATGACGCCCAGCCCATTTTAATGGCGTTCCGGGGGTCATCGACCCGGCCCTATGGGGGACATCAACACATCGCCTTGCACTCACAGTTTAGGAATACAGAAAGGGGTGCTGATGTCCCCCAATTACCAGCACTCTTGCATCATTGAGGAACTTCGAGCTCCTCACTGGAACAGAGGTGAAAATTACTCTGAACATGTGACTGGCTTGAAGTTTTTGTAAAAAAATGGACTGGATTAAAGCTTTACAGGGAAACTATAATGATTTGGGGGTCGAGCCTAACCATTTTAATGGATTATTTGGGCTTATACATTTTTAAATTAATGAAGGAGGTCAGCAATAAGAGACCCCATATTCTTCTCATGGCAGTCCTTAAAAGGACCGTTGACGTTGTAGAGCACCAGCAACAAGATAACAATCCTTTGTTTGAAGGAACCATAACCAATCCACTAGCAATGTCTTGTGTTTGACTTTCATGAAGGTGAAACATAACAAATTTTACCTTTCTCTTGTACAGCAGCTTGGAGGTCACTGAGCTTCAGAAATCCCGATCTGTCAATGTCTGTCCTTTGGAAAATCTCCTATGAAAACAATGAGATTACAAGGTTAGATTTTTTTCCCCCGCTTCTTTAAAAATAGAAATGTTTTATTCCGAGTGGCTCGAGCAGTGCTCATAAATCTCAATTTCATTCTGAGCAAACAGAACATTATATAATGCATCTGGGAAGATTAGCTGGGATTGACCTTAGGATGGTTGCATGTTCTACAAGGGTAAACCTTAACTATTCGGAGAGCGAGGGGCGAAAGATAAAAGATTATTTATGTCACCATTGCCTGTGGTGGGTATATGTTCTGATTTAATACTGCCAGGACCTATTTATTAAGTAATTGCATCATAAACACTGGCTGATGTCAATGGTACCAAGATTTTAATTAAATATTCTACATGTACATTCTGAGCAATATGCAGGCTAGCAGGGTATAATAATGTAAGCAGCACTGTAGCGTCATTCTGTTTACTCGAAAAATTTGAATAGAAAAACAAACTTTAAAGTGAACAATTATTTCACTACAATTATTAAAGTGTAACTAAAGGCAAAACTTTTTTTTTTTTTTAGTTTTGGATGGAGTGCAGAGAGGTTAGAATGCCTGTCAGTCTTTATTGCTGTCTGTGCCCCCGGTAAGGAGATTCTCCCTCTCTATCTATCCTGTTTACCATTATCATCAAAATGAAAGTAAAAGAAAATTCCAATATTTGGGTTGACATCAGAACAGTAATAGAGGGGAAATCTTCCAATGGGGACACTAGTTCTAGTGACACTCTGGGATTCCCTCACTTTGGAGGGATTTCCTCTCACTTCCTGTTTTGACTATGCGACAGGAAGAGAAGGGAATCTCCCCAATAGGACATACATGGCAAAAAAAACTGACAGGGGTTATAACCCTCCCTTACTTTACCCAAAATGGAAAAAAAAACAAGTTTTTCCTTTTAATTACACCTTAAAGTGTAAGTCCATCCAAAGTCTTTTTATGCTTATGGATAGAGTGAGGAAGGATTAGAGTCATTGTCAAGTTTTACTGCTACTGGGACCATTTCCCTCATTTACTGTCATGGTGACAACGGTTTAACCAGACAGGAAGCGAGGAATGATGACAGTGTTTACACCAGACAGGAATCAAGGAAATATCTGCAACAGGAAGAATGTTTATCTCTTGCCAAAACTTTGTATTTTAATTTTACATAGGTTGAGGAATGGTAAAAACTTCTGGAAGTTTTTTTTCTGTTTGTGTCCCACTGGGAAGATATATCCCCTTCCCAGATATCCCTGCTCCAGAGACACAAAAGGAAGTCAGTTGAAAATCTCTTCCCTAGGCCCCTTTCACACTGGGTGGAACCTGTCCAAGCTGAGCAGGCGGATGACAGGTTCAGGTCCATGTCCGTTCCGCTATGCAGAGTGGACACGGACACATTCCGCTACTCTCTATGGGGCGTTTGGATGGAAACAGACTGCGTGTCTAAAGCACATTGGTGTAGTGGTTAGCACTTTCACCTAGCAGCATTAGGGTCGCTGGTTCAAATCCCGACCACGACACCATCTGCCTGGAGTTTGCATGTTCTCCCCACATGCTGGTAGGTTAATTAGGTCCTGTCGAAAAATTGGCAAAATATGTGTATGTTGTTTGTAAGCGTGTCAGGACCGCAGATGGACACCGGTGGCAAAAAGCACCCTGAGGCGATTCAGTTCGCATCGGTAACGCTATACAAGTCACTCATTCATTCACAATGTCATCCAATCCGCCATGTGGATGGCAAACATATCACCATTCATCTGTTTTTAGCAGACCGGATCAGATGTCGGCGGGTGACAGTGGACACATGTCCGCTGATATCCGCCACCCATAGAGAACGATGGGTTGTCCGATCGGGTCCGCCTGAAAAAAACGATCGCTGGTGTGAAAGGAGCCTAAGAAAGGGGTTCCTCCTGGAAAATTTCCCCTTACTTCCTGTTCTGACAACAAATATAATATTTTGGATATCAAAATATCGCTTATCAATTTTTATCCAGTGGGAATGGTCAGGACAAAAAAAATGGGTGAATCTCTTTAGAGACACAGACAGCAGTAACAATCCAAAATTCTCATCATTCCCTGTTCTCTTCAAAATAAAAAAATAACAATAATTAGAATTTTTGGATAGACATACACTTGAAAAGTGTTGGTAAAGCACACAAAGTACTTACATGATAAGACTGTAAGCGCTTCCAGAGGTTGTGAAATTCTATCACGTTCAGAGTCCCAGATGCACTGACCTGTATCATGATGAGTTAAGGCACAGAACCTTATGGATATGTGAATATTTATTCAAAATGAATTCATTACTGTAAGACTGATGAATAATGGACCAATAATGGAGCAATATCTCCCTAGCACCACCTACACAGTACCTCCTAAAGTGGAAGTTTACTGACAAATATAAAAAATTGTGAGCCGACAGGCTCTTTATTGCAGAAGAGACATAACAGGTAGAAAGCAGATGTAAACCTAATCGTTAAAATCTCATATACGTTTTCGCATGTTAATATCATTTTTATGAATGTGTTCTGTTCTCCATGGGACGAAGTACTATGGGGGAGATTTACTAAAACTGGTGCACATAGTATCTGGTGCACAGTAACCAATCAGCATCTAACTTCAGTTTGTTTAATTAAGCTTTGACAATAAAACCTAGAAGCTGATTGATTACTATATACAACTGCACTATATTCTATGTGTAGTGGTTTTAGTAAATCTCCCCCTATGTGTTGTCTATGCCCCGTACACATGATCCAAAAATCGGACGATAGATCGTCCTTTTTTTTTTGCATGCTAGTCGTATATGGAACCTGAAGAGTTTACTAAAGTTATGAAAATACTCATACGACAGAATAAAAAATCGGAAGTGATGTCATGTGTTGTAGTGTATTTGCATTGTATTTTTGGATTACAACTGTACTGATTAAACAAAAATTTTACGATCTGGTATTGTCCGAAAAAAAATTTCACGCATGTCCGATCGGATAATATTGGATGAACTGCCATGATCGGCTCTCGAAAGCTCTGTACTAACGATCCGATTATTGTACAATCGCATAGAAAGTATTTTTCATCAGATTTTTGGATTGTGTGTACGGGCCATAAGGCTAGTTGTGAGATCAGACAGGGCACCCTCAATGGCTGTCTGACAACGCAGCTAGCAAAGAGACAGCTGCATAGACAAACAACACTTTTCTCCACCTTCAAGCACTAGCTGCATTGTTGGAAGGCCCTGGAGGTAGGAGGGGTGCCTTGTCTAGCCTCACAACAAGCCTTAGACAGCACATAGGAAGATAGGACAAAGTACCACATATACTCACATATACTTTGACTTTGGGGAACAGAATACATTAACTCCTTGCCGACCTCATAAAGCCTATACGTAGCGGCATGGAATGTGTGCTTTGACGTCCAGCTGCCAAATATATGCGTGCACGATGGCATGAGGTTGTGTGCTCCCAACACAATAACTGAGCTGTCACCAAGACACCTGATTGGGAGCCCTTGGGATGGGTTCCCAATCCTATGACCACTGTGGGAACCAATCACAGTGGTCACGTTATACAGAAGCCACACCGCTTCCCGGGCATTAAACCTCACTTTAAAATGGATGTAAATCCGATTTTTTTTTTTTTTTTTTTTTATATCATACTGTAGAGTATAAGATTTCCTATCATTTGAGCCCAGTCTTGCCACACAGAGTTCATCCATCTCTGAGCAATCCTCTTTTATTATTCAGTGAGAAAAATCTTGACAAACTGAGAAAAACTTTGTCAAATCCTCCCCCTTGCTGTGAGTGACAGGTGATTTACATCTCGTGCACTTGCCTAAGACACATGCATTATTTTTTAGTTCCCACCCCCACTCCTTTCTTCAGCAGCTCTGCAAGGATTGGCTGTATCACACCTCAGCATGATTTGGCATGCTGAAGTCATGTGGTTACTTTCCTGTCTTTTCACTGGATGTTAGAGATCATAGCAGAAGTTCAGTGTAAGAAATACACAGGAGAAATTGCATATTGACAAGGGGAGTGTAGAGGTGGGCGGGGAGTCTACTGACATCACGACTCCACCCACCGAGCTCCAGACAA
Source organism: Lithobates septentrionalis (assembly GCA_037952835.1). Taxonomy (NCBI): domain Eukaryota; kingdom Metazoa; phylum Chordata; class Amphibia; order Anura; family Ranidae; genus Lithobates; species Lithobates septentrionalis. Next base: position 1,345,533 of record JBBDGP010002095.1, on the reverse strand, counting down.
CAGACCCACCCACAGAATCTGCAATTTTTTCGGGTCTCATAACAGACAGAGGGGAGACATTTGACAGGTAAAGATACATGCAGGAGGCATGTATATCCTTATAGATAACCCCTATGGCAGTAGTTTAGAAAGGATGACATTGGGTTTACATCCACTTTAAGGGCATTAGGGCCTTTAAAGTGGTCTTTTTCCATTTAAAAGTGGAAATGAGACTACTTTAAAACTCGTTTTTCATATTTGTAAATCTGCAGCATTTACTAAAATAATGCTTGTGATCCTGACATAAAGGGCCTTGTTCAGGAACTTCCTATTATAGAGTGATGAAGGTCTGTCCCCGCCTCCCTGTTGTGCTCCTGTGTTGCCACCCTATTACATTGGCTCCTGCTAAAGACTACAAGTGGGAGTTTCAACAAACATCAAAGAAGAAGTATAGCCAAAGCTCATTTGGCTGTATTTCTCCTGGATCACAGGAGTGCAGTTCATTCTGCACTCCTGTGACCTGTTTTCGGCTGACAGTGGGCTGAAGCCCGCTGTCGGCTGACATCACAAAACTGGTCCAGGCTCAGGAAAGATCGAGACCACATGCCTGGACCAGCACCCAGCTCAGCCTTCCAGCGAGCTGTTTAGAGCCTGTGCTGGCGGCTCCCGCTCCCGCCCCCTCCACAGCCCAGCACTCCAGTGAGTGCAATGGGACAGAGCAGAGAGCCGGTGACTGACAGTCACCAGCTCTCTGCTCAGGGAGCTCTGAGAACCGAGCAATCGGGGGGGTGTTTGATTGCTCGGTTCTAAGTCCTAGAGCCGGTGGGGGACTGATGCTGCATCCTGCTAGGTAAGTATGATTATAAAAAAAAAAAAATTCCCATACTTCTCTTTTAAGCAGACATGATCCGCTGTTGTCACTATCAGGAAACCCATCTTGGGAAATGTCATGCAGCTATCAGTAGGTAGGAAGGAGCTGTAAAGAGGCTGCAGGGAATCAGCAGTACTGAGGTGCAAATTTGATGAAAACAAGTATTTAAATAAAAAAAAAAAGAAACATGGCATTAGTGTATAGGTAAGTTCAAAACCCTCTGCAGTAGATACTTGAATTAGAATCCCATACACCGTCCATTCTCTGAATACCCCAACTAATGAAATGCCGCGTTCAGTTCTCAGAAAAATAAAAGCGTCCATGATTCAGTGTAATGATTTCACAGGGCCCTGGGGCATCGTAAGGAGTTCACAAATCAAAGTATTTTCACAAATCGGAAAGGATACGTCCAACTGAGCCATAATGACTTTGCAGGCGTCTAAGCTAAACTTCACCGGAGCTTGCCTTGCGCCTAGGAGAGAACGCACAGATCCACATTATGGTTTCGTCACAAACAAATGATTGCTAAATTAATGTTATCGCATTTAAAACTAACAAAACATAAAAGGCTTGTAAAGGAAAAGAAGCATCGGCCGGGGATCACACAATTAAAGATATGATAGACTGATGAACAGCTGCGCCGAGAGCAGGAATCCGGCACCAGGAGACTTGTGTTTGTTCATAAATCAAGATAATTAGCTATTATTGAATTGTTACAAAGCAAGATCAATTAAAGGAACTTTGACTTAATAAGTGTGTTGATAAATTTAGCGCTTTGATTGGTGTCTACGAGTTACAAGGGATTCAGGCAGGGCTGTATGAAGACATGATGATGCTCTTTGGTATAGGCCCACCCCAATTGGTCTGTAGAGACCCCCCACCCCTTTGTTGCTTAATCATGCTTTGCCAAAACTGAAACAAGAATCCCTACTGGATGCTGTCTAAGCCGAACAGATACCACACTTTGAATAGGATATCACTATTGGACCATGTTAAGGAACTGAGAAATTTAGGGTTAGTCCATTGTTCCTACCTACATAATATAAACCTTTAATTAATGCTCATGATGGGTACAACATGACAGTGGTCTCTCATTCTCATTTAACCTTTAGAGGTCCCTTGAAACTCAGCAGCATTCCCTAACAGTCTCCTGTCACTTAGTTACCTAGCTACATAGTTAGTCTGGTTGAAGAACAAAAAAAAAAAAACACTTGTCCATCTAGTTCAACCAATTAAGAAAAAAAAAAAAAGAAAACCTCCATATACAATATCCTATAACCACAGTTGACCCAGAGGAAGGCAAAAAAAAGCACTTGGCGCTCTTTAATGTTTTGCTCTCATCTAGCAGATCAGTAGCCTTCAGCAATCCCATGTAACCCGTCTCTAACAATCTCATGTGACATGAACAGAGCCTCTAGCAGTTGCTTGCACCATGACAGCAAAGAAAATATTCTCTAACAGGAAGTATTATCACTTTCTGCACACTTACATGTCCAGCTTCCTTTGTTCAGCAGCATCTGTAGTTGGGAGACATTGATTTCTGGGTGCTAGAAGAGGAAAAGGATAGTTTAGTTTCTTTTTAATTGGGTCTAGATTTTTAATAATGTCAGCAATACACTTTGACTTCCACTATTGCTTTTAACTAGAAACATAGGGGTTGATTTACTAAAACTGGAGAGCGCAAAATCTAGCGCAGCTGTGCATGGTCACCAATCATTTTCTAACTTCAGCTTGTTCAGTTAAGCTTTGGAAAAAAAAAAAAACTGGAAACTGATTGGCTACCATGCACAGCTGCACCAGACTTTGCAGTCTCCAGTTTTAGTAAATCAACCCCTATATGTCCTACTGTAAGCGACCCTCCCCCTCCCCTCCCCCCAACATTCACCTCCCAGGCACCTTGACTTCCTATTGTAAGTGACCCCCCCCCAACATTCACCTTAGCTATCTTGCCTTATTGCCGCCTTGCCAAGGGCAGTCCTGGCGCTGTCCTACGAGGGCAGCTCCCACTCACACAGCTTGAGGGTGTGAATGAGCCCCAAGAGCAGGTACCACGAGGTCAGGTTTGAAAACTTTCCCTTTGGTTCACCCAGATGATCCCATAAGATATGCTCTCTACTGGTATCATGCTCTCTATTGGTACCAGGCACCTTGACTTCCTACTGTATGTGACCCTTTGCCTCCCTCCAACATTTACCTTAGCTATCTTGCCCTATTGCCTTGCCACGGGCAGTCCCAGTGCAGCCCTTTGAGGGCAGTTCCCACTCACACAGCTTGAGCTTGAGGGGGCGAATGAGCCCCAAGAGTCGGTACCACAAGGTCAGGTTAGGAAAACTTTCCCTTTTGTTCCCCTGGATGATCCCATAAAACATGCCCTCTTCTGGTCCCATGCTCTCTACTGGTCCCAGACACCTTGATTTCTTACTGTAAGTGACCCTCCCCCCAATACTCACCTTAACTATCTTGCCCTATTGCCTTGCCAATGGCAGTCCCGGCGCTGCCCTATGAGGGCAGCTCCCACTCACACAGCTTGAGAGTGTGAATGAGCCCCAGGAGCAGGTACCACAAGGTCAGGTTCAAAAACTTTCCCTTTGGTTCATCCCAGATGATCCCATAAGACATGCTCTCTACTGGTCTCATGCTCTCTACTGGTCCCAGGAAGCTTGACTTCCTACTGTAAGTGACCCTCCCCCTCCCCCCAACATTCACCTCAGCTATCTTGCCCTATTGCCTTGCCAAGGACAGTCCCAGCGCAGCCCTTTGAGGGCAGTTCCCACTCACACAGCTTGAGGGTGCGAATGAGCCCCAAGAGTCAGTACCACAAGGTCAGGTTAGAAAACCTTTCCCTTTGGTTGCCCCCGATGATCCCATAAAACATGCTCTCTACTGGTCCCCTGCTCTCTACTGGTCCCAGGCACCAACTGGTCCCAGGCACCAATTGGTCCCTGGCACCTTGACTTCCTACTGTAAGTGACCCTCCCCCAACATTCACCTTAGCAATCTTGCCCTATTGCCTTGCCAAGGGCAGTCCCGGCACTATCCTATGAGGGCAGCTCCCACTCACACAGCTTGAGGGTGTGAATGAGCCCCAAGAGCAGGTACCACAAGGTCAGGTTTGAAAACTTTCCCTTTGGTTCACCCCAGATGATCCCATAAGACATGCTCTCTACTGGTCTCATGCTCTCTACTGGTCCCCGGCACCTTGACTTCCTACTGTAAGTGACCCCCCCCCAACATTCATCTTAGCTATCTTGCCTTGCCAAGGGCAGTCCCAGCGCAGCCCTTTAAGGGCAGTTCCCACTCACACAGCTTGAGGGTGCAAATAAGCCCCAAGAGTCGGTACAACAAGATCAGGTTAGAAAACCTTTACCTTTGGTTGCCCCGATGATCCCATTAAACATGCTCTCTACTGGTCCCATGCTCTCTACTGGTCCCAGGCACCAACTGGTCCCTGGCACCTTGACTTCCTACTGTAAGTGACCCTCCCCCCAACATTCACCTTAGCTATCTTGTCCTATTGCCTTGCCAAGGGTAGTCCCAGCGCTGTCCTATGAGGGCAGCTCCCACTCACACAGCTTGAGGGTGTGAATGAGCCCCAAGAGCAGGTACCACAAGGTCAGGTTCAAAAACTTTCCCTTTGGTTCATCCCAGATGATCCCATAAGACATGCTCTCTATTGGTCTCATGCTCTCTACTGGTCCCAGGCACCTTGACTTCCTACTGTAAGTGACCCTCCCCCCAACATTCACCTCAGCTATCTTGCCCAATTGCCTTGCCAAGGACAGTCCCAGCGCAGCCCTTTGAGGGCAGTTCCCACTCACACAGCTTGAGGGTGCGAATGAGCCCCAAGAGACAGTACAACAAGGTCAGGTTAGAAAACCTTTTCCTTTGGTTCCCCCCCATGATCCCATAAAACATGCTCTCTACTGGTCCCATGCTCTCTACTGGTCCCAGACACCAACTGGTCCCAGACACCAACTGGTCCCTGGAACCTTGACTTCCTGTTGTAAGTGACCCTCCCCCCAACATTCACCTTAGCTATCTTGCCCTATTGCCTTGCCAAGGGCAGTCCCAGGGCTGTCCTATGAGGGCAGCTCCCACTCACACAGCTTGAGGGTATGAATGAGCCCCAAGAGCAAGTAGCACAAGGTCAGGTTGGAAAACTTTCCCTTTGGTTCACCCCATATGATCCCATAAGACATACCATCTACTGGTCTCATGCTCTCTACTGGTCCCAGGCATCTTGACTTCCTACTTCACCTTAGCTATCTTGCCCTATTGCTATGCCAAAGGCAGTCCCAGCGCAGTCCTATGAGGGCAGCTCCCACTCACACAGCTTGAGGGTATGAATGAGCCCCAAGAGCAGGTAGTACCACACGGTCAGGTTAGAAAACCTTAAATCTTTCCCCCCAGACGATCCCATAAAACACACTGTACTGGTCCCAGGCATCTTGACTAAAGGAAGCACCAAATCAGACATGATGAAATTATGGTTATCTCCAGATGTTAGCTTTTATGCAAAAAAGCATTGCGAAGGGGATGCAGAAACTATTTAGATAAATCACAAGACTTTGTATAGCTTAGACAAAATAAGAACATCTTTGCTTTCTGTTCTTTGGTGTCCTCAAGAGCTCTATGTAGAAAGATAACATGCTGAACCCAATAATGCAATCCTTTTCGACCCAACAACTTTTGGTGGTGCAGAGTGAGGAATTTCAATAAGTGCAAAATTCTCCAAAAAGTAACAAACTGTGACAAATGATCTATTATTTTGCAGTACCATAGTTTATAGGGAGTCCTCCATCAACTGTCTGTACTATACAGTTATAATCCTTTTTTTTGAGTCCTGCATCAACTACTGCTTGGCGCAATAATACGCTTATTCTTTGCACCCAAAACATGCAATCTTCTTAATAATATATAGCAAAAATGTCAACATTTCTGTAAAATGTCTCAAATAGGGATTTTTCCATTTTTGACGTACATGTTACAATTCAGTAAGAGATTTGCATTTGCATTGCAAATCATTATTTATTTGTCACAATCTACGCAATTTTAATGTCACACCCCTGACAGTTTATTGGGCTCATTGTGACAAAGACCCATTGTGTGTTTAAAGTCACATCCATGCATTGGTGCCTATGATGGGCGGTGGGATTCAATTGGTACTGTCTTGCCATGTTTTGATATTTATTTTTAATATCAATATCAGTAAACCGAAAAGTTCTCTTTAATAACTGGAAAGTCAATCATTTTTCTTCTTACCTTTTCAAAATACCTGGCGATAACAGTTTCCTGCTCATCCTGTTTCTCAGCAATTTTCTGTTTTAAATGAAGAAAAAGATAATGAATTGCTTGTTTCTGTTTAAATACTCAGCGATTGTTCAAGATACCCTGTTGCAAGGCCATTAGTTCAACAAAAATCTACATAAAAGTATATGTAAATGTACAATATTTATAGATGTATGGACCTGAAAAAGCCTCCTTTGTGCAGACATATAAAAGCCCTGAGACTACTGTTGGGTGCCACCATCCTGGAGATAATGTCAGCAGCCCCAGCGACTCAGAGCTGTCACCTAATTGACACTCTATAGCAGCCTTGGGTTCCTCCACTGGTGTGGGATCCTTGAGCTGTGACTTATTAACCTTCCATGTGATGGCCCTTGCAAAGTTCCAGGGCCAATGCCACTTGGTAGAGCCAGTGGCATGACACCAATTATCTTTTTATCTACCTGTAAGAGTGGCATTCCCATCACCACTGTAAACGATTATTCCCACTAACCACCAACATAAGGGGCATTATTCTCACTGATCCCCAACAAATTGGTTTTTAGCAGGGGTTCCTCAAGACCTCCAAATTATTTAAGGGTTCCTCTTGGGTAGCAGTTGAGAAAGGCTGTGTTATAGTATTCCCCTTCACTCCACTCCTGGCAGCTACATAAAAAGTTAGGGTGATGAGGGGAGGGGCAGAGGAGCTGGGCCACGAAAACATCACAGCACTCTGCCTCATTACTCCTCTCAAGAGCCATCAGTCCTGATGTTAGCAGTAGGGTAGTTCTTGAGGGAAGAAGTGATACTAAAGGTTCGTTTTTTTTTGTTTTTTTTTAATTATGTTCCTTTAAGGTAGCGTACTGTTGGTTCACTTACCTTTTCCTTCATTTTTCTTTTTAAATGCCTCTTTTTGGTGTGTGATTTTGGAACTTCCTGTTCATCTTCTACAAGGTTGCCCCCTCGTCCAAGCCATTTTGCCTGGGGTTTACTATACGCGCGCGCCCCCCTCCCTTGGGACTACATGCCTGGGGTGAGAAGCTGTCTGTGTTCACAGGCACGGGAGGCAGGGGAGGCAGGGGAGCCGCGGGCGTGTCTAAGATGCTGTAGCTCCGCCTCCCATGCCATCTTAACTACTATGTGTATGGAGTGCTGGGGAGGTGGGAATGGGCGTGGCTGCTGGGAGGTGTCCTGTGCACTAAAGGCTGTGATAGACATGAGAACAATCAATTCGATATTCCAGTCGCACACGTTCCCGGACAAATGGCAAAAACATTAATGGGTGCTGTAACGATTACCAGTTGGGTTCTGGAAGCATCAGACAGAAGTACATCTTTGCTAGCACACCATGGATCAGTAAACAGGACTGTCCAAAAAGGTTTTTAATAGAAAACGGTCACATCACAAGGGAGGTGCAACGTTTCGGGGCCGCGCAGGACCCCTTCGTCAGGCAAGTGATGCTGTAGCTCCGCCTCCCATGCCATCTTAACTACTATGTGTATGGGCGTGGCTGCTGGGAGGTGTCCTGTGCACTGAAGGCTGTGATAGACAAGAGAACAAGGCTCGTTCTCATTCTTTCACACAGCGAAAAAGCAGCACTGCACATGCGCGATGCCGCTAAGCATCAAGGGAATTATAGTTCCCATGAAGACGTGACGTTGCGGCAGGGAGCGTGCTCCAAAAACCGGAAGCCGAGGATATCATACAGAGAGTCAAGGAGGAAGTGCAGAAAAAGAATACCTATATAACAGGTACATAAGAAAATTCAGGCGTATTAACAGCTAGATTACTGATGTATGCAGCATATAGCTAGGATATTGATTAAAAGAATGTAGCTTTACAACCCCTTTAAGCAAATATAGAAATGCTTTGATAGGTAGATGTCAGTCTGGAGTAGTGGGTCTTCCTAGTCTGCTGCATGTGAATGTAGACCACCCTAGGTAACACCCACATGTTATGTTGACACTCCATGGTTGAAACTGGAACAGGGGAGGCCCGTCCATTAAGGGCGCATCCCCTGCTATCCATGGCTGTCCCCCCTATCCATGCGCCTGGCCCCTTTCAGGATGCTGGGCACATGGATTCCGATGGGGGTGGGTGTTTTTTTTTAAGCACCTGATTAGAGCCAGAGGCTCTAATAGGCTTCAAAATAGGGTGGGCTCGGGGGGCAAAGAATGCGAGCGGCGCCCACCCAGCTGTGTTACAACAGCAAATTAATATTCGCTGTTGTAACACTGATCTTCCTCCCGGCCAATCAGGAAGCGGGTTTTGAGACCTGTCACTGGATTGGCTGAAAGGACAGGCGATCCTGCTGGATTCCTAGGAGTAGAGGAGGAGACACACGGCCGCCGAGATGGAGGAATGGAGGAGATGCCCGCTGCTGATGCCGCTGCCCGATACCGCTGCCTGCTGGCCGATACACGCCACCTAGATGGGGTTAGACAACGAGTGGGCGGGGGGGCTGGGGGGTTTGAGGTGGCGCCGGAGGGGGGGTTGTTTGCCGCCGCATCCCCCCCCCCAAAAAAAAAAAAAACACCAGCCGCCACTGAACTGGAATCCAATGAATGCCAGTCTGTCTGATTTGTTGCAGCTTCCAATGCATACTGTGAGAAACTTGTAGTGTGCAATGAAATCTGAATAAGCATTTTTACTACAGGAGAGGAGCCTGTACAACTGTGCAAAACTGAGGGGAAGGCTGGAGTTCAGCTTTACCTGTGAACACAGAGCTTGCACTGCATAGTCACTTGACAGTCTTGCATGAAAACAAAGTTTCTTCTTCGCAGTATCCTCTATATTTATTTTCTTCTGCTGTATGGACACATTACTGTCTTACAGGTAGACAAAGGTACTGCACTCCACCTATTGGCAATGATGTTGTAATAGACCGGTACAGTTTATTGATAACCGTGTCCTATTAAAGGATTTGATGATTTGATCCTGGACTTGCTCGCAAGGCAAGCTCAGTCTTTCTCCACAATTATGACAAATAAATCTCTGATGTAATTCACAGCCCCTTTCCTCCCTTATATAACATCTGTCAACTGCGACATGCACAAACTTCATTAAAATGCTAATTACAGTAGGATAGTCTGCAATCAGGGAAGCCGGCCTGTCATACAAGCAGACAGATTCTCTTCTACTCGGAAAGAATTCTGCTGGAGCTGAATCTTTTAAAAATCTCCCCGGAGTTCAAATTTAAGAGTTTTTTAAGGGGTAACGTCAAATGGCAGGAATGAATGTGTTTGTGTATTCTACTCTGCTTACCTTGCAACACAGGACAGGGCTGGGGTTCTCTCCATGTTCTCTGTAATTAAAACAAAGGTGTGTTATATTTGTTATCCTGAACCAGTATGTCTTAAAATAAAAAAAAAAACATAATAATAATGCTATTAATAATACTCCTACTAATAGTAGGGCGTTCACCCATGACAAAATGGTCCTTTATTTCAAGTATTTACTTGAAATAAAGCTTGGAAGCTCTTGGCTGCCTAAGCTGAGGCTACAAATCATCAGCAAAGGGGGCTAATCAAGCCATAGCACACCATGCAACTTTTATGGGGTCCAGGAGCACATGGCAATTCAGAAAATACATTTGGACTCTATCACAGGGTCTTCTTCCTCTTTGCTTTTTCCAATTTAAGCAGTCCTCACTGATGCAAAAAGCAGGACTGCCATAATGATGTCAGCACTGCTCTCTGAAACAGTATAATGTGAATTCAGGGATCCTCAGGGGTTGGGCTCATGACAACCAGCACTCACAGTATGTCCTTGGTCTGTGTACACAGTGCTCATTTAACACAGAAGACTAGGGACATCTTGTGGCAAAGAAGAGGTACTGCAGAGAATAACTCTGGAAAGCAGCCGAACATTACAGTCCTACTTGTTCTTTTTTTTATATAATACTGCCACCTAGGGTCTATATAATAAAAATGAGGCTAGAGTTTTATAAATATATGTATAAAGAAAAAAGACAGGACACGAACTCCAATGCAATTCTTTTATCTTGGTTTCCAAAATTGTGTACAAAATATGCAAGCTACCGTACAGTTGCGAGCGATACTAAACTTCATCAGGCTTATCTGACTGTGAAGAGCAGTATCGCTCGCAACTGTACGGTAGCTTGCATATTTTGTACACAATTTTGGAAACCAAGATAAAAGAATTGCATTGGAGTTCGTGTCCCGTCTTTTTTCTTTAATCTATTTTGGTGGAGAATTGGGAGTCCGCCTTGACAGTACTCCAATAAGAACTCCAAAAGAAGAAGATAAGAAAGCAGCCCACCCATTAATTACTATATATATATATATATATATATATATATATATATATATATATATATATATATATATATATATACACTTTATATTACCAAAAGTATTGGGACGCCTGCCTTTACACACATGAACTTTAATGGCATCCCAGTCTTAGTCCATAGGATTCAATATTGAGTTGCCCCACCCTTTGCAGCTATAACAGCTTCAACTCTTCTGGGAAGGCTGTCCACAAGGTTTAGGAGTGTGTCTATGGGAATATTTGACCAATCTTCCAGAAGCACATTTGTGAGGTCAGGCACTAATGTGGACGAGAAGGCCTTGCTCGAATTTATCCCAAAGGTGTTCTTTTGGGTTAAGGTCAGGACTCTGTGCAGGCCAGTCAAGTTCCTCCACCCCAAACTAGTTGTGTATTCAGTCCCATTTGAGTTTTACTGAGATTTTGTTTACTGTCTGTCTGGTTACCTCTCACTTCTTGTTCTAGAGAGACAACAGGAAGTGAGAGGAAATTGGTATTGGCCTTCTCACAGGAAGATCTGCCTTCACCTCCACTTCTAGTGACTGCTGTAAAACTAAAGATTTCCCATCACCAAGACAAATAAAGTGGATAAATCTCCCCAAAAACTGACAGAGGTTCTAACCATAAAAAAGTTTTGGCTTTACGTACACTCTAAGTTTGATGTCACCTATTTTCAGGGAAGAGGCTGCACTTACTCTAGAAGGTGTTTCCTGGAGAAGACCCTCAGGATGAATTCACACTCCTGGTCAGGCTCTGCCGTTGAGGGGACGATGACGTAGGATCCCGGGAGCAGGTGGAAGTCCTGGGTCACTTCCCTCTCGTTAATAAAGACACACTTTTTGTTTACAGGGCGGCTGTGCAGGAAGAACTCTTGGGGCAGACGTCTTCTTATACATTGATACTGTGCAAAGAAGAGGTAACAAGATATAGACCCATACAAACGTTACAAGTCCATACAGACAATTATACCTAAATGATATGTCAGAAGTCTAAAGTATACATTCTCTTTCTCTGAACGATCCGCTAACCCAAAATGGCTACTTTCATTTTTGGGGGTACATAATTGACAGGTACCCTTTAATGACAGGTTCATGTCTTCCTCTGGATCAGCTATGGTTTTTAGGGTTCTAAGGGTGGAAGGGTCTGTTTTTTTCACCAGTCATATTCACGCTTTCAATGCAGGCTTGAATCTGATTGGTAGGTGTGATGCTAGGAAGTTTGATGCATCAGGCTGCAGTGGGTGTGTTTGAGAATATTTCCCCAGCCTCAAGTGAACATACAGTAAGAGGTTCACAGATCCCTGTAATATCAAGAAATAAAAAAAAAAAAATATGCATCTCAAGTCCTCCTTTGAAATCCTATGCGGAGTGTGTTTTTAAAGCTTCTCACATTTTAGTGTTGGATGGGTTGGGGTAATATAAGAACGTCTGTCTTCTTTGTTGGGGATGTTTGCTCTCAGTATTTGTCCTGGTGACCTTTGTCATCAGACCAGAAAGTGATGAGAAATCCAATGTTACAGTTGTTTGTCACCAGAACACGAAGTGCAATCACCCAATTGGGTCCAATGTGATAACTGTCCAAGAAGGAAATTTATCTTCACCCCAGAGATTTTCTCTCACTTTCTGTTGTGTCTCCAGGACAGGAAGTCAATGGAAAGTTATTTGAAGTATAACTAAATGCAAAACTTTTTTTGTTTGTTTTGGATAGAGTGGGGAGGGATTAGAACACCTGCCAGTTTTTTTTTCTGTATGTGTCCCAGTGAGGGAGATTAACCCTCTCTATTTGTTCTGTTTTCCATTATCATTGAAAGTGAAAGTAAAAGAAAAACCCAAATTTTGGGTTGTCCCCAGAAAAGTAATAGAGGGGAAATATTCCAATAAGCACACTAGTTCTGAGCTAGGGGTCTCTTTTTGTAGGGATTTCCTCTCACTTCCTGTTTGGCTATGGGACAGGAAGTGATGGAAAATCTTCGTAATGGGACACAGATGGCAAAAAAAAAAAAAAAATCTGACAGGGGTTATAACTCTCCCTTGCTCTATGCAAAATGAAAAAAAAAAAAGCTTTGCTTATAGTTCTATTTTAATGAGACATGAGAGAAAAAAAATTCTAACCATTCTCCACTCCAAGAAAGAAAATGGAAAGCATGTTTTGGCTACAGATCTACTTTAAAGCAAACATTTAATCTGCTTATATTCTTATATTTCACCTTCCCTGGCACATGTTAACACAGCAAACTGCCTTCGAGTGTAAGCTCTTGGGCACCCTTTGTGTTCATGTTGTACTATTTTTTTGTGGCTTCGGTTTCTGATTTCTCCAGACTGTAGAAAGTGTTGCCTCTGCATAAATAAACATTACACCTGAAGACAGCAACGCCGTATGTGAAAAGCCCCCAAAGTCGGGCTCCAAATGTAGCTTTTTTCTCATATGTATCAACTTCACAGGCTCACAATATAAATGAAAAAGACACCAGTTAGCGATTCCGGTCAATAAGAGGATTTATTATCCTTCTCGGCTTACGACCAGCTACGCTTTTCCAACCTCCACCATTAATCTCACTGTTCAATAAAACCTGTATTTGACCTCGCAGAGTACTGCCATTGCTTTTTTTTTTTTTTTTTTTACTTGCCAACCACAGTGGCATTCATCAAGCCGGCTCTGCCCTCCTCGTTGTGCCCTCAGCCAAGTGTGCAATTACACATAATAATTATTATTATTAAATGATGACAGAGCTCTGAAGCATGGAGTCAAGAAAGCGATTGCTTGACGCAATCCTGCTGCCCGGGGTAGACTAATGCTTTGTTTATATCGGCTTCTCAGCGGCATCAATTTTTTGGCATTACGAATGCATTACTCCATTGATTTCGACATTACTGCAAGTGCTCAGCTAACAAAACTCTGTTTAATAAGGGGCTCGGCTCAATGAGAGTATAAGAGGTTGGATTTAAAGGATAGCCCTGCATCCCTTGAAAATGATATATATTTGAAGCCCAGACTTAGAGAAACCTTTTTGCAAATATAAACCGGTATCAAAAATGTACAGTTATCTGTAGGTTCTTTTTAGTAAAGTGCATAGATGTCTGAATTTCATTCATGGGGTTGATGGGTGGGACCAACAGTCTACAGGCCCCTCCTCCTTGAACTGCAAAACCTATGGAGAACTCTGATTTGCTCAGTTTGAAATTGGCTACGTCAGTGTCCCCCTTGCTTAAAAGTCACGTGGCTAGGAGCAGACTGACCCCTTATCATCTCCTTGAACTGCATGGAATGTAGAACAGTACTTTGCACCTAGATTCAGTTCCAATCCAGACTTTAGCCTGTCATGCTTATCTCCAGGACTTCTCCAGAGCCTCTCCCATCCTCTGGAACTCTCTACCTCAATCTGCCTGGCTATCTCCTACTCTGACTGCCTTTCAGGCAATCCCTAAAAACTCATCTCTTCAGGGAAGCCTATCACACCTCCAACTAACTAAACTTTTATTTCTTTTATCAGTTCCTCCCCCCACAGTTATAACTGTTTGTACCACTTGCTCCACTCTATTAGATTGTAAGCTCTTATGAGCAGGGCCCTCTTAACCATCTTGTAATTTATTGTAGTGCAACTGTACTGTCTCTCTTTATTTTGTAACGCTCGGCGTAAACTGTTGGCAATATATTAATCCTGTAGAATGATAATAAAAATAATAATAGCTGCATGGAGTGTGTATGGACTCCACTTGGTTCTGTGGGTTACCTCCATACCTAGCAATCCATAAAATATATTGATTGGTTAAATGATATGTGATTAAAATATCCAGAGAGTTGCATCTTATAACTGCTGTAAGGGCAGTAGATTGTAAGCTCTTTAGGTCAAGGGATTAATGTTGGTGTGCCTTTGTGGAACTTAAAGTGCATATAAACCCAAAATCAATTTTTTGGCATTATGTCTGACTGTATACAATTTTTGAAAGCAATTTTTTTTTTTTTTTTGTGAATCTTTTGTAAGCTTTTTTTACCTGTAGATCCTGCCAGTAAAAGCACTTCCTGTTTCAGGTTGACAACCCTAAGTCACCACCCCCGCACATTGCAGCAGTGTTGTCAGCCTGATGTGTAAGCTACTTCAGTTAGCCATTGGGCTGCCTATCGAGTTTATCAACATCCCTGATGAGAATGTACAATATTGATTGGTCAATTTACTCACATTTGACCACAATCACTCAATAGGAGGACCAGTTTATCTGATATATTTGAGTATTATTTAAAAATGTCCTGCCTAGTGCTGGTTTGCCGATTTGTGAAACTGATTGTACAGTATCCAGCCAGCTTTGCTGAAGAAGCAGAAGGACCAGTATGACACCCCATCGTGTAAAGGGTGTTAGAAATATTAGCACAATCATAGCGTCTGGTTGCAGCTAGCATGCCTAAAACAGCTATAGAGGAGCTGGTGACAATGTTATGGTAAAGCATCATAACTCCATTCAAGCCCTGGTTACTCCAATTACATGGAGCCACAAGGGCTTGCTTGGGGTTGTAGTTCCTCTGCACCTGTATGATGTAGGTTGCCTGTTTATGCTTTAAGCATGTTTCTTGTCTGCATGCATTCATTTTTACCACTTCATAGTGAGTTATGAAATGTCAAGGGTACTCACCTCAAGTGGCACCTGCAAGAGAAGAAAAAATAAAGTCTGATTAGATTATATTTATCATAGTATAATATAATAGTAACAGTGCCCCCTGTAGGAGGACATAGGATGCACATAAATTTGGCATTCTCTATAAAAGGACCTATCACACAATATAAAAATACTCTCCTATTGATGCTACAGCCAGAGTAGTAAATTAATCATAATGTACAGTTACTGTTATACACAAAGTCAGATGTACAATCCACTCCTCCTGGCTCTATTACATCATTGCTACATCTAGGTGCCGTTGGGGCCGGTGACTCCAAAAACGTAATTTGTAAGTTTCTATTTCATTCTGCAATATTTCTGCATTCACAGAAAGCTTCTCAAGAACACAGTCAGTGTGGTTCTGCCAGTAAGTGGATCACTCAATAATCTTTACAAAGATTGTGGAAATCTCCTATAAGCTGCTACTACAACAGGTGTCCCTATACTGGATATTTTCCACTCTATTTCTGTTATAGTCACATCTGTAAAAATGGTGGCTTCTCCATCATTTTCTGTCTCTGTAGTAATGGTCACCACAATAAAGAGAGAGGATAGAACTGTGTAGTGGGAACACAGACCGTGATAAAAACTTGGCCGGGGTTCTAACCCTTCCATACCTCATTCAAAATGTTTGGTCATACATTTTAAACCTAAACTCCAGAATAAGGGAATATTGTCTGATTACAAGAGTCATGTGTATTCTTAGATGCCTCTCGGTCGGTGTGCTTTGTGTATTTCTTCCAGATCTGTGCAGTAATCAAGTGTGATACTTTCCCTTTGTGCTGGAGCTTCCTGTAATAAAGACCGGTCACTGCTGCTCTCTCTCCTTGTGCAGGGTGACTGGTCTTGTCTCTGCCCCCTCCTGTAGTTTTCTGCAGGAAGCCTGTAGTGGGTGTGGTCTGCTGGGTCCCGCCCACAGCTCCTCTCACTGCACAGGCTATATATATAGCACAGTGATCATAGGAGTGCACACAGGGTGTGCCAGGTGTGCCTGGACACACCCTAATCACCCCGTGTGGCGCAGATTTCCCCTGTTATTTCACCAAAGCCCCCTAACGGGGCTCCTTAAAAAATTGTAAAAAAATAATTTAAAAAAAATTGTAAAAAAGAATTAAAAAAAACAAAAACTACTAACACTATCCACTGCCCTCCTGACACTGTCAGTATATATATACATGTACCCATACGCATATGTGTTTGAGCTTTGGGGTGCACACCCTAATGCAATAGGCTGTGCACACCTATGACAGTGATTATGTCACTGCTCCTTTTATATGGTAATATCTGAGTTTGGAAAAGTAAATGGATTTATATCCTGTGTATCCTGTTTGACTATTAAGGAATAGATTTCAATAAAAAAAAGTTTTCATACCATAAACACAGAGAGCCCTATGAACCATGGCGGGGAATGGTTCCGATGCTTGTGGTTCTGTTTCTGGAGAAGGGACACCAGGACGCTACAAGAATTTGTGTATTTCTCCATGTTGTCTCCTTTTAGTATCTTTAGTCGGTATTGGGGGTTCTTCCAGTATGAGTCTACATGAAGAAGACAGGTAAGAATCTGCTGGTACAGTGAAGCAGTTCACTACATCATTTTTAAAATAATATAATTGTCATCATTTCTCAGTTTCCTCATTGCACATATGTAATTATAAACAAAGAACAGATATTAAATATGTTTAACAAAAAGATACCTGTTGATCCTGCCAGAAATGCTGTACTGTACAGTCTGTAGTGTTATAAGCGCTGTTCAGTTCACCTCAGTGGACTACAGAACAACCCCCTCCCATGTTATGGAGAAGAGGGGAAGGCAGGTGTTCTGTAGGCCAGTCCTAAGGTGACACTCTGTTCCTTCATAAAGACAGTACAGTGAATGAGCGTTGTCACCCTAGGATAGTAAGTGTGTTATTGGCATGATCAACAGGTGGAAAGAAAGGCTGAAAAAGAGAAAACAAATGCAGCCACCACATCTAAGGACTGATAAGCCAACATACATTACAGTTTGTTCATGGGTTTAGATACACATTAAAGTGATTGTAAGGGTTAATTTTTTTTGTTTTTTTTTAGATAACAAACATATCATACTTACCTCCACTGTGCAGCTTGTTTTGTACAGAGTGGCCCCGAACCTGGTCTTCTGGGGTCCCCCGGCGGCTCTTGCGGCTCCTCCCCACATCAGATAACCCCATAGGAGAAGCGCTCTCCCGGGGGGTTACCTTTCAGGCACGCTCCCGAATCCATCATTCGGCATCCATAGCCACCGAATGTATGACTCGGCCCTGCCCCCGGCATCATTGGATTTGATTGACAGCAGCGGGAGCCAATGGCTGCGCTGCTATCAATCTATCCAATCAAGAGCCGAGAACCCCAGGCAGGACGGGTGAAGGCTCAGGTAAGTAAAATGGGGGGGCTGGGGGGCCGGTCACTGCCAGGTGTTTTTTCCCCTTAATGCATAGAATGGTGGCTCTCTGGCGGCCTAAATGTCCAGATCTGGATGATGTCACCTCACCACGGTAGTCAATTCACCATGGCAAACCATGGGTGCCATAAATCTGGTCAGAGCTGCGCATGCTCGGCTCAGATTTCATTAATACTGATACTGGCAGAAGAGGCGTTTATAACAGGAAAGACTACTAGAGTCTCTTCTGTTATAAAAACCCTACCTGTCTGTTTTTTTTTGTTTTTTTTTTACTATGAGAGGTTAACTTCACTTTGCAGCTTTAATGATTTGTATTATAAAGATCCTTATTTGCCATAACAATCATTACTTTCAGAAAAAAGAGCCCAAAGCAATCTCTTTGTTAATAATAGCAATTAAAATAAAAAAGTTAACAAAACTAAAACCCCACTGAAGGTGGCCCAATCCTTTTCAAAAGCATTCTACCTTTAAACTAGGGACATGCATTACAAAATCATCTCCCTTAGATTTACCAAAGACAATATATTGTGAGGGACCACCTAGAGAAAAGAAAACGCTGCATGCTACCAGCTCATTGTTCAGCGATGCGAAACCCCCTGTCAATCTTCCTAATTCACAATCTGATGCGTTTAACCTTGCCCACCTCTATGATTAAGCCCTGTGGGCGGGGCAAAACTCATCTAGGGTGTGGCTTAGGAGGAGATACATGCTGGGGCTGTTTACATCCCTCTTTACCAAATGAGCTGGTGGCGTGTGGCATCTTCTTGTCTCTTTATGCTTCAATGCTGCCTGGATTAAGTACTTGCCTGTACCCACTGCACTAAAAGTTATTGCATGGTATCGTGAGGGTCCATCTGCCTGGGAATAAATTGGTTGGGTTGTATAAGCAGACTTTTGCACTACATAGTTCTTGACATATAAAGAAGATTGTGCAGTAATTGTACCATCAAATTAATGTGCATGGCCGTTTTAGACAAGGACCCTTTAAAACCAAATGTGAATTTCAGTTTAGAGTGAATACAATGGGTTCATGCTAGCTAAATACAGTGGGGCTCCATCGCTATGCATTACTTCATATCACTGATTGATTCCTAATCAGACACATGACTTTACCTGTGTATGTCATTCTCCCTCCAGCTGTACTTCCAGCCACCCACTTCCCAGTCTGCATGGATAACGTCCACTCCTTGCCATTCTCGTGGCTCATGAGGTCAGGAGTCAGCTTGCAGATAACCAGCTCCACAAACTGTGTCTCAAAGTCTTCAATGGACATCCTGTAACAATACACAAGCAAAATTAGTCTTTGGACCAGGTTGGGTAGCATGACATGTTAAGGATATACGTAGGGTGACCTCCTGAAAATGCTAGCTAACATACTGCCATGTTGACTCTCTAGCTGCGATACCTTCGCTTATTCTTGACCCCCAAATTTGGATGACATTAGATTTGGACAGACACAAATGAAATCCAGGAGAAATGGATTAAAGGCAGCTTCTTCCTTCTGTTTCTGCTGTTCCCTGAGCACCCTTAGCTTGACTCCAAGTCCCACCTGTCTTTCTTAGTATTACTGGTAGAATGTTTAAAGGAATTGGCTCAGGCTGCCTTGTGACTGCCAGGAGTTTCCCAAACTGTTATGTATAATTTAGCTTAATTTTCTCTGTAGTACGCAATTTTTGGATCCTGGGTTCGGCATCCCTTTGACTTCCTGTTGGGAATTCTGGCTTGTAAGTTCTGGTCAATGGTTTGATCAAATCAGAAATGATCAGACTTTTCAGAAATTCCCTCACCAGTTCAGAAGTCAGGTCCTGATCTGCAGTCCTACTCTTGGTTGGTGACTGAGAAAGTAATAAAGTTGAGTAAAATGTGGACTTGCCAGGATTTTTTCATGGAGACTTGCTGCAAGGTCCACTTTAAAACCTTTAGTGGTGGCCATTTTGCTCTTTGTTTTTCATGGATAGTGATGAATAACTGTTTCTTTGGCCTCAACGGCTGTCCAATTATTTGAAAAAATACAACTTACATAGGATGTAAAAAAACCCCAAAGGTTTTTAACCCTCACTAAGATTAGAAAAATTTTCCTCCGTATTTTCAATTTTCATCCATGACCAGACATTTAGCTTTGAGTTGAAGAAGAGTTTGGTTTTCCCCCACAGGAGTGAGGTGCTGAATGACAATTAAGTGGGTCACACTAATGCCGTGTACACACGACCGGACTTTTTGACAGCAAAGGTCCGACGGAACGAATCCGCCGGACAATTCGATCGTGTGTGGGCTTCATCGGACCTTTGCTGTCGAAAAATCAGACGGACTTTAGAAATAGAACATGTTTCAAATCTTTCCGACGGACTCGAGTCTCATTCGTTCTCGACGCAAGGGCAGTTATTGGCTATGAACTTCCTTATTCTAGTCCGGTCGTACGTCATCACGTTTGAATCAGTCGGACTTTGGTGTGATCGTGTGTAGGCAAGTCCGTTGCGTCGGAACTCCATCGGAACTCTGTCGAAAGTCCGTCAAAAAGTCCTTCGGAGTTCAGTGTACACGGCATAAAAGTAAAACCAAAGCCTTTTTTTTTTGATCGAATAGGGAAGAGTTAGAGCTTCCCTTTACTTCCTGTCCTGGAGACATAACAGGATGTTAGTGGAAATCTCTCCAAAGTGAGGAGCACTCCCCTCTGGAACAGTTGTTGTCACCAGAAAAGGTGTACCGAACCAGAGTAGGCCTTAAACAGTCAAAATATGCCAACACTTCCCTCTTTCTTCTCAACGCTTTGTATTTTATTGTAGCAGAACAGGTGCTCTTTTCATCTCTTGGTTCCTACATGCCCTCCTGGAACTCTTACATAATAATCTTTATGATAAGAGCTGGGAGAACCGAGAACCAAGAAAAGTGCAATGCAAAGCGGCTAAGATGGCATCTGTAATATTATTACCAAAACTCTCCATTCTCCCGTGTCTTTCGCAGTAACATTCTCTCCTTCAGGCTGAGCTGGTCCCATTTGGAGGAGCTGGAACAAAGTCACAAGACAAAATGGATGACTGGAAGGCATTGGGCACATAGATCGATCATATAAATTACAGCGGAGACAAGTGCGAGGAATCGATCCTGCCTACGGCTTATCTGAAATGAGTTTCACGCTGTGTTTTGTGTCAGCGCAGAAAATTCTGACACAAACTCCTTTCACATTCTTTTAATAATTTCATGGCGGCTTCTTGTAATAATGATCTCATGAAAAATGCATTTTATATGTAAATGTAACTATAGGCAAGTGTAATTATGCATAATATGCATAGAGGTGGTATATATATATATAATTTATTTATTTTTTTCTCAAACAATTTAGGAAGTGGAAACAATTTGTACAATTTTCTATTGAAGAAAGAAATTAAGTTTTCTTTGTGAATATGAGCAGAGTGCTGGCTATGGCAGGCAGTATAGTGGACAGTAGAAGCAGGAGAGGAATGCTGTGGGTATGACTCTGGATTGTAGAAGCCAGGGAGGAGTGGGGGGGGGGGGGTTAAAAACAGGCAGAATGTGCAGGAGTAGAGTGCTTAGGGTATGACAGCAGGCAGTATGTGCAGAAAAGGAATGAAAAGAAGTGGCAGTATATGTAGGAAAGGAGTGAAGAGGGTATGACAATGCACAGTATGTGCAGAAGAGGAGAACAGAGAGTATAATATCAAGCAGTATAAGCAGGAGAGGAGTGTTGGGGGAATGGCAGTGGGCAGTATATGTAATAGAGGAGTGGGTAGGGTAT
Organism: Lithobates septentrionalis; assembly: GCA_037952835.1. Lineage (NCBI taxonomy): Eukaryota > Metazoa > Chordata > Amphibia > Anura > Ranidae > Lithobates > Lithobates septentrionalis. The sequence continues at coordinate 1,324,306 of JBBDGP010002095.1, read as the reverse complement.
GAGAGGGCAGTATGCCCGGAAGAGAACTGTGAAGGGTATGTCTGTGGACAGTATGTGCTGGAGATGAGCTCCAAGTCTATGACAGTAAACAGTAGGCTTTGAGGAGTGTGGAGGGGAATGACAGCAGGTAGTATAGACAGGAGAGGGGTGTAAAGGATATGAAACTGTACAGGAGAGGAGTTTGAAGGGTATGACAGTGAGCAGTATGTACAAGAGTGGAGTTTGAAGGGTATGACAATGGGCACTATGTACAGGAGATGAGTTTGAAGGGTATAACAGTGGGCAGTATGTACAAGAGTGGAGTTTGAAGGGTTTGACAATGGGCACTATGTGCAGGAGATGAGTTTGAAGGGTATGACAGTGAGCAGTATGTACAAAAAAGGAGTTTGAAGGGTATGACAATGGGCAATATGTACAAGAGAGGCGTTTGAGGGTATGGCAGTGGGCAGTATGTACAGGAGAGGAGTTTGAAGGGCATGGCAGTGGGTAGTATGCACAAGAGAGGAGTTTGAAGGGTATGACAGTGAGAAATTTGTACAGAAGAGGTGTTTAAAGGGTATGACAGTGATCAGTATGTACAGGAGAGGAGTTTGAAGGCTATGACAGTGGGCACTATGCACAGGAGATGAGTTTGAAGAGTATAACAGTGGACAGTATGTACAGGAGAGGAGTTTGACGGGTATGGCAGTGGGCAGTTTGTGCAGGAGAGAAGTTTGAAGGGCATGACAGTGGGTAGTGTGTACAGGAGAGGATTTTGAAGGATATGACAGTGGGCAGTATGTACAAGAGAAGAGTTTGAAGGGTATGACAGTGGGCAGTGTGTACAGGAGAGGATTTTGAAGGATATGACAGTGGGCAGTATGTACAAGAGAAGAGTTTGAAGGGTATGAAAATGGGCAGTATGTAATGTGCAGATGAAGAGTGCGGAGGGTATGAAAGGGACATTATATATAGCAGTAGGGTGCAGTGGGTGCAAATGGAAGATATAAATTCCCAACTTGTTTACACCAGACTGAAATTGGAAGTGTCTGCATCAAAAATCAAAAGCCGATACAGTTTCTCTTTGAACTAAGGGGTACTGCACATGAATAGAAAAGCTCAGCTGTTCACGTTTTAACTAGGTAAAAATAATTTCTTACCGTTTGGCTTTCTATCCTATGAAATTGTATAGAAAGAGCTACAGTATAGTACTAACTCAAGTAAAATATATCAGTTTGGTTACACAAGCTTATTTTCTTCATGCACTTTCACATTACTACCACTAGAGGGAAGCAGGACACCCCATACAGAGATATTTAAAATAAAGTAGACTTGTTATTTTTATTTATTTTTTTAAGTTTTACTCACTTGTCACTCCAATTTCCCTTCCATTCAATCTTCCCCCATGGGTTCCTCAGCCTAACTAAATTTTCTGTTCCAGATTTGCAGGTCACCTGGAGAGAAGAGATGGGAAAACCTGATTCATTTATCGAGCACAAACAGAGAAGGCTGCTTTATCGCTTCGAGAGACATTCATCAAAGAGGTTTATAATTGTGGCTTTTTACCTTTCTGATTCCCGTCACTGTGTACGCGTGTCCGGCCACTAATCCGTTCTCCAGAACCCTTTCAGGCTAAAACAGAATCACAAAATAGGTCAGCGATAAGACCCAAGCCGCAGCCATTCAGCACATTAAAAGATGGGATTTTAGAGGATTGTTCAATGTGGTTTCAACGACTGCAGAGCTCTTGTCTGCTGCTCACACCTCGGTGATCTACATTGCATTGCTAGAACTCCTATTAGGCTAATTTTGTAAGGTCAGGGGTCGGGGATATATTTTTTTTAATAATAATTCCTTCATATTCCAAGAGGCCTAGCGTGGGGGAGTGAAGCAACACAAGGGCTGCACCCTCTCAGGCTCAGGATTTAGTGTTCCGTGAACACCAAATAACTGTCAGTAATACCATTTTAAAATTAAATTGAAGTTTTACTTTTTATCTCTTTATAGTCCTGCAACCCACATGTTTGGGTTTGTGGATGACTTTTGCTAGAAAATGCATAAAAATGGAAATTCAAGAAACAAAGAAAAGTGTTTGCAGAAAAAGACCAAAGTGGTCCAGGTAATCTGTCCCTTTTTTTACCTTTTTTTATACTTTTTTTGAACATTTTAGTCATTTATTTTATTTATGAATTAATTTTTTTTGTTGTTTTTTTTTGCTTTTTTTCTAATCTTTTTAACCTTTTTGTCTAATTATAGATCTATGTTTATCCCAATGCGTATTTAAATTCTCTTACCTTTGACTACCTCTGCTGGAAGTCTCTTCCAAGCATCTGTTACACTTTTGGTAAATTAAAGCAGAGCTCCACCCAAAAGAGGACGTTTTCCTTCTCCGCCCCTCCGCTGTTACCTTTCCGGGAGAGGGGAGTGGGTACCTGGTATTAACAGGTACCCGCTCCCACTTCCAGGTGACTTTGCCGCGGTGAAGTCACCCAGAAGTTTGCCCCCCGCTCCTCCTCCTTCCCCTACAGCCGGGCCAGTAAACTTAGCGCAGCACGCATCGTGCATGCGCAGGAGGAAACCAGCTGCGAAGCCGCAAGTCTTCACTGCCGATTTCCCTTACAACAAATGGCGGCAGCACCCGAGAGGCAATTGAAAAATCGACTGGGGTGAAGACACCGCATGATCCCTGGACAGGTAAGTGTCCTAATATTAAAAGTCAGCAGCTACAGTATTTGTAGCTGCTGATTTTTAATTTTTTATGAAGGAGCCTGGAGCTCCTCTTTAATACTCTCTAAAGATAGTTTTGATTTTTTTCCCACTAATTTCCCCATGTTCTTGATTTTAGCTTCATTTTGATAATAATGCCCTCCTGAACCTTATTCACACCCTTCAGGTACTGTATTTAAATTTTTCAATCACATCCTTTTTCTCAATGGAAATGTTGCTTTCTGGCCATCCAGTGCTCTGTGCTGGTGGAGCTGAGTAGCGGCCACACCCCTCAGCACAAGTGTCCACACACATACTGTACTTGTATTGCAGAGAAGGGGGTGTGGCAGATGTGTGCTGATTACTGAGTGTGCTGGGTCTAACTCTGGGGCCTATTGTACTCTTTTTTTAGTACAAAGTCTGCTGATCTATTTCTGGGACTTGATTGGAGCATTATAGCAATACCTGTATAAAAACACGAACTGTGTTTATGTAGGTAATCTGTGTTTTCAATTCTGACTGCAATTTACATTCATGCTAATTAATGAATTAAAGGTGACCTCTTATGATGAATACATTAAAGGTGACCTCTTATGGTGAATGAATTAAAGGTGACCTCTTATGATGACTGAATTAAAGGTGACCTCTTATGATGAATGCATTAAAGATGACCTCTTATGAAGACTGAATTGAAGGTGACCTCTTGTGATGGCTCTCGATAGTCCTGCTTTCTAGTCCTCTCTAGCCCTTTAGGACTGGATTGGACCCTTAAATGTTATAGCACTGTGTCTAGTTCCTTAATTTGCTTTGAAGGAACATTCACCAAAACAGGAAAAACTCTTATGAAGAAGTTATAATGGTCAATACCCACCTATAAAATTTTTCATGTATATTAAATGAATAGCATTTTAATGCTGCAATGTGAAAATAGGAGAGGGCCATTGTAATATGTACTTACCCCGGCCTTTGTCTGGCAGCCCATCAAGGACCCGCTGTATGCTGCCCGTACCATGATCTGCCACAGGTCCACAGGAGCTTGTTCTAGCTTGATGGTCATGTTGACCCCGCCAGTGAAATCCAACAGAGCTTCAGACACTTGACCAATCTGCAGATCTTCATAGGAGCCACAGAGTCTATAAAAGGAGAGGAAAAGATTACACTTGCAGTCAACTATAGGGCAGTATGAAAATCTCAAAAAGGGCATATGCTCTAGAGCAGTGGTCTCCAAACTGCAGCCCAGGGACCGGATGCGGCCCTTTGCTTGCTTTTCTCTAGCCCTTGGGGTGTTGTTTTATTCACTGACACCAATGAAGAGTACGATTCCTCCCAATGATACTAACGATGGGGCACAATTCCTTCCAATGACATCAACAATGGGGCACAGTTCCTCCTATTGACACCAACAATGGGGCTCAGTGACACAAAGGATTGGGCACAGTTCCTTCCATTGACACCAACAGTAGGGCCCAATGACACAAATTAAGGGGCGCAATTCCTCCCAATGATACCAACAATGGGGACAATGACACCAATGAAGGGGCACATGTCCTCTCAATGACACCCAACGATGTGACCCAATGACACCAATGATGGGGCACAATTCCTCCCAATGACACCAACAATGGGGCACAAATCTTGCCAATGACACCAACAATGGGGCACAATTCCTCCCAATGGCACCAATGAAGGGGCTCATTTCCTCCCACTGACATCAATGATGAGGCACAATTCCTCCCACTGACACCAGTGATGGGGGATTGTTTACTCCCACTGTGCAGGGACATTTTGTACTCCCGATGGCTGGTCTGGCCAAAGTCCAACCCCCCTAAAGTCTGAAGGACAGTAAACCAGCCTTCGGTTTAGAAAGTTTGGAGACACCTGCTCTAGAGCAAAATTGTCCTCATGTAACATGGACCTTGCCCTAAAATACACATCAAATTTCCATGATCTTACAGTCTTTGAATCTACTTTGGAGGTGCAATCATCTGGCAGCATTCCTGAAGAATCAAATAACATTTCCTTTTAAATGCCGCGTCTCTAATTAAAGTAAACTTGTCACGCCCTGAAACTCGTCTGTTCAGCAATAGCTGCCAGCGAATGCATGCTAAATTTTAGCACAGAGCACGTAGGAACAGATGCCAGCCAATCTTCCAGGTAAGTTAGGGTGGACCTTTCTGTAACCTGTTATCATAAATAAATTCCTGAAATGTCACACACATCGACAGTATAATTTGTTAAAATAACAAAAGCTGCTCCTTTTATTATTAAAAGTTGCTCTTGAGTTTCAGTTTAGTAACATCACCTAGGCTGGGATGGTGCCATCAATCTGCTGCACACAGGAGGCAGCATTTCCTCAGTCTCCTCTCTCTTGCAGTGATCAGAGTACAACATTGTAGCTCTTTAACAAGTCACAAGGTGGAGCTGATCTGTGTCAGACATTAATGAACCAGGATTTACATGAGTGTATTATTTCTGAGCAGGTATTTCTGTCAATGAAATAGACGCTGACCCTGGATGATGCCAGAACAAAGATGGCTCCAGCTTTATGCAGTGAGTCACCTTCATGCAGCTAGAGAAATGATTTACACCTGTTTATTTTAGGTTGGTGGCTTGCTAAGTTGCAAAGGAAGGCAGCCTCTGAGCTCAGGTTTTTTCACAGAGTGATAGCAGTTCTCAAATTTTTGCCTTGACAGGTCCCCTTAAACCCAGCACCAAACCATGGTGTTTTCTTTTACTCAGTTACATTATCTTGCTTCAATGAAAAGACACTGCAACACTGCCCTCTTGTGGACAAACACAAAACCATGCTGTGGTTGAAACTGAATTCTGCTTTTTTTAAAGCAAACAAATCTTTCCAGTTAGAAAATGAAAAGGAGAGTCTTGTTGCTCGATGCAATACAGACAGTCCTTTTTTCAGATTTTTCCATATTCATACACTTACTTGGCATAGGCTTTCTCTAGCAGAGGGCCCCAAAAAAGGTTCTTCTTTGAAGAGGACACAAACAAGAGCTTGCCATCTTTATTCACAGGTAGGCGGTCATCAACCACCACATCGACCCACTCGCCAAAGCGCCAAAACTGTAACAGAACCGTAAATGTGTCATTCACATGCAGGTAATGGTCATATAATTCTTTGGCTCCTAACATATTTTATTGTTTGGGTCACTGTTCATTGACCAGACAGAACAAGTGAGCAAGAATGCTTTCAAAACACATTAGCTGCTTTGATACATCCAGGCAGACAAGGCTTTTTTTGCAGATAAACACCCTTTCTGTCCATTTGAAAGCTGTGATTATGGACTTTACCAGTTTGAATCTCCTGTTGTTAACTTTGAAGTAATGTTCCAATTTGCAGTTTGTTAACAAGCAGTAGATGTACATGAGCTGTAAAGCAAGCCCTTGTTGACCTCTGTAGCGGCAGGCACTATGGCAAAATTAATCCTCAAAATTCCCAGCACTGTTCAAGTCATTCTCTCAGCAGCTCAGCTCCCCCTGCTCACCTCTCCCAGCAGTAATTCAGCAACTCAATTCCCCTTCTCCACTTACCAAGTAATAATTTAGCAGTTCAACTCATCCTGCTTACCCTACTAAGAGTTCAGCTACCCCTCCTCCCCTCTCCTAGCAATGTCTGGACAGTTCAGTTTCCCCTTTAAAGCAGCAACCCAGCAGCTCAGTTCACTCTGCTACCCCTTCACAACAGTAACTGAGCAGTTCAACTCATCCTAACCCCCTCCCAACAGTGAATGAGCAGCTCCGCTTCCCTTGCTGCCCCCTACCAGCAGTGACTTATCAGTCTTATAATTTCTGTAGGAGGGGTGGATGCAGGGTGAGCTGAGCAGCTGGATGAATTAGTGGAGTGATTTTATTTTATTTTTATTTATTTTTATTTACTTATGTTGTATTTTGTTGTTATATTATATATAACAACATATTATTGTTTTTTTTTCCTTTTGTTCTATAATTATGTACTGTTGCTTTTTTTTATAAGTTATATATATATATATATATATATATATATATATATATATATATATATATATATATATATATATATATATATATATATATATATATATATATATATATATATATATATATATATATATATATATGTGTGTTTTGTTCTTACTGTTCATAAAATTATAACTAAGTAGCTAACGAGGGACCATTTTCTGGCACGAACCATTTAAACCCATTGCACCCTTTAAAACCACCTTTCCTATTAACTCCAAAGAATTTCACCAAAATGATGAAAAAGTGACTGTAAAACTCTCTGTTTTCATTGAGATTTCAGGGAAATGAAAACTCTTACAAATATAAATGAAATGCAAACTCTCAATTTCACTCAGTCCTAATCTCTAGTTGCTATAACTCCCTGAGGCTAGCATTGGCCGTAGAAGATCTGCTCAGAGGTCACGGCTTTCTTGTAACACATCATTTTCCTAAAGAGATAATTCCCTGGCTGCTCTTTGGCTCCCGCCAGCAATCTCTGCGCCGAGCTCTAACACCGCTATTTATTTACTGCTCATGATTATAATGTGGATTTCCAAACACGAGCCTGTACCTCATAATAGCTACAACCCAACCAGCGATAAATTGTAATAACTGTTCATTATCGGGCCTCAGCATTACACTAATGGCGCACTATGGAGGAGTGAGGTCAATTACAAGACTCAATGGCGTTATTCCCGGCTCTAGATACAGGAGATCCCATTAAAATAAGAACTTTGTTTATATCTAACAAGTATGTAAGCGGGGCTGTTAGCCGCCACTGCTAGGTTATAAAAGAAACTCATTGGTAATATCAGATGAACACTGAATATTTGGAGAGGGTTTACAGAGGGACAACTAGATTAATGATGGAGACAGGAAATCTCGAGCCATGAAAGGTCATCTAGGCTTGATTGGTTTGGGAAAAAAAAAAGATGGCTTCAGACATACTTGAACATTATCTTTAAATTCTAACTGTGCAGATTTAAGACACAAACTTTTTTTCACATGCAAACAATGTAAGCATCTGAGTTTGATCTGGTATCAGTACCTGTACTGATAACAAGCTAAGGAAGGTCCAAAATGTCCTGGGCTCAGAGAAAGTGATTTAAATGATGCTGGCCATCAGACTGAGGACATCTAGTGGCAGAAAAAAATGCTGTGGGGAAAATCTTTTGATTAAAGCTGAATATTGTAGTAAAGTCTGGATTTGTTACTTTATGTCTTATTGGATTATTCACTTTTAACTTGTTATTTTGTGCTGGAATTCTGCGTTAAAGAACTCTATAATGAACAAGGGTGCATCAGAAATCATGGTAGGTGATTTACCTATCAGTATATTCTTTAGATATATGGGTCTCTTATTGATAGCATTTTTTAGCAATCTTTTGCAAAAATGTGCTTTACTCACCCGAAAATGGAAGATTCCTGCATAGTTCTTGTCAAAGCTCTGGTTCCGAGGGACCACATTGGTGAAAATGTCCTTGTGGAAGGTGACTGAAGCCAGTGCAGCCAGGAACCAGCAGTTTTCTGGAAAGGATAGAAGGTTTATTAAGTATTTAGGATGGCAAGGTCACATCAACTTACAGAGGAGCAGGGCTACTCCACAGAGGAGAAACCAAGCCGTGACTCTCAGTTGAGAGTCAAGAAGGTGGTGGCACCAATGTTGGAGTTCCTAGTGGTACATCAAATACCCTTTGGGTAACAATCTTTTCTATGGTTAACAAGATTATTATTGTTATGATTATTATTATTATTATTATTATTAACCACTTGCTGACCGCCTACCGCATATTTACTGTGGCAGGTCGGCTCTATTGCGCGAAATCACGTACCTGTACGTAATTTCGTGCAATAGCCACTGGGTGGCGCGTGCGCGCACTGTCGGAGGCACGATCGCACACTGATTGGACACTGGGATGCCAATCAGCAGGTCCGGGAAACTAGATGTCCGCCGGCCACCCGCGATCATTCCCCAGAGAAGCAGAATGGCGATCTGCCTATGTAAACAAGGCAGATCGCCATTCTGACAGGGAAGAAGATGGAGATCTTGTGTACCTGCTAAGCAGGAACACCGATCTCTGTCTTCATCCAGTCAAAGCAACCCCCACACAGTTACCAAGCACCCCCTAGAGACACACACTTAACCCTTTGATCGCCCCTGATGTTAACCCCTTCCCTGCCAGTGTCATTAGTACAGTAACAGTGCATATTTTTAGCACTGATCCCTGTATTAGTGTCACTGGTCCCCAAAAAGCGTCAGTTAGGTTAGCTAAAAATCGCTGAGTGCCGCCATTACTAGTAAAAAATAAAAATAAAGAAAAATTCCATAAAAATATCCCATCGTTTGAAGACGCTATAACTTTTGCGCAAACCAATCAATATAAGCTTATTGGGATTTTTTTTACCAAAAATATGTACCTGAATACATATTGGCCTAAACTAATGAAGAAATTTAATTTTTTACATAAAAATATTGTGTTTTTTTTTCAAAATTGATGTTATTTTTTTGTTTATAGCGCAAAAAATAAAAACCGCAGAAGTGATCAAATACTACCAAAAGAAAGCTCTATTTGTGGGAAAAAAGGATACTAATTTTATTTGGGTACAGTAGCGCAATTCTCAGTTAAAGTAACACAGTGATGTATCTCAAAAAATGGCTTGGTCATTAAGGGGGTAAAACCTTCTGGGGCTGAAGTGGTTAATAATAATTAAATAAATAAAAATATAATCTGATTGCAAGGCTGTTCGAAATGCAAATGCATTTTCCAGGAAAAGTTTTAAAACCAATTTTTAATGCAAAAAACTATATGAAAGATGGTTAATTATGCATAATGGGTCTTCCGCTATTAATAGACAGTGTTGTTATAGGTGAAAACTGAATAAATAAACCAACCACTAGCTAATTATACAGTATGTTGGTGGCTTAAGCTATATGGCCAAAATGTTGTGGTCACCCGATGGTCACACCTAACCCTATGGCAAAATATATGTGGACACCTTTCCAAATGATTAAGCTCAGGTTTTTCGAGTGAAGAGCACTGTTAATACAAGAGCATGCAAAGACATTTTGGATAATTGTGCACTTCCAGCCTTGTGGTAGTAGTTTGGACCCTTTTCTTTCCCATCTTGACTATCACCCTGTGCACAAAGCCAACTCCATAAAGACATGGTTTGACCAGTTTGGTATGGAGGAACTCAAGTGGCCTTCACAGAGCCCTCAACCCTACTGTACACTTAGGGATTGGTATGCCAACTGCAAGCCAGGTCTTCTAGTCCAGCTTCGGTACCTGACCATCTTTGTTCAGGCATCATCTAGGGTCACCAATTACTTCCTAGATTGAGATGCCAGTTTAGACATGGTACAATTATGTAAATCCTGGAGCCTGTAAAGTTCTTGCAAACGTGTACAAATTTTCAAAGTACAAATTTGTGAAGTTACTGAGAGTTCTACTTTATTGAATACAAAACTGATTAAGTGTGGGTCTTTGATATATTAGTACCTGTAAGTCCTTGATGAAGATCAAACCTGCTGGCATCATGAAAAAAAAACTGTGGATTCTTCACCAGCTCCTGTAAAAATAAATGAGGTTATTACGTTGCAATTGGCCCGATTTTCATCATGTTTACAGCGCAATCATCACTTTGTCTTCCCGGGAACCCACAAGTAACAGGCTGGCTTTACAAATGTCTGTCCCTTTCTGCAGTGTAATAATTACACAAAGATCCCTTCCTTAATTAAAGTGTGTCGGTATCCAGATTAAGTAATGAAAGCCATAAATATGAAATGCTGCAACAGCTATCATGATACGAATATTCCCTACAGAGTATTAAAGCCAAATCCAGCAAGAATGTTTGGGTTATATAAAATATACAGATATAGTGGAAAACAATTCAAAACAGCTGACTTTTAATCATCGGAGCATTTGCATTAAAGTCCTGCGTTTGCCGACATTGTGACTTTGTTTGAATTCATTAAAAACTGTTCAAAGCAAGCGAAAGGTAACGCTTTCCTGTCCACTAATAGCCGATTGTACTCTGGAGTGTGTGAAAGTGAAAAACAGAATTTGATTGTTTGCCTTGATTAACCAATTGGTTACCTGCTTTTGGACACAAAGATATTCATGTTATCTCTGCTAAAAAGGACTAGCAACTATTCTAATTTTCCCCTAGAGCCAAGACCATATAGCCAAAGGCTTAGGCTTTTAATTATGTGAGCGGTACTGATTGGAGCCCAGAGCAGAATTTTCTCCAGGAGAGTTAAATACATCCTTGTAATCATTATTGCTGTTAATATAGCTTTAAAGTTAAACATTTGAGTATGGGAAAAGCCACTTTCCTTTAAAAATTGTAATATATATATTAGTTATAGCTATACATCAACCTAGGTCATGTATTTGCAATGAGCGGACCTCCAGCTGTTGCAGAACTACAAGTCCCATGAGGCATAGCAAGACTCTGACAGCCACAAGCATGACACTCTGAGGTAGAGGCATGATGGGACTTGTAGTTTTGCAACAGCTGGAGGTCCGCTAATTGCATATCCCTGACCTAGGTAATACCTAACGCTATTAAAATGACATTTTCAGTAAAAATTTGCAGGAAGGTATTAGCTTCTAAAACTGGCCAAAATATCTCCACCAATGTAACCTCTTGATGCTAGACTCACACATATATGTTGCTCCACAGAGGTGGGCTTTAATGCCAGGTGGTCGCATATATGCATCCATTGATCTATGCGGGGTGCTCCAAGTACAGTGATGAGTAGTCACCAACAGCTTCAATACACTTTTTATAATTGGGAGCTGGGGATGGGCTCCCAATTATGTGATCACAATAATAGCCAATCACAGCTATCACATGATGGGGAAGCTTAACCTTGCTCCCAAGGTTACATACTGGTTAAAAGGCTGTTGGCAAGTGGTTAATTTGTTTGCAAGCCATGGCAACGATGCACTGTGCTCCCAGATTCCAGAGCTTATTGCCATTGACTCACTTTTCCTAGAAATTTGCATAGTCCAGTTTGAGAGATTTGCCTCTACATCATGTCTTTTAGACCCAACAGGAGGTAAGAGGAAATGTCTTCAAAGTGAGATAAACCCCATCTTGGATATCCATTACCAGAAGAAGTGTTCCCTCTATTCTTGTTCTGATGACAACACTACATTTTGGATTTCAGCCCTGGTCACAATGGTTATTGGAAGTATCAAAGTTAATATATAAAAACTTCAGACAAATATGTGAATATGAATATTGAACCATACTGTTTCAGTTCATTTATTTAGTACTTCCAACACTATTGGCTATTTGATTTTAAAAATGACCCCGAGGAGGGAATATTGTACTGATATCGAATTGATATGGAGATGTCCTTATGTTTTTTTCTAGCCCTACTTTTTTGGATTGTCCCCCTGACTTTTATTGGAATAAAGCTGTATCTGGACCTTTTTAGCAGTGGTGTGGCTCTTCAGTTTCAATTTTAGTTGCATTCTCAACCAGGGTTCCTCCAAAGGTTGCTAGGCGTTGCATGAGCTGTGGCTGACTAACCTCCCATGTGATGATACCTGTATAGTTCTGGGGTCAACACCACTTGGCAGAGCCAGCAGCATGACACCAATTATGTTTTTGGCTGTCTATAAGGGTTGCATTCAGACCACCACTGGGGGGGGGGGGGGGGGGGCATCTTCCTACTGACCACCATTGTAAGGTTTCCACAAAACCTGAACTTTTTTTAGGGGTTTCTCTAGGGCAGGGTCTCTCAACAAGGGTTCAATGGAACTCTAGGGTTCCTCCAGAGGTTGCTAGAAGTTTCATGAGCTGCAGCTGACTGACCTCCCATTTTATAGTGCCTGCATAGATCTGGGGTCAACACCACTTGGCAGAGCCAGCAGCATGACACCTAATATCTTTTTGGCTGTCTGTATGGGTGGCATGCATCCTACTGATCACCATTGTAAGGGTTCACCAAGACCTGAAATTTTTTTAGGGGATTCTCTAGGACAGGATTTCTCAACTAGGGTTCCTCCAGAGGTTGATAGGGGTTTCATGAGCTGACTGGCCTCCCATTTGATGGTTCCTGCATAGTTATGGGGGTCAACACCACTTGGCAGAGCCAGCATGACACATATTATCTTTTTTGCCTATCTACAAGTATTAGGGTGACATTCGGATTACCACTGTAAAGGGGGCATTCTTCCTATTGACCACCATTATATAAATTCCCCAAGACTTGAACATTTTTTAGGGGTTCCTCTAGGGTAGGGTTTCTCACCCAGGGTTCATCCAGAGGTTGCTAGGGGTTCCTTGAGCAATGAGGAATTCCAGCCCCTTAGATAAGTTGATCTTTTTAGCTATCTGTAAGGGAAAATTTCTCCCAATGTCCACACGTGTAAGGAGCATTCTTTCCACTGATCATCACACTAATGTATCCTGGGTTGTAGATATAGTAATTTTTATCAGGGGTACCCTGAGACCAGAAATTTATGCTAAAGGTTCTTCTGTGTTGAAAAAGTTGAGTAAAGTTGCTCTAGGGTAAACAATAAATTACTTTCCTAATGATGCGATAGACTAGATACATCCACATTTGGACAGTTGGCGAAGGGTCCCCTGTACTCCTGGGCTCCATAGCAGTTGTCCTTACTATCTTATGTCCTTGCTATGGATCTAAAATCCCACCGTGCAATTACCTGGGGTCTTTTCCACTCCACACATGGCGGTAGTTTTCGTAAGAGGTCCCCGCTGCCGATGGAACTCAGTTCAGCAGGAAAGGCGTCATCAATGAACAGCTGCTTATTTTTCAGACTCTTCTCCAACAAGGTCTGGTAGTCCTGGCTCAGAAGCTTCCGAGGCTTCCTAAGTGTCCCTGTACGCAATATTTCTTTTTGCTTTTTCCCGCCAGAGGTGAAGGAGAGGCGAGGCATGATGGCTAGAGTAAGGCCTTGGGACAGGCGATTTGATTCAGGCCACCAATCAGATCACTCAGGTCAGCACCAAGCTCCAGTCAAAAAAGTGTTCAAGTAGGTTCACCAAGCAGCAAAGTGACAGGTTGTTAACAGAGGACCATGCAGGTTAATGTTCAGGCTGGTCTGTAAATAGAGTTATCAAGAAGTATTAATATACAATACATGACGTAAAACATTTGTCATTTCTATTATTTGCTCCCTTTTGTTCTGTTAAAAATACTATTGAAAGAGTTTTGTAACCTGCTGATCCTGCCAGAAATCCATTGAAATGATAACACTCTGGTCTCTGCTGCACTCTAATAATTTACATTGTTCACAACTATCTTTGTACAGAACCATTCTCTTCAACGTATGTTATGAAGAATAGGAGGGGGGGAGGTATTTTGTAGTCCTGCCCTAAGGTGACAACACTGTACCTCCATTGATACAGCACAGTGTCTAAGTGTTGCCACCCAGGATCACTGGGTGAAAATTAAAGAAAAAAAGCCTTAAAATAAAATGAATGCACCCATTACATCTAAGGACTGGTAAGCTTCAAAATATGACAGTTTTCTTCTTCGGGTGTACAATTATAAAAACATTCCTCATTTCATATCTATAAAAGAACTGCCATGACTATGTTTAAGGTCCACACAGGGCTGGAACATGTAAGCAAGGAAGGACACTTGTTTTTTTACAATCTTGCGCTAAATAAAGGAGTATTGTGATCGCACCAAGGGTGTGCCGGTCTACAACTTCATAATGCTGGAAAACACATATTTTCCTTTATTTATTACTGGATAATTGTACATTTGCTTTGATTAAGACTCAGAAGTCTACATATGCTGTTACAGCATGATGACAAGTAGAATACAAAAATAAAAATAAAACAATGTAATCTAACTGTGTCAGTAGTTAATCCCTTTGTGTGACAGTATTGTGATCAGCAGACCTTGTAAAAGATCTGTTATGAAGTGTTTATCATTCCCCATCACTGGCGTCAGCTCATCACTAATTCGTCTTTTATTATTTAATTAGCAAGCCTGAACGGCATAGATCTGTAAAGTCAATGCATCTGCATATTTGATCTTATTTTATATCAGAGCAAAGAAAGATGACAATCTGTAATGTCTAAGAACTTATAGCTGCCAAGAATTCAGTTTGAGTGAGTGGTTGCTATGGGTTATTTATATATATATATATATATATATATATATATATTTATATATATATATATATATATATATATATATATATATATATATATATATATATATATATATATATATATATATATATATTTTATATATATATATATATATATATATATATATATATATATATATATATATATATATGCACTATAATATATACATTTTTTATTTCTAAATCCTAAAATTCTTAAAATGTATTTTAAAGGCCACTTATAGACATGTCCACACTGAAATATTTAGTTTCGGAATTTCAGTTTTGTCCGAAAAATCAATTTATTTAGTTACTCCCGAAATTCCTTTTTATTTACTTTGTTTCTTAAAAAAAAAGCATTTGTCCAAAAATCCGAATTAATTAAGGTCGAATCTGTCAATTGAAGTCTTATGCCGCGTACACACGGTCGGACTTTTCGTCTACAAAAGTCCAACGGACGCTGACGGACTAAAGCTGGCTGGTAATCCGATCGTGTGTGGGCTTCTCCGGACTTTCAACGTACTTTTTTAGCCTCAAATCCGACGTACTTTAGATTTGAAACATGCTTCAAATCTTTACGTCGTAACTACGACGGACCCCGAAATCCGCTCGTCTGTGTGCTAGTCCGACGGACAAAAAGCCACGCTAGGGCACCTATTGGCTACTGGCTATGAACTTCCTTATTTTAGTCCGGTGTATGTCATCACGTACGAATCCGTCGGACTTTTGTGTGGTCGTGTGTAGGCAAGTCCGTTCGTTAGAAAGTATGCCGCAAGTCCGCCGCAAGTCCGCCGAAAGTTTGCCGGAAGTCTGTCGGACAGGCTGTCTGACTTTTGTAGACGAAAAGTCCGACCGTGTGTACGCGGCATAATGCCCCGTACACACGGTCGGACTTTGCTTTCCTAGGATTTTTTCCGACGGATGTTGGCTCAAACTTGTCTTGCATACACACGGTCACACAATGTTGTCGGAAAATCCGATCGTTCTAAACGCGGTGACATAAAACACGTACGTCGGGACTATAAACGGGGCAGTGGCCAATAGCTTTCATCCCTTTATTTATTCTGAGCATGCGTGGCACTTTGTCCGTCGGATTTGTGTACACACGATCGGAATTTCTGACAGTGGATTTTGTTGTCGGAAAATTTTATAGCCTGCTCTCAAACTTTGTGTGTCGGAAAATCCGATGGAAAATGTGTGATGGAGCCTACACACGGTCAGAATTTCCGACAACAAGGTCCTATCACACATTTTCCGTCGGAAAATCCGACCGTGTGTACGGGGCATTAGTGTTTCTCAACCTTTTTACCTTGGAGGAACCCCTGGCAACAAGTTTGAGATCTCGAGGAACCCCTGAAATAATGTTCACATCTACAGCTCACTGCACATTGGTATAATCAGCCAACTGTTGATAACAAAAATTATTTGTAGAAATAGCATTAAATAAAAGAATAAATATTAAAACATACCTAATTAATGTGAAACTTGTGCTTTCTTTTCCTGCAGAGCTGATCCATTCAGGGGACATTACATGGGGCAGAGCACATGACAGGGGACATTACATGGGGCAGAGCACATTACAGGGCACATTACATGGGACATGGGACATTACATGGGGCAGGACACATAGCATGGGGCAGGACACATTACATGGGACAGTGGACATTACATGGGGCAGAGCACATTACATGGGACAGGGCATATGACAGGGTACATGGGGCAGGACACATTACATGGGGCAGGGGACATGACAAGGCACATTACATGGGGCAGGACACATTACATGGGGAAGGACACATTACATGGAGCAGAGCACATTACATGGGACAGGGCACATTACATGGAGCAGAGCACATCACATGGGACAGGGCACATGACATGGGGCAGAGCACATTACATGGGACAGGGCACATGACATGGGGCAGGGCACATGTTATGGAGCAGAGCACATCACATGGGACAGGGCACATGGCATAGGGCAGAGCACATTACATAGGACAGGGCACATGGCATGGGGCAGAGCACATTACATGGGACAGGGCACATGACATGGGGCAGAGCACATTACATGGGACAGGGCACATGACATGGGGCAGAGCACATTACATGGGACAAGGCACATGGCATGGGACAGGGCACATGTTATGGAGCAGAGCACATTACATGGGACAGGGCACATGGCATAGGGCAGAGCACATTACATAGGACAGGGCACATGGCATGGGGCAGAGCACATTACATGGGACAGGGCACATGACATGGGGCAGAGCACATTACATGGGACAGGGCACATGACATGGGGCAGAGCACATTACATGGGACAGGGCACATGACATGAGCAGAGCACATGACATGGGGCAGAGCACATTACATGGGACAGGGCACATGACATGGGGCAGAGCACATTACATGGGACAGGGCACATGACATGGGGCAGAGCACATTACATGGGACAGGGCACATGACATGGGGCAGAGCACATTACATGGGACAGGGCACATGGCATGGGGCAGAGCACATTACATGGGACAGGGAACATGGCATGGGGCAGAGCACATTACATGGGACAGGGCACATGGCACGGGGCAGAGCACATTACATGGGACAGGGCACATGGCACGGGGCAGAGCACATGGCATGGGGCAGAGCACATTACATGGGACAGGGCACATGGCATGGGGCAGAGCACATTACATGGGACAGGGCACATGGCATGAGGCAGAGCACATTACATGGGACAGGGCACATGACATGGGGCAGAGCACATTACATGGTACAGGGCACATGACATGGGGCAGAGCACATTACATGGGACAAGGCACATGACATGGGGCAGAGCACATTACATGGGACAGGGCACATGACATAGGGCAGAGCACATTCCATGGGACAGGGCACATGGCATGGGGCAGAGCACATTACATGAGACAGGGAACATGGCATGGGGCATAGCACATTACATGGGACAGGGCACATGGCACGGGGCAGAGCACATTACATGGGACAGGGCACATAACACGAGGCAGAGCACATGACATGGGGCAAAGCACATTACATGGGACAGGGCACATGACATGGGGCAGAGCACATTACATGGGACAGGGCACATGACATGGGGCAGAGCACATTACATGGGACAGGGAACATGGCATGGGGCAGAGCACATTACATAGGACAGGGCACATGGCACGGTGCAAAGCACATTACATGGGACAGGGCACATGGCATGGGACAGGGCACATGGCATGGGGCAGAGCACATTACATGGGACAGGGCACATGGCATGGGGCAGAGCACATTACATGGGACAGGGCACATGGCATGGGGCAGAGCACATTACATGGGACAGGGCACATGACATGGGGCAGAGCACATTACATGGTACAGGGCACATGACATGGGGCAGAGCACATTACATGGTACAGGGCACATGACATGGGGCAGAGCACATTACATGGGACAAGGCACATGACATGGGCCAGAGCACATTACATGGGACAGGGCACATGGCATGGGACAGGGCACATGGCATGGGGCAGAGCACATTACATGGGACAGGGCACATGGCATGGGGCAGAGCACATTACATGGGACAGGGCACATGACATGGGGCAGAGCACATTACATGGGACAGGGCACATGACATGGGGCAGAGCACATTACATGGTACAGGGCACATGACATGGGGCAGAGCACATTACATGGTACAGGGCACATGACATGGGGCAGAGCACATTACATGGGACAAGGCACATGACATGGGCCAGAGCACATTACATGGGACAGGGCACATGACATGGGGCAGACCACATTACATGGGACAGGGCACATGCCATGGGGCAGAGCACATGACATGGGACAGGGAACATGGCATGGGGCAGAGCACATTACATGGGACAGGCACATGACATGGGACAGAGCACATGGGGGGTCAGCCTGTCAGTGCTCAGACCATACGCCGCACAATGCATCAAACTGGTCTGCATGGCTGTCGTCGCTTAAGGAAGCCTCTTCTAAAGAAGATGCACAAGAAAGCCCACAAACAGTTTGCTGAAGACAAGCAGACTTAGGACATGGATTACTGGAACCATGTGCTGTGGTCTGATGAGACCAAGATAAACGAATTTGGTTTAGATGGTGTCAAGCGTGTGTGGCAGCAACCAGGTGAGGAGTACAAAGACAAGCGTGTCTTGCCTACAGTCAAGCATGGTGGTGGGAGTGTCATGGTCTGGGGCTGCATGAGTGCATGGGGAGCTACACTTCATTGAAGGAAACACGAATGCCAACATGTACTGTGACATCCTGAAGCACAGTCTGCTTTCGGAGACTGGGCCGCAGGGCAGTATCCCAACACACCTCCAAGACGACCACTGCCCAGCTAAAGAAGCTGAGGTTAAAGGTGATGGACTGGCCAAGCATGTCTCCAGACCTAAACCCTATTGAGCATCTGTGGGGCATCCTCAAATGGAAGGTGGAGGAACGCAAGGTCTTTAACTTCCACCAGCTCTCTGATGTTGTCATGGAGGAGTGGAAAAGGACTCCAGTGGCAAACTGTGAAGCTTTGGTGAACTCCATGCCCAAGAAGGTTAAGGCAGTGCTGTAAAATAATGGCGGCCACACAAAATATTGACACTTGGGCCTAATTTGGACATTTTCACTTAGGGGTGTCCTCACTTTTGTTGCCAGCGGTTTAGACATTAATGGCTGTGTGTTGAGTTATTTTGAGGGGACAGCAAATTTACACTGTTATACAAGCTGTACACTCACTACTTTACATTGTAGCAAAGTGTCATTTCTTCAGTTTTGTCACATGAAAAGATATAATAAAATATTTACAAAAATGTGAGGGGTGTACTCACTTTTGTGAGATACTGTACATATATATATATATAGCTATATATACAGTATCTACAGGGTATATATATAATTTTTTTTTTTTTTTTTCATTATTTTTATTTTTTTTTTAATTTGGGCTATCCATATACATTAACGTTTGGTTTTTTTTTTACTTTATTCCAGTGAGGAGTGATTACATCACCAGAAGAAATGCTGAGCAATAGCGGAGAGGCAGCGAGGTGAAGGATGAATTCTGAGTCGCTCTGTGACTCACTGATCAAGCACGCCACAGAAAATAGTGAACACATGACTTACCTCACAGCACGATCCAAAAAAACACAACTCCTCACGTGTAGCAGCAGAATGCCTCCTAGAACCCGGTGCACTTTGGGTCACATGAGGTCTGAGTTTTGGTATGAAACAGTTACGATTGCGAAATCCCCTTTTTCCCAGGTAGAGCTTGTTTACATCAGCAATAGCCCTCTGATGAGCGATCTGTGGTTTGACAGGTAGTGGGAGGGCGTTCTGATACACTACCTAATTTAACCCCTAAAAATTTGCACCCCCATGCTACAATTGAATGCAGTTGTGGGGCAGTTACACTGCGGCCCCAGTCACTTGAATGGCTCGGGTTTAGCAAATGGTACTGCCTGTCAGAGGGATAACATTTTCTGCACCATAATGCAAAGAATTGCAGCCATGGCATGTGAATACCATCATATGGATGCCTTTGGCGCTTAGGAGGGCAGTTGAGGGGTGGTGTAAACTAGGCCTTAAGGTGTTTGTAGACATCAGAGGGCTTCATAGCTAGAGATATGATCTGCTTTTTAACCCAAAACATTGGCCGAGCGACTAAGTTTCAGTGAATGAAGATGGGGGGGGGGGGGGGGGAGTAGGGATAAGCGTGATTGAGCATTTTTATTTTGCCAACATTTTGGCAAAAATTAAGCTGAATTACACTAGTACTGGCATTCAGTTCTGTATGCATTCAGGGACATAGTTTGCACTTTAGGCATACATTTCTGAATCAGTGGTGGAACTACCAGGGTCACAAAGGTCGCACTTGCAAGTGGGCCCTGGCATTCCAAGAGGCCCCAAGATGTCAGAGGTTCACACTGCTGCGACCCCAAAGCCATGCCACTTGCTTGTGACTTGCATGCGATTTCCTTGGGACCTGGTTGTGATTACTTTGCGTCTTTCATGTGACTTTTGTGATTTAACATTGCAGTCTATGGCACTCAAATCCAGACCAGGGGAAAGGGCCCGGGATCGATGGAAAGTGCCCCGGCGGTCAGGGGGTGCGTTTCATGGTTCTAGTTATGTCTCTGCCCTGAATGCATAGAGCTCCAAATATGAGTACCACTTGGTACAGCATTTAGCCCTGTCCAGCTGCAGTATATTTCAGGCTGCCATGGACCTTGGGTCTGGACTCCACACTTATGCCTCCTGGGCACACTCTAGTGCCAGGATTGGCTGCACACGGGCTGAAAGCCTAGTGAGCAAATAGTCTTACACTGTTCCCATCTCTCTCTGTGAAGTATAGAACACCTCCCACCTATGTTCTGGAAATGAGGAGTGGGATGTGTTCTGTAGCCCTGTGCTAGAATGACAACACTGTTCCACCACAGATACAGTACAGTGAGTTGTCACCTAAAGTGTGTTGTTGCAGCCACCATATCTAAGCTGCGATATTTTACATTCTTCTTCTTGGGTGTAGATACACTTTGATATAGTATGGTATTAGTAACAATTGGTAACAATTATAGTTGTCCCAATACCACTTTTTTAAGACCTTGTACAAGCACCGATACTTTTTTTTTTTCAAGTACTCACCGATACAGATTAACGATACTTTTTTTTTAATTTCATGTAACAGTGGCACTAATATGCAGCACTGATGGGCACTGATAGGTGGCACTTATGAGGCGTGGACTGTGTCAGTAGCTTTTTTTTTTTTTTTACAATTTATCTTTCTATATATTTTTATATATTTATTTATTTTTTATTTATTTTTTTACAACACTTTCTTTTTCTGATTTTGCTTTATTGTATTATTTTTACAATTTTACTTTGGAATATTTATTTATTACGTTTCCTTTTTTAAAATCTATTTATTTATTTTTTATTCAACCCTGTTGGGGGGGTTAGGGGGGCTTTGGTGAGATGTCAGGGACATTGAGACAGGGAAAGGGACTGAGGATAGAGATTCCCCAGTCCCTTTCTGAGCAGCCGCAGCTGCACTGAAGATGAATGGACACGAGACAGCCGGTAAATTACATATTTACCGGCTCCTTCCTCTGCTCTCCATCCTAAAAGATTGTGGGGGGTACAGAGAAGGACGGGGGGACCGGAGAAGCACACAGAGGGGGAGCAGAAGAGAAGGAGGGGGGGCGGTGGAGCACACAGAAGGGGACCAGAGGAGGACAGGGGGGGATTGGAGAAGCACACAGTGGGGGACCGGAGGACAGGGTGGGGTGGACCAGAGGAGCCAAAGGAGGAGCATATTGGAGGACACAGAGGGGAGCCAGAGGAGGATACAGGAGACACTCAGGAACAATCAGTGTGGCGGCAGGGGGAGTTATAATCACAGACTCCCAGTGTGGCTTTCAATAAAGCAGCTGAAAGCCGCGGAGGGGAGAGGGGGAGAAGCCGCTGTCAGCTGCTTTATTGAAAGTCACACAGGGAGATCGGTGATTATAACTCCCCTGCCGTCGCACCGATTGTTCCTGAGTGTCCAGGTATCGGACTAGGCATCGGGAGCATTTGCACGAGTACAAGTACTTCTGCAAATACTCGGTACGGTATCGGCACCGAGACTAGTATCGGTATCGGGACAACACTAATAACAATATATAAACAGGCAAACATGAGATAACTGTATATTGCTGACTAGGGCTTTTTTTCTAAGAATAGGTGCAGGAACACTTTCTCAGTCACCCCTTTTCTCCACTCCCTTACCCACCTTCGAGCATTATTCCTTGGTTCCACCCCCTGCCCACCTCCCAGTATTGCTCTTTATAGAGAATACAGAACCAAGTATAACTTTTGGTGCCATGTAATTTGTATGGAATTCATTAATGATAACAAAAAAAGCAGTATAATAGATCCCCTGCAGCCAGCAACAACAATAGACCCTCAGCAACAATAGATCCCCCAAAAAACAATGGACCACCCACAACAAAGTACGCCGACAACAACAATAGACCGCCCCCCTAGCAACGACAGATTCCCCCACAGCCAGCACCAATAGACCCTTTAGCAGCCAGCTAAAACAGATCCCCCTCAACAGTAGATTTCTCCCAGCAACAACTGAGCCCCAGCAACAAAAGACCAGCACATGGCAGCAATAGTTCCCCCCCCAGTCCCTGCAAAAATAGATCCCCTCCAGCTACAATAGATCCCCCAGCAGTCAGTATCAGTAGACACTTCAGCACACCCCAGCAACCATTGCCAATACAGTACATACATTCAGTGCTGGAGGTGCCGGAACTGCATTCCCCCGCGTTCCTGCTGAAAAAAGCCCTGCTGCTGACGACGCTAGTGAAATGATGTTCCCACTAAATACACGATGGAAAGATATCTAGTTCCCACTGCCACCTATAGGCATAAGCATGCTGTGCTAATACTAAATCCAACCCTGATTGATTTCCTCGGGCATTGCCCCTCACATGGCCTCGTCTGCTGTGTCCTCTCCACTTACTCACAATTTCCTCCACTCCCATAATCCTCTCCTTCTACCTTTTTTGGCTTTCACCATCTCACTTCTAAATTTAACAAAGATTACCGCCACACCCGCTCCTCTCTCTGGACGTCACTCCCTCTGCCAACATCGATCGGTCACATTTCCATCGCTGTCAGTGACACATATGTGGCACAAAAACAAAACTATGTTACTAATACAGCAAACTTTATTAAAATGACTCCAGTCACCTGCTGGGTACAGATAATCTACCATGCTTGTATCAGGTCTGTGACCAAACAGGACTAATAACAGACATGGCCAGGCACCCAGTGTTTTTAAAAGGAGGCCAACAATGCTCAGTCCTTACTATCTCATGGTAGGTGCACTTGACCTCCGGAAGGTCTTGTGCCTTCATGACCAGGCCATTTTTATTTTTTCCGCTATTCAACACTGTGCTACTTTAACTGGTCATGCAATGCTGTACCCAAGCGAAATGTATATCATTGTTTTCCACACAAATAGAGCTTTCGTTTGGTGGTATTTGATCACCGCTGGGGTTTTTTTTTCAGATATAAATGGCAAAAGATTAAAAAATTTAAAAAAAAACAATAATTTTTAACTTATGCTATAAAACAAATCCAATAAAAAATCCAAATTTCTTCATAAGTTTAGGCCAAAATGTATTCTGCTACATGTCTTTGATTAAAAAAATCCCAATACGTGTATATTTACTGGTTTGCTTGAAAGTTAAAGCGCCCACAAACTATGGTATATATACTGGAATTTTTATTTTATTTATATTTTATTTATTTTTATACTACTAATGGCAGTGATCAGCAAATTATAATGGGACTGCAATAGTGCGACGGCAAATCTGACACTAGCTGACACTGGGGGGAGGACTAACTAACTGCCACTGACATCACCAGTGACACTAATACAGTAATCAGTGATAATAATATACACTGTCACTGTACTAATGACACTGGCTGAGAAGGGGTTAACATCTTGGGCGATCAAAGGGTTAAATGTGTGCCTAACTATGTGTAATGTGTGTAAAATGTGCTGTTTTTACTTATAGGTCTCCAAGATTCTCTCTGTACAGAGCTCTGTGTTGATTGTCAATACACTAGCTCAGTGGGGAAATTCCCCCACCCACCTCAAATGTGTGGATGGAGGAATCAAGTCAGTTTTTTTCATTCAACCCACTAGTTGAACAAAAAAAACCAAAAAAACAGACTCGTCTATGGGTTACTTTAGATCTTACATTTCAAATATACAGCTACTAGGCTGCAGAACAGGAGTGCCTATGCTCACTCACATATCCGGAATTGCAGTGCTATTTATAAGGAATAATTGGAGACAAAAGCTATAATTTTCGGGGCACTGTTTAGGCACAATTAACATTTCTACACGTTCCCTTCCCTTGTATTCCATTGTTTAAATTTAGTTACTATTATTTTTTCTATTTTTATTTTTTTAATAGTTGAGAGGTTTTTATTTTTGCCATTGAGACAATTTCCCCTTACTTCCTGTCCTGGTGACAACAGTGTGACCAGTAGAGTAAATGAGGCAGAATTTCCACCCCAAGCACATACAGCAAATCTGGTGAAATTTGGGGAAATCCACAATTTTACAGTTGTCATATGAGCAAGAGGTGAGAGGAAATCCTCCAGTAAGGATACCTATTCCTGTGGCCCTTGGAACAGAAATTCTGTTTACTTTGCAGAGATTTCCTGCCAGTTCCTGTTGTGTCTCCAGGACAGGAAATTAAGGGAAAGCTCCTCAGTGGACCAATCAGAGTAAAAATTAATCTGATAGGAGTTTGAATTCTTCTCTACTCTATCTAAAATTTTAAAAAATGTCTTTGAGACATTGAGGACTAATGTATTTACATAAAGAAACATAAATAAATAATAATAATAATTTTATATATATATATATATATATATATATATATATATATATATATATATATATAAAATTATGCAGTTTTCTTTCCTTGAAGATAAGAAAATCGCTCAATTTCCCCATCAACACATTCAGTGTTGATGAAGCAATCCCTCCCACTGCGCTATTGTATTCTGACTGCAGGGAAACCTCCTATAGCCTGTAGCAGTGATCGTACAAAAGAAACCCAGCAGGCTGGTTGTACTGAAGTCGATCGATAGATCAACTTCAGTACAACCAGTCTGCTCATAAATGGATAGAAACTTGGCCGGTTCCTGCTGAACCAGCAAAATTTTGATCTGCCTATGGCCAACTTATTATTATTTGTTTCTAATAAATAATGAGGAATAGCTACACATTTATTTCTTTTTCTTTTTTCTTTTTTTAAATTCTTCCACAATTAAATAACTGTTATGCCGCGTACACACGGGCGGACTTTTTGACCGGACTGGTCCGACAGACTTTCCAGCGGACTTTTGACGGACTTCCGACGGACTTTCTAATGAACGGACTTGCCTACACACGATCACACCAAAGTCCGATGGATTCGCACGTGATGACGTACACCGGAATAAAATAAGGAAGTTGATAACCAGTAGCCAAGAGCTGCCCTAGCGTCGGTTTTGGTCATACAGATGCAGATATTACAAGGTGGAGTTCTTTAAATACAGACAGCAATAAAAGCTGCAATAAACATATAATGAGATCTGGTTACTGCCACTAAATAACTGCCTGAATGTATTCAACACATATAATATTCAATGATTTAATGGCATTAATTGCATGGCATTTTGCACAGATTTTTAAAGCTTTAGCTTTCATTAAAAAATAATCCATGGTGATCCGGCCATGAAGGCCCTCGTTCAGACACTTCCTGTTATGTGGTGACAACTCTCTGACCCTGTCTCCCAAATGGTCTCCTGTGTTGTCACCTTGTTGCATGCCCTCTCAATGAAGACTAGAGACAGCTGCACCAATGTACATTGCACAGGTAAGGTAGGTCCACTGTTGTCACCATCAGGAAACCCATCCTGAGAAATGCTATTCAGCCATCTCTGGAGTGCATGTAGATAGGAAGAGGCTGCTAAAAGGCTGCAGAAGATTAACAGCATTGAACTGCAACAAATGATGAAAATAGGTTGAAAAATATTTTGTTTTTAAGGATAACTTTATAATACACTGCTTTAGCAAACTAAATGTCATTCAGTTAGGATTTATATGTATTTTAATGGGTAAAAATCCCTCTCGCAAGCCTTCATCCAGAAAATTTTGCCTTTTTTGTGCTTGTTTTGGCCGGACCTAATCTGGGTTCATACACTAAAAGAGTAGAGAGAGTTCACTTCACTTACTGAATAAGGTGAAGCTATCGTCTCTTTGAATTCACAATCGTGTGCAACAGAAAATAAAGAGAACAAAACTTTTGCTTGCACAATATGTGATTTACTAAAAGCAAACAGGCTGTTCACTTTGCAAGGGAATTTTACCTTAGTTTAGTGAACAAAATGAACGTTTATAGAATACCATATCGTGTGCAAGGAAAAGAAAATGTATTTTTGGTTGGATGATCGAGGCCGCGTAAACTGTTGGCGGTGTATAAATCCTGTATAATAATAATAATAATAATAATGTTGGAAGTCAGCAGATGGTCACCTCATTCACTAAACTAAGGGAAACTTCCTTTGAAACGTAAGTAGCCTATTTGCCTTTAGTAAACCAACTCCAATGAATGGAGATTCGCCATATTCACTAAGCTATTTGAACATCCACTTTGCAAAATGAATGTATTCTACTTCTTAGTAAGTCAGCCGCATAGTTTCCACTTAACTGTTGCAAAATTGAAAGCTTGGCGAGGTAAGCCGCGATGCCCTTTTTGACCCGGTCACACCACTCACGTGGTGTCGTAATCAGCCTTCACACCAAACAGCCAAAAATAATTATAAATTTACCTTTACTATGGGGATTATTTACTAAAAACTCTATTGTGCAAAATCTGGAGCAGCTCTGCATAGAAACCAATCAGCTTCCAGGTTTTATTGTCAAAACTTAATTGAACAAGCTGAAATTAGAAGCTGATTGGCTACCATGCACGGCTGCACCAGATTCTGAGTGCACCCAGTTTTAGTAAATTCCCCCTTATGTCTCAGATCTATAGGATAAAACAAGACCCTGAACTAATAATAAAGGTTTCTAATCGCTCCTTCTTATACAAATCTACACATGTCATTTAAAAATGCTGAACAGGCAAATTTTCATCGTAGTCAGCTCCGTGTCTACACTTCCCCGGCTGCATTGATATCCATCATACAACTGTCATTGAAATAAAGTATTCAGCTTCTCATTACATGCACAAAATTATTGTTAATGTCACAAACATTACAAATGAGGTGTAAATCTACCCCGGGGGGACACAGACAGCAGCAGGAGCTTGACAGATGTAGGTTTTAATCTTTCTGTACTCTATTTAAAAAAAAAGTCTGTCTGTATATATACACCACCTTAGTACTGTTCAAATAAGGGTGGTTGTAAAAATAAAAACTGCTAATTTATCATTTAGTTAGTATGTATATGTTGGGACTGTTTCAAGGTGTCCCTGGAAATTAAAATAAATAAATACAAATAAAAGTGAATTACATTTAAATAAATATCTTTTTTCTTTAATTTTAAAAATAAATCTGTGCTTTGTTCAAGTATCTTCCTGTTGACGACTTATTTTTTTTTACAAAGTCAAGTTCCTCATTTTCTGTATTATGACCAACTACCATATTTTGTACGTGTTTAGCATTTCTGAAAACGAAAATGGCTTTTGAAAAACCAATAAAAGTCTATTGAATAAAAAAAAAAAAAAATCTATGAAGGTTCCCCATTTATCGGGTCAAGTAGTAGTTGGTCGTATTTATCTTGACTTGTTCTGTAACATTGAAGAGGTCTCGCTACTCACCTAAGTAGTGTCCTCAGTTCAAAACTACAAGTAAACATGTGATCTTCCAATACAATATATACAATCGAGCAAAACAACGACCAGCAATATACGACACTCAAACATAAATAACTCAAACTACAAAAAAGGTCCATTCTAAAAACAGTATACTAAACTACAATAATAAAAAGAAAAAATATTATGAGCCAAGGAAGGGACAGACCTGGTTGGTGAATTCCGTACTTTGGTGTTCAGTTAGCTCCAAACGAGTTTTCCAGTGTTTGCTCCACAATGACTGAATCACACAGCTTATATACGAGACGTGACGTATCATCTTAGTATGCGTGGCTCCGCCTTCTGTTACCTGTAATTGGTATCCTGTTTCATAATGAAAATGAGCCTACAGGACAGGACGGTCCCTACCTCCATAGAATGTAACTCTTTACAAGTCACATCTTGTGATACCAGGCTCATGGCAGACTCATAAACCTAGAAAGTAAAAACATTTCTGTGTTAGGCATACAACAGTAAAGCAATGTTGACAATGTTGTAAAATAGGGAAGATCTGAGGAAATAGCCTGAGAAATCCTAACCCCAGACAAAATATATTATTACAAGTTCTAAAATTCTCTAGTGCAAAGAGGAGAAAGAATATAAAGATAAAAGATATTTAAATCTGTGTAGCCGCTGGCCTGAAAAAAAAAAGCCTTGATCCTTCAAAGGCCGGTGTTATAACAATTATTTTTATTGTTTTTCTTTACTCTTTTTTTTTTTTTTACTAAAGTGCGAGTTACATTTTATTTTAGGTTTGTATTTTTGTATGTGACCACAGTATTCGGACAAAATGCAACCACCTTGTTCTTTCCGAGCTCTTTAATTATGCAAAAACTAACACAAATTTTAAATCTTTATAAACTAATAGTAAAAAAAAAAAAAAAAAAAAAAAAAGCTAAAGAAAGGGACTAGAAGGGCTAAAAATATTATTTGGGTTAACTACAAGTTTTATTCTGCAATTTGTTCCTTTTATGGGCTCATGCATACTGCAGCTCAAACCACCTAATTTACAGGCATTTGAGCTTTTTTGTTTTAACCTATGTGTCCATGCAAACATAGGCGTTTACAGGTGTTTAGAGGCAAAACAAAAATAACCCCACCAAAGTCGAATTCAGGAGAGAAGCTTTTGAGCTTATAAAATGCTCAAATGTGCCTAAACGTGCATAAACACGTGTTAATGCTAGACGCATTCTAATGGACAGAATGAATGAACATTCTGACCAATAAAATGCATTAACACCAGACACTTCAACGCACATGATCATAATGCAAAACATGGCTCTTTACTGCAATTTTTTCTGCTGCTAAACGGCTATAGGAGAAAAGGCATCAGAGAGAATACAGTGTGCGTGTGGCCTGAGAAGGCACTCAAATCATGTTTCTGATACTAAGCAATTTTTTGTTGCTAAAAATAAACACAAATTTATAAAGTTTGCTTATAAACCATTAAAACTGTAAAAAAAAAAATAATAAATAAAAATTGCTACAGGAAGAAGGGTAAGAAGGAATAATAAAAGGAAGGAATAATAAAAAATAATTAGGGTTAACTAAGGGGCTAAAATTAGAGATCCACCAAAATTTCGTTGAAAATTGTGTTTTCGTCATTTTGCCGATAGAGAAAAAGGTGCCGATAATGGCGCAGAAACCGCGATCCTGCTACAATTTTACTGTGCTTTTGGTGTGTTTTTCATAGCTTATGTGACTTAAAAACGTAACACGGGTGTGTTATTGATGCGTTCTTGCTGCGTTTTCAATGCATTTCAACGGGTGCATTTTAGGTGCAGTTTTTTCTTTAGCTGACTAACAATGCAGCAAGTTAGATTTGTAACACCACAATGGAAGCGCACCGGACCAGTGTTAAGAAATACATAGAATTTAAAGGGATGCATTTTTCTTGAGCTTTTCTTGCACTAAAGGTCCCAATAATGGCCGACAACCAATTTATATACATTTCAATTCATATTTATTAAAAATTCGAATATAATACATGTATGTATAAAAAATATATATATATATATATATATATATATATATATATATATATATTTTAAAAACTGTCATTTACGGTTTCATTTTCTGCCAAGCGCATCCAGAATTTTCGGTTTTGGCCCAAAAACTTCCATTCGGTGCACCTCTAGCTAAAATGCTATTAAAAATAAAATTATTATTATTTATTATTTATGTGTATATAATAGTAAAGTTTAAATGAAAGCTACAATAGCAGCATTTAACTGATAAATGAATGCAGTGCAGAATCTGAGCTGTCAAACCCATAGCCAAGTCAGTACAGAGAATATGGCACTGTGACAGTCACCCTTGTTGTGCCCCCCCCCCCCCCCCCCACAGCATGGCACCCAATGCCTCTTCTGCTTCCAAATAGCCATGTTAGACCCCATTAGGGGGGTATTCCCACCTTTCTTGTCTTTGTGATCCCAAGATAGGAAATGGAGGTGTGGTTAACAGGGAAGCAAAGACAGCAATAAAAACATTGTCAGAAGTTCTGATACATTCCAGCTCCAGCCCTCCCCGCTGGAGGGATCATCCAATATCTCCTGTTCTCAAAGGAATTGAACGGAAAGCTCCCAACACACTATTACAAACTTGACAGCTGTTTTAATTCTTCCCACTTTATCCAAAACGAAATAAAACGTTTTGGTCGGAGTTGGACATCATCTTTTATATTTTACAAAAAAAATGGGTTATGTATTGTGTTTTTTTTTTTTGCATTAAAATTTTAAAAAGTGTATTTTTTTCCCAAAAACTGCATTTAAAAAAACGCTGCGCAAATACGGTGTGACAAAAAAAATTGCAATTTATTCTCTAGGGCCTCTGCTTAAATTTTTTTTTATTGTTTTGCGGTTCTAATTCTAGCAAAAAAAACAAAAACTGATTTTCACATGTAAACAAAAAAGTGCCAGAAAATGCCAAAATATCTCTCTTCGCTTGAACTAGATTTAGTGTTCTCTGACTGGAAGGTGTGGATAGGAGGAACGATGTCATGTTCTCTAAATCGTTCGATAAGAGAAAAATTAACGCTCACTGAGAAGAATGCAAGGCATTCTCTAAAGGGTCCTACCAAGCGAGCGGCCCCCTGTAGTTACTATGCAGAGGGGCAGCCACTCGGAGTGGCACGTGGAAGATCACATATCACAAAATATAACATCCCTGGAGTTCAGCTTTAATACTACATTAATGCTCATTTAAAGCTTGTTATTGCTTCTCCTCTCCACCTCGTTCAACCAGCGAATACTTTGCTACACTCAATTCTCTGATGTATCTATGGAGGGAGCCATAGTTGTCACACAGACTGGACTTCAAACATGTCTGCCTTTATTGTTCTCTTTTTACCAGGGGAATCGGGAGAGATTACATTTTTGTTTTTGGATATAGATATCTGTTAATATTTTACTGGAAGATCTAACCACTAGAGGGCAGTTCTACCAAAGATACCTTCCGTTATCATTCTAAAATTGTATATAAGGATTTTTTGGGATTCATTGCAAAATAGAAAATGTTCTCTATATCCTGGTTCCGTGTTTTTTCCTGTAAATACAGAGAAAAATATAAAGAAAGGCATGATAGATAAAAAAAATACTGAATGGCATCATTACATGTATGAGTGCTATACAGTATCATGCAATACAGTATAATAATTTTTACAGTGATTCTTTATGTTGAGGATCAATGTAAATAAAGGTTTAGGGCCATTTCACACCACATGTAGTCCAGTGCATTTTTTTTCTGCATCAAAAATGCATGGCTAGGAGGTTATATGGTTTTCAGTGGCAAAGTTCATACCAGTGCGTTCCAGTGCCAGAAAAAAAGCAGAACATGCTGCATTTTTTCTGCACTGAACTGTACTGGACCGTAATTAAAACGCATCAAAAACACACTGGGATGCACCTAACTGAACCAAAAAGGCACTGGAACCCACATGTCTTTACTTAAGTTGAAGAAATAAGAGGGGAAAAAATGCACTGGAACTCATCAAAAATGCTCCAAAAACACGCATGCAGAAAAACATGCATAACGCATCTAGACTGCGTTTCTATGGTGTGAACTGACCCTTAAAGAATATTAATAGTTTTATTCCATAACCATATTTTACACTGTACAGTAAATATTAACATGTTTGCTCTATTAATACTATTTTAATATTATTATTTTTTCCAACCATTATTATTAGTTATGCCATTGATGTTTTATTCTACTAATACCTGATGAAGATTCATAAACATACCTGGGGCTTTTTCGGTTCTAGCTGGGAGGTGCTCCACCTCACACCCTATGAAACAGAATTCATAACTGCAGTGGGTGAGGATATGAGCTCCTGCCTTCCAGGTGGTAGATTTTTGTCTTTAGACAAGAATATTTAATTGTCCAAAATTCTAACTTGGCAGGTGTGTAACTATGAATCATGGAGCCCCATAGCAAAATTTTAATGGGGCTCCGCAGCTAAATCACTCTGTAATGGCTGTCAGTGTGAACTGTGACAATATGTATCATTGATCTTAACATGATGTACCCCTATATCAAGGACAGGTAATGTTAAAGCTGTCAGCATAGTCAAGACACTACTAGGGAGCAGTGCTGGGGATAAAAGGTATAATTTTAGTATTCTGAGCGTCTATCAGCACACAAAATTAAAATTGGTGACAACAAATATTAATAAACCTGTAAAAAAATTTGCAAAATAACAACATATGTGCAAATGTGCAAAATGCCCCCCTCCCCCCCCCCCCCCCCCCACCTGGCTGCTGCTAACACAGAAAATGTGTATACTTCACATTAATTGAATAAATACCAAAGTGCTGTGCTGCCAATCATATAAATGTGCAAATAATAAAATTAATACTGAACTTAATACAGAACTTAATACAGAACTTGATTCCACCTGCAAAAAAGAATGTGCAAAATACAATGTATAAAAATAAAATTTCAGTGCAAAATAACAATAAGATGTAACATTACACCTCCACCTAATTGCTTCTAGTACCGATCAAATAATAGAACGGTGCTGTGCTAATGACACATAAAATTATATTAATTCAATTGCATATAAAGTGATAAATGTGAAAGTCCAAAATGGTGAAAAAAGTTCCTTCCAATTTGAAGACTTCGCCAAATAGTGCACAACAAATTGAAAGTGCTGGTGCTCTCCTCCACCTCGATATCCCAGCCGCTCACCTTAAAATCTGACCCCTGTTTTACCAGCAGGTCAGCTAAAGCAGATCCCCTCTGGGGGTAATCAATGAATCGGCCCGGCGTGGAGCTCCTAATTCCTTCCTTTCATCCTCTCTCTCTTTACTGGCTTAACCAGTCACAGACCTCCCTCAGGTGACTCCGGTACGACATAGGATAAAAAAAACACCAAATCTAGTGCTCTCTGTTTGCGAAAGGTTTAGTTGTCCAAGTAGAAACAATATACGGTATACTCACAAAAAAGCACTTCAGCAGTGCAGGCTAAGGATGAAATGAACAACAAGATACTCGCGGGATGACGTCACCACTGTGACTCCTCCCCCTATACGCGTTACGTCAAATAGGC
The DNA here is from genome assembly GCA_037952835.1 of Lithobates septentrionalis. Classification (NCBI taxonomy): domain Eukaryota; kingdom Metazoa; phylum Chordata; class Amphibia; order Anura; family Ranidae; genus Lithobates; species Lithobates septentrionalis. The sequence goes on along the minus strand of JBBDGP010002095.1, from coordinate 1,290,518 downwards.
GTGACATCATCAGTAAGGGGCTAATGAACGATAGCTGGAGGGACTGGCAGCCAGTCACAGTTGTCTCATGATTGCTAATCTTTCCCACCCTGGGTGTTTAGAACCAACTAATTACTAATTTTTAATTGCTGCAGTCAAAAATTGTGTTCCACCCTTGGGTGGACCGCAAAAAAAAAAAAAAAAAAGAGGGGGCTTGTTGACTATGCTAACTCCCAAATAATATTTACCGTTTAACACCGTTTCAATTAATCTAACCAGTGACCTTTTTACATAGGGTATGTATCAAATATTTAAACATCAACCATTGACTAGTGCACCAAAAAAACTACATGTATTACACCAAAAAACTGCATTTCATACAAAAAAATATTAATTATTGTGAATAAATAAATCAATGTCCAGTATCCACTGTTTAAGCGGGATTAAATTATGCCAGCAATATATTAATAAATGTTTAACAAATCCCTGTACACCTCTCCAGTTTGAATCAACGTGTTCCTGTAAATGTATCCCTCATCCGTAACTCCGTGCAGCTGATTTCACCAATAAGTGTGACAACACCACCACCATATAGGTTGGCCACTTACCAGAAGTAAGCTAAAAATACACCTTTGGTTCATTAATGGGATAACCACTCCGCTCTGGGTTTACTCTGCACGTTTCCCAATAAGACGGTGCAATAGATGTATCCTGTTCTACCAGTTCTTGTGAAAAATATAAACGGCAATCATTGCGCAATATGTTTTTACTGTTTATTCATAAAAAGTTTAAAATAGACTATTATGCCCTGTACACACGATTGGACATTCCGACAACAAAATCCATTGATTTTTTCAGACGGATGTTGGCTCAAACTTGTCTTGCATACACCTGGTCACACAAATCTTGTCGTAAATTCCGAACGTCAAGAACGCGGTGATGTACAACACGTACGACGGCACTAGAGAAGGGACGTTCAATACCAAGTGCGCCATCCTTTGGGCTCCTTCTGCTAATCTCGTGTTAGTAGTAGTTTGTTGAGAGACGATTCGTGCTTTTCAGCCTCGTCGTTACTGCTCTTCAGTTTGTGTTATCTGGTTTTTAAGGCGTATAGTCATTTCGCATTTGTTTTTCAGTGCGTATTTTATAGTACGTATTAGATTTTGCCGTGCGTTCTTGTCCGCTCGTTTCTGATTGTCAGCTCGCTCTTCTCAGGCCTTTCTGTTTTTCAGCGCGTTCTGTTAGTTCGTTCTGACCAGCCGACCATTTTGAAGCCATGTTGCGGTTACGTACTCGTCGTAGAGTTCAGCTTGGTGTTGGGGTTCTTATTACTTTGACCCAAGCCCAGTCCATGAACAGGGCGGGGAGGAGTTCATAGACCAAGAATTGGTTGCTCCAGCGTGACTAATTTTCGCACATGCTTTTGTTGCGGGAGATCCAGGAGAATAATCCTGATGATTTCAGGAATTATCTCCGGATGACGGACCCTGTTTTTCACCGTCTGTTGGCTTTGCTGTCCCCTTATATTACCAAGCAGGACACCTGCATGCGGCAAGCCATCACTCCCGAACAGAGGCTAGTCGCCACGTTGCGGTAATTGGCGACAGGGAGAAGTCTGCAGGACATCAAGTTCTCGACAGGCATCTCCCCCCAGGCTCTGGGTATCATTATTCCAGAGACCTGTTCTGCCATCATTCAGGTCCTGCAGAAGGACTATATTAAGGTAAGATTTCTCCTTTAACATCACATTATATGTATTTAATATTTGCTAATGTATTGTATTTCTTTCATCATTCCCTAATTACCATTATTGTAATATGCTGTGAATGTCCCCTTTGTCCTCATGCATGCTGGAATTTTTTAAACTTCCTTTTTTGTCCTTCATGCATATTTGCCTTCACTAACCTCCCCAGCATGCTATCCTGGGCCCATACACACCTAGCCTAGTCACTTAACAATGGATTTTGTCAGCTCCATTGTAGTGCTTTACCCTAAACACCCCCTAAAATGTGTACAAATGTTATTTGTGTCCTTAAATTCAGGCAAAGTGCCTGAGGCTTTTTTGGGGGGTCCCAAACTCATTTGGAACCCTCCCTCCCCCCAACCACTAAGTCAACCGATGCCAATTCTCTATCTGCTGACTTTGCCCAACCCATGCACACTATACCTACCTCTTTTGTGGTCATATTTATGGATGAATTCATCGAAGCATGTAGTCCAAGGGCCTGCCTGAATACTTCCAAATGGTGCTGTTTAAAGTTTTGTTCTCTTATTATCTTGATAGGTAATTGCAGAATGAAAAAAACGTGCCTACATTTGTACAGAGTGTATTCATATTTTTTTATTATGACACTTATTACTTGTCCAGTGGGCTGCCAATAGTGTAAGTAAGGAGGGGCTGGCCAATGTTAAACACAAATTATTTATGCATTCAGCTCTCATGGATCTGGAGAGGGTTACCCATCCAAAACATCTCCCCCCCCCCCATAACTTTTACAATGGGCCATCAGAGAGGGTGAGGAATCTGATAAGTGTACTTTATGTATTTGTCTTTAAATACTCCTTCAAATAAATGTTATACTGTACTGATGTTGGCCAAGAATGTTTGTGTTAAATCTGCTTGCAATGTTTATGTGCAAAATTACTATTTTTTTTTCTTGTTTGACCCCACTGTTTCCTTCAACGCCACAGGAATGGCAGACTGTGGCATCCCAGTTTGCCCATGGGTGGGACTTTCCCAATTGCGAAGGGGCAATAGATGGGAAACACGTCCACATCATAGCACCCTCTAACTCGGGGTCATACTATTATAATTACAAGGGGTTTAATAGTTTAGTGTTGTTGGCAGTGGTTGTCGGCGACTTATGAATTTCTGTATGTGGACGTGGGGAAAAAAGGCCGGATGTCGGATGGTGGAGTCATCGCCCAGACGGAGTTTTACAGATGGCTCCAGAATGTCAGCTTGGTCTTGCCACCTCCGGAAGACAATGTGGCAGGACTCCCGTTTGTCTTCGTCGCGGATGAAGCTTTTGCGCTGGGGGACCATCTTCTGCGGCCATTCCCAATGAGGACCCTCACCCCGGACCAGAGTGTTTTTAATTACCGGCTGCCCAGAGCCAGAAGAGTGGTTGAAAATGCCTTTGGAATAATGGCCAGCCAGATCCGCCTATTTCTGAGAGCGATCCATATGGCGGAATATAAACTGAATCATATTGTCCTTGCCTGTTGCATTCTCCACAATTTCCTACGGAAAAATGCTATAAACTATGTGGCCTCCGAAGGGAATGAGGCCGGTGTTCTTAATCCAACTACCTTGACCACACTTGAACCTGGCCGTCCTGGCTTGCCCCCCCCCCCCAAAGCGCACACAAAGTTAGACTAAAGTATCTCGAGTACTTTGCGGGTGGGGGGGGCATTGATATGCCAGACAATGTGTGAAACTTTTCTCTAAGAAATATTTTTGGTACAAACTGAACTCATATTTTATTTGATTTGCTGCCTGTGTTTCTTTTAGCTGTCTCCTAGGTTCTCCAATGGCCTTTTTTTATGGCCATTTTCTTCAATAGTGCAGCCATAATTTATTTGATACATGAAGTGACAATCTCTTCTTTTGCAAAATAAAAAATTATGTTGTGGGTCTGCTACACACACACCTTTTTTTGTGGTTAATGTATGTAATGCATTAATGATGAGAAGATTCATCATTTTCAGCACCATTAATTCATTTTGGGGATTCCCGAAAATGGCATGACTGTAGCAAATTATAAAGCACTGTGGGAGTTATTAACTAAAGGAAAATCCACTTTGCACTTGAAAGTGCACTTGTAGTGCAAAGTGAATTTGCCTTTAGGAAATAACCCCCATTGTCACTGTAAACAACAACTTACTCCAAAAACTGCTATTGAGCATTGAAAGAAGAAGCCACACATTGTTGAGTCTTAAAATGTTTACTCTGTGCACATTCACATGTGCGTTAGAAAAGGGTTTTTGAAGAAACCAACATATTTAGGAATAACATATTTGGTATAGACAGTACAATTTTTTTGTGTTAAATAGGCATTTTAAAACCATAAAACAATATACAACTCAAAAGTTCACCTTTGAAAAAATGAAGGTAAGATCAGACATTAGTATGTCCAAACTGTGATGATCTTGCCTTCATCAGATGGGGTGATGTCACCCCTGTGAAAGCCAAATTTTGAAGATGGACACAAATTGAGAGTTAAAATGAGGATTTCCCTCCTGATCCCATGCCTAATGTCAACGTGTGCTAGCTCACATCATGGGGGATCAATGTTTCGGGGGTGCAACCTCTTCCTCTCAGCTACTTTAGTTGCCAGGAAGGGGTTGCACCCACCAAACACGTACATTGATATCCCGTGATGGCAGATAGCACATGTTGACACACTGTGTGCATCTTAAAAATTTGGCTTTCAAGATACTTATAAAATTGGTGAATAATATCAAAAAAATGAAGACTTTAAGTGTTTTTTAGATTCTTACTGTCTTATTGATTGATTGACTGATTCATTGATGTCTTCCTTGATTTTCTATAAATCGCGATTGCAGACCATGATCTCCCCGATGAGGATCTGTGCACTTGCACTTGTGAAATGAGTTTCTTCTTCCACAACATCCACATCATCTTAAATTAAGAAAAAAACACCATGTATTACAAATATGCAGGCATACATCAATTACCTGAAGCTGTGGTCTCAGACACTCACCTTTTGTGGTCATAATTTCACCAACTTCCAAAACCTCTCCTTCCTACACATCCTCTGGTTGTGTTGGTGGTATTTCCCCTTCTTTAGAAGGTTGTGGAGCCCTGGTGTCCTCAGATGTCCCGAGTTTTTTCTCCCCTATGTGAATAAAAAAAGGTATACTTAGCACACAGATATTTGAGTCCAGAAATAGGAATATGAAACATTGCTTGGAAGTGTCGTACAATTGTCTTTTTGGGCAGAGTTCCAAGCTGAAGAGATTTTTTTTTTCTTTTCTAAAGCTGGAATACTTTTTTGTACAATTTTCACACATGGAGACACCCCTAGTATCTGTAGCACTGTAGCACCTGTGTGGGACACCCTAAAAAGTTTGTTCTGGTGTCCCACACTAGTGCTCCTGTGTCCAGATGTGTAAACAGCTGCTGAGTGTCCTCTCCTTACACTGAATCAAGTTTACATTTCGTTCTAGTTACAAACCCATCTAGACAACAATGTACTAAACTTATTTTAATCCAAATAGGCCTGAACAAATGTAATTAACCTGCATCTATCAAAAACATTGTATTAGTGGGTGAACGAACGATGTTTACTACGAACGATTACTGTGCCCACGAACCTGAAAGTTGCCATTTTAAACTGTACAACAGTAAAGAAAAGCACATGGAGCAGCACAAACGTAATAATAATAATAGGAACACACGACAACTGCTTACTTTTTTGAAGAACTCTCTTGATCCTTCTGTACTGATCGTGTTCCTTCAATTTCAGATCTGACCAGCATTTCCTCAGTCGATCCTTGGATCGCCGTACCCCAAAATCCTGGCGCAGACTCTTCACAACTTTAGTCATGATTTTGGCCTTTCTGACATTTGGGTTTGGGTGAGGTCCATGCTTCCCATCATAGCCGGCATCTCCACCATCTCTACAAAGGACATATTTGAGGCCTTAAATCGGGACGTTCGTGGCTCCGGGCTTTCGTCATTGCTGCTGCTGTCTGCATGCACTTGCTCTTTCTCTGTCACGTGCTCTCCCCACTGCGCAGAAAGAGAAGGGGCGGAAAATAGACTAGAAAGAAGGTCAGGGGTGGGCTGAGTTTCATGCATGCGCAGTGTATATAAAGCGTAACACGCATGTGTTGTACGTACGATCTGTGAGCGGTGGAAGGAGTATCGGAAGCGCCAATCGTTAGAACGATGGTACAATTTGAACTTGGGGCATCAGTGGTCTATACTGCTTATAGATTGAGGCCTATGTTGGGACAAGATTACTAGAGTTTAGCCTGATATTAGGGTTTGTCTTGTGTTGTGTCTTGCAGAGAAAATGGATGGCTTCAATGACCACATCTTCCTCCCCATATTCATAGACAAGTACAGTGAGCTGCCCTTTCTGTGGCAGGTGAAACATCCGCATTATAATCATAAACAAAAGAGGCAGGCAGTGCTGGAGAAACTGCTGGAGTTGATGAAGCCGGTGGTCCCCACAGCAAACATCACCATCAATAGTATGTAAAATCTTGGAGGGGATGATAAGGGACTATATACAAGATTTTAGTAATGAGAACGGTATCATTAGCAGTAATCAGCATGGATTCATGAAGAATCATTCTTGCCAAACCAATCTACTAACCTTCTATGAGGAGGTGAGTTGCCAGCTAGATAAAGGAAGGCCTGTAGACATGGTGTATCTGGATTTTACAAAAGCATTTGACACAGTTCCCCATAAACGTTTACTGTACAAAATAAGGTCCGTTGGCATGGACCATAGGGTGAGTACATGGATTGAAAACTGGCTACAAGAGCGAGGTCAGAGGGTGGTGATAAATGGGGGGTACTCGGAATGGTCAGGGGTGGGTAGTGGGGTCCCCCAGGGTTCTGTGCTGGGACCAATCCTATTTAATTTGTTCATAAACGACCTGGAGGATGGGGTAAACAGTTCAATCTCTGTATTTGCGGATGATACTAAGCTAAGCAGGGCAATAACTTCTCCGCAGGATGTGGAAACCTTGCAAAAAGATCTGAACAAATTAATGGGATGGGCAACTACATGGCAAATGAGGTTCAATGTAGAAAAATGTAAAATCATGCATTTGGGTGGCAAAAATATTAATGCAATCTATACACGGGGGGAGAACCTCTGGGGGAATCTAGGATGGAAAAGGACCTGGGGGTCCTAGTAGATGATAGGCTCAGCAATGGCATGCAAAGCTGCTGCTAACAAAGCAAACAGAATATTGGCATGCATTAAAAAGGGGATCAACTCCAGAGATAAAACGATAATTCTCCCACTCTACAAGACTCTGGACCGGCCGCACCTAGAGTATGCTGTCCAGTTCTGGGCATCAGTCCTCAGGAAGGATGTACTGGAAATGGAACGAGTACAAAGAAAGGCAACAAAGCTAATAAAGGGTCTGGAGGATATTAGTTATGAGGAAAGGTTGTGAGCACTGAACTTATTCTCTCTGGAGAAGAGTCGCTTGAGAGGGGATATCATTTCAATATAGAAATACCGTACTGGTGACCACACAATAGGAATAAAACTTTTTTGCAGGAGAGAGTTTAACAAGACTTGTGGCCACTCATTAAAATTAGAAAAGAGATTTAACCTTAAACTACGTAGAGGGTTCTTTACTGTAAGAACGGCAAGGATGTGGAATTGCCTTCCACAAGCGGTGGTCCCAGCGGGGGGCATTGATCGTTTCAAGAAACTATTAGATAAGCACCTGAATGACCGCAACATACAGAGATATACAATGTAATACTGACATATAATCACACACATAGGTAGGACTTGATGGACTTTGTGTCTTTTTTTAACCTCACGTAACTATGCAACCTATTTAAAAACCAAAATTGGTGGCCTGAGGAGCACTTATAATAGGGAGCGTAATAAGGTCTAGGAATCCATGAGATCAGGAGCAGCAGCAGATGCCATTTATGTCCCCAGGCTGTGGTACTATGACAGACTGCGTTTTCTGACAGACTAGACTGGAGTCAGGCAATCCCTCTCAACCCTTCCTTCCACTCTTCCTTCCATGCTTCCTTCCACCCCAGCTAAGGCTTCCGACGTCCAACCTGGGCCTTCCAGCCAGGAAGAAGAAGTGGAGGAGCCCGGCTTGAGTCAGGTTTAGCATTGTTCAACATATTTCTGGTCGTAAAATTAATGAATTAACTAGGTGTTATTATTGATCACTAATTGCTGATTTAATAAAGTGTTTTACACATCAATAGACAGTAGTGGCCACAAATGTGTGGGACAATTAGGAAAAATGCTGGGGTCAGAATGATAGTCTTTTCTATTTGTTAACATTCAATTTGCAACAGTCATGAGCTGAAAATTGTGTGTGATTGATGAACAAAAAACTAAAACTATGTTCTTTTTTCATACACAGGAAAGCCTCAGCCAGGAGGAGGGCGTGGAATGTGGCAGCCAGGAGGAGGCTGTGGAATGTGGCAGCCAGGAGGTGGCGGGGGTAAGTGGCAGCCAGGAGGTGGCCAGCCCAGTAGTAGCCTGACAGAATCCCAGGTCCCTCCCCTCTGCCTTCCAACCAAAAGGCCCAGGAAGGGGAGTAATGTGCAGTAGGGAGTGCTTGGGCTGATTCGGGAAGCTAAGGCAGCCCTCAGAGCCATCCCCACTCTTCAAGAAGCCTTTCCATGACTGCCAGCAAAATGCAGGAAATGGAGGAGGGCCAACGCCTCTTGTGTGAGGAAATTATGTATGTGACCCTAAATAAGGGGTTGAGGGGCCCAAATCACAATCAAAACACAACTGTGTGAGTTGGACCATCCTCCTCCTCCTCCTCCTCCTGCCACACCTCCAACACCACAGCCACAGACTGGAAGCATGCGGGGAAGGAAGAGTGGAAGTAGTACAAGTAAGTGATGGCCTGGATTCAGTCTGGTCTGACAAAAGACGCAGGCTGTGGTATGACCACAGCTTGGGGACATATATGTCATCTGCTGCTGTTCCTGATCTCTTGTAGTCCAGGACTGGTTTGTGCTCACTATTATATGGACACCTCAGGCTACCAATTTTGGGGGTAAAATAGTTGATGTGTGGCCTGGGGTACAAAGGCTTCGCCAATGTCACCAGTTTTTCCAGCGTTGCCTTCCTCTTTATTTTATTATGATCCATAATAAATGGCTATTTTGTGCTTTACTTCAAAAAAGGACAGTTTGTTTGTGAGTAGCCAGGTACATTTCCTAAATACAATGTCAAATTAACAAGGGACACCAATACAAACCAACCTCCTTGAGGTTAAAAAAATACAAGATAATAATGGTGTGGTAACTTGACACACAAAACGAAAAACAATATTATGGAGAGCACTAGAAAAAAAAAAACAAGGAGATCTATATAAAAAAAAAAATAAAGACTTTAAACCAAAATTAAATACAGTATTATGGAGATCTGACGAAAACCAAAAAATTAAAATATTCAGGAGATGATGAGAAATAATAAAGGTCTTGCTCAGCAGGGAGTAACGTAATAATTTCCACGGAGGCTGCTGGGAAAATGATTACGTCACTCACTGCCTAGCGAGAGCGAGGCCTGAGATGCACGCTAACAGAGGAAAAAATAGGCTACATGCACGGCGATACCTTCACCCCATTTGTACCGCTGGACAGGCTTGGTGCCGGCCCATGGGAACACCTAAATGTGAGTCTAATGCCCCGTACACACGGACTTTGTTCGGACATTCCGACAACAAAATCCTAGGATTTTTCCGACGGATGTTGGCTCAAACTTGTCTTGCATACACACGGTCCCACAAAGTTGTCGGAAAATCCGATCGTTCTAAACGTGGTGACGTAAAACACGTACGTCGGGACAATAAATGGGGCAGTGGCCAATAGCTTTCATCTCTTTATTTATTCTGAGCATGCGTGGCATTTTGTCTGTCGGATTTGTGTTCACACGATCGGAATTTCCGACAACGGATTTTGTTGTCGGAAACTTTTATATCCTGCTCTCAAACTTTGTGTGTCGGAAAATCCGATGAAAAATGTGTGATGGAGCCTACACACGGTCGGAATTTCTGACAACAAGGTCCTATCACACATTTTCCGTCGGAAAATCCGACCGTGTGTACGGGGCATAATAGTCTCTTTTAAACTTGTTATAAATAAACAGTAAAAACATATTGTGCAATGATTGTCGTTTATATTTTTCACGAGAACTGGTAGAACAGGATACATCTATTGCACCATCTTATTGGGAAAAGTGCAGCGTGATCCCAGAGCGGAGTTGTTATCCCATTAATGAAACAAAGGCGTATTTTTAACTTACTTCTGGTAAGTGGCCAACCTATATGGTGGTGGTGTTGTCACACTTATTGGTGAAATCAGCTGCACAGAGTTACGGATGAGGGATAAATTTACAGGAAAATGTTGATGCAAACTGGAGAGGTGTACGGGGATTTGTTAAACATTTATTAATATATTGCTGGCATAGTTTAATCCCGCTTAAACAGTGGATACTGGACATTGATTTATTTATTCACAATAATTAATATTTGTTTGTATGAATTGCAGTTTTTTGGTGTATTACATGTAGTTTTTTTGGTGCACTAGTCAATGGTTGATGTTTAAACATTTGATACATACCCTATGTAAAAAGGTCACTGGTATAGATTAATTGGAACGGTGTTAAACGGTAAATATTATTTAGGAGTTAGCGCAGTCAACAAGCCCCCTCTTTTTTTTTTTTGAAGGGGTTAACGTCTTTGGCATCTCTTCCATTTTTAAAAGCCTTGCGGTCTTTTCAATAAATAAAAAACGCTCTGTGATTGGAGGAGGGGAGATCGTTATAAAGAACACAGAGCTCTTTATGAATGGGAAGGTGCAAAGCAAGCCATCCAAAGTGATCACTGTACTGAATGTGCTGCAACCAGAAGTTTAAGTGCCAACAGGAGACTTCTGCCTGAGTAAGGCTCTGTTCACATTAGTGCGACCCACGTTTTGTGGGTAAGGCAGGAGTTTTGTTGATGCATGCTGAGGAATTAATGGCACCTAGAGCTGCACAATTCTGGATAAAATGAGAATCACAATTTTTTTTTTGCTTAGAATAAAGATCACGATTCTCTCACAATTCTGAAGAGCTTTTTTACTTTGGATATAGTCATGACGAAACGCTTCGGTACATGGCTGTACAGCAACCGGAAGTGACGGTTGGGTGAGGCACTGCTTACCATACTTTGGGTCCGCTGCAACCACGATATGCCAATTTAGTGCAGCTTTGATATATACAAATTTTAACTGTGCTTAATGTGATTGCAATATTCGGAGGCTTTAAATTCTGTTTTTAATAAACTTATGTTAAACACTATTGCACTATTGAAGTTTTCTTTTGTTTCACATATATGGAATGTCTGAGTCACCATTGAAGATTGGAGATCAGTGCTGAATGTTATTTAACCCCTGAGGGGTACATTGCCCGATTTGCTGAGCATGAGAATGTGAGGCAATTGTTTTTGGTGAGTTGATACCCTATGGGGGAGTGGTGGCACGCTCTTCACGTGGTGTGGTGGGGGGATTTCAAGCAAGACTAATTCATTGTAGATTCATTGTAGATTCCTTGTTATTGAACACATTTATGTCTTGTTAATTTTAGGACTTATTTTCACTGGACTTTATTCACTTATTGTTCACTGGGTGATATCATAGCATCATTAAGTTTTGGGTTTTTTTGCACACGTGTTTAATAGTCTGTTATAGTGCCACAATTTACTGTGTATATATATTTATGCTTTGGTAGATGTGTTGGTATCAAACAAGATGGCAATAAAATAAGACATAATACTCTTTGCTTCAATCAAATTTAAATAAATGTAATGAAAAATAATGAAATGTGTAAATAAAAAAGTAAATAAGAAATAAAAAAATTACCATTAAGTTATATTAGGGTATTCTTTTTGGTACTCGCCGATACCAATTACCGATACAGCAACTTTTTTGTTTACACTTCAGCTGTCAGCAATGGTACAAAGCATTGAAAAGTTACAGTATCTCACAAAAGTGAGTACACCCCTCACATTTTTGTAAATATAGTATAAAGTAGTGAGAGTACACCCACAAGTGAAAATGTCCAAATTAGGCCAGATTAACCATTTTCCCTCCCCGGTGTCATGTCACTCGCTAGTGTTACAGGGTCTCAGGTGTGAATAAGATGTGAGGGGTGTATTCACTTTTGTGAGATACTGTATTTTACAAATGAAATGCATCATTTCTTTTTAATTTTGCGTTTTTTTTCAATGTGAAGCGTGTTTTTTGACTTGACAAGGTTGCTGTAGCCACCCTGGCGGTATGATTATGTCATTTTTTTTGCGTCTCAAAGCGGTACATTTTTTTGCATAGAAATTTGGCGTTTTATATTGTAGGCCTGTAATTCTTAGTAATAACACACTTAAATCTGTCCAAACAAGAGTCTAGTAGATATCCCGGGTATGATAAAGTTTGAAACACAAAATCATAAATTATATTATAATAAATAACTATAAATAATTATAAAAAATAATAATATAATAATAATAATAAAGTGAATTTTCCCACAATTCACTACAATTCACTATCGCTCAATTCTGCAAGTGTTCTAATTTACTATCGCTGTTTTCTAGCTGGTCTAAAACCACTTTTAATGTAAAGGGACATTGTTTGGTTGCCATGGACAATCTCAAGTTTCCAGGCAGAAAAAAATGTATATATATATATATATATATATCAGAGGTAAATGGAAAACGCCGCGCTAACCAGTGAAATAAATAAAAAAAGCTGCTGCATACAGTTTGACAAAAACAACAAAATAGGCATATGGAAAAATGCAGCGCATGTACAAAGGAACATAGGTCTTTATAATGGTGAAACAGTAAAGAAATCACTAATTGACCACAGGTGCCTTGAAACACAAACGTCCATAGATGGATGTGAATGTCCAACCGCACAGGAGGTGTAAGTACTCCAAGAGGTGGTGATGGTCTGATGGTTATCAGAAAACACCTGGCATCATGCAGCGACTTCCCAACCGAGAAACTGGGTCCCAATGGGTCATTCAGAGAAAGTGCAAAAAAGCCTCTTACCAGATCCTGTGGATTCCCATGTCAGCGACAGGGAATCGCATGCGCAGTTTGTCACAAATTACGTGGAATGGGAGCTCAGGAATCGCCAATCCCTTGGATTGTGGTCTGTATGGATCTCGGCCGGCAACCGGATGGGTCCTCACAATGAACCGTCCTCACACCGAACCGTCCCAGCGTGCATCAGAAGTTTCACAAACGGTCCCCCAAAAGGAGCAGTTGGAGGGACTGGATCTCATGTGGTAAATGTGGAAACAAAAAGAATGTGCCTCCACATGGTGCAGATAAAAAAGGGTGTTTTTATTGACAAAAACGACCATACACAAATAAAAGCATGATCACGGTGGATTAAAACAAATGGGCAACAAAAAGAGTGGTGTATGTACCCGACGCGTTTCGACCTAGGGGTCTTCAACAGGGGCATAGACCACTCACTCCAAGTTGCCAAATATATATAATAAAATTATTTAGAGAAGGACCGTCACAAAGGCTGAAAAACCGGGAGATTTGATTGGGTGAATACAATCACATGACTTGCTTGAATGTCTAAACATGAAAATCATACACAATTTCTATATAAATAAATGAATAACATTAAGGTGAAGCCCAGGAGACTGTATAAAGGTCTACCAGCAGAAAAATATATAACTCTATGATCTCTCTAACAAAAATAAAGCATTTAAAGATTTAATGAAAACAGCACTCCTCTGCTGACAGTCCGGCAGAATGTACCGCCCTGTCGGCCAGAGGAGCCAATCCTCAATAAGAAGACAAAAGGTGTTAAGTGGAGCTGACCAATAGGTGGCTATGTATGAGCCGGCCTCTATCCCTGAAAGCCCACATGACCAGTCTGTGTAGGAAATGATGTCACGTCCGTGGGCGTGTCCGACGTTTCCCTCTCACATGACTCACTGGGCCAATCAGAGAGCAAACGTCCCACTCATCTCTGCTGTACGTACAATCCGTACACCGCAGAGGGATGGGACTTAAATAAATAAACCTAGCGTCCCGGCATTGCAATCCAGCAAGCAACGGACGCTGAATGAGACAAAACAGCATCCCTATGGTGTATGTGTACAAAAATGTGCCATGCAGCAGACCGGGACCCGATGACCCGGAAGTGTGCATAGAACTCCTGTGAACCGGAAGTGTATTGGAAGTGGGGACACATATAGTGAAATATAATGTGTTTGGGAAATGACTGGCTAAAGTGAAATCGCATAAGTGTATAAAAAAATATATATATATATATAATTACTGGAGTGGCATTGTAAATGTCTCTTAAGATCCATATGTGTTTGGGTGGGACTGAAATAAAAAATTAAAAAATATTAAAAAATTATGTGAACACAAATTGTCCGGAACGCACATAGTAAAATGTGTTAAAATGAATATATATGTGAAGGGAATGTGTGGATTTGTAAGGTGACCCAAATAGCTGGCAGTTAACCTTATGATCCCTTGACTGCAAAAAGTCATCAGCATAGACCGAATGGGTCAATTTTGATTGGACCAATTTCAATTGGGTGAATAGATAACCCTCTAGGTACACCATATATAAGCTGTGTACCAACTTGTGAATGTAGGTGAAAAAAAAAAAGGAGGAGGGGGGGAGGGGGGAGAAAAAATATTGAAATTATGAAGTAAAAAAGTTAAAAAATGTATAAAGGGAGGGAGGGACATGCATAGAGATGTGGAAGGAATTTAGGATTGGTTGATAAAGGAGTTGAGGTCCCACTCCACGTTTAAACCTAATGGGAAATAGGACCTCAACTCCCATATCCAATAAGTCTCGAGGCGTGACACTCCTCGGAGGCGGGACTCTCCTCTCCAATGTGGGACAAATTTGTCGATCACCTGGAATAAAGTCCCGGTAGGGTCTTTATTATGGTGTTCCAGATAATGACGGGGTACTGTATGTTTGTCCTTGCCTTTCTTGATACCTGCCACATGTTCATTAACTCGTATAGAGAAAGTTCTGATGGTACGCCCAACATACTGTTTGTGGCAGGGGCAAGTAATGAGGTAGACAATGTATTGTGATGTACAAGTTGTGAAGTGTTTCATCTGGTAAGTGAGAGAGGTGACTGTGGATTGGAAAGTGGTACTTTTTTGTCTGCCTCGAATGTTGTGGAGGCAGACATTGCATCTACGGCAGGGGTAATAACCCCGACATTTCTGAAAAAATGAAACTCTTTTGGGGGGGTCTATTATATTCGGAGCGATCTGTCCTTGAATGGACCGTGCTCCCCTGAATACAACAGCCGCCCGTTCAGGAAGAACTGACCCAAGTAGATTGTCATTTAAAAGTACCTTCCAGTGCTTTTTGAATATAGCTTTCACTTGTTTGGACTGAGTGAGGATGGAGTGAGTGGTGAAGAAAGCCCATTTGTGCATAGGTTCAGCTGTAGATTTGTGGCGTTCTATCAAAGTGGATTCTCTATCAGTGGATAGTGCCCTATTGAGTTCCTCGTCTAGATGTCTGGGATCATAACCTTTTTCAATAAATCGATCTCTCAGAACTAGCGATTGTGACTGGAAATCAATAGCATTGGTACAGTTGCGTCGTAGTCTCAAAAATTGGCTACGGGGAACGGACTTGAGCCACTGCTCCTGATGGCAACTGTCAATAGGAATGAATCCATTCCGGTCGGTGGCCTTGAAATACGTGCGGAACTCCAAATGTTTGTCCACCACAAATATTTCAAGGTCCAAAAAATGTACACTGGTAGAGCTGGCCTCATAGCTCAAAGATATTCCTCTATCATTAGAATTGAGACTGATCATGAAACTGTCAAGTGATGTACGGTCACCATCCCATAGGAAGAGGATGTCATCTATGTACCTGGCCCAGAGGATCAACTCGGATCTCTGGGCCGCATAGACGACATCCTCCTCCCACTGGGCCATGAAGAGGTTGGCGAGGCTGGGGGCGAACTTGGCCCCCATAGCCACGCCCCTCTTCTGTAGAAAGAATTGATTCTGGAACCAAAAATAATTGTGTTCCGTTGCAAATATGAGTAATTGCATAATGAAATTACGCTGAAGGGAAGGGAGCTTGTTGTCTCTAGATAGGTGTTTCTCCACCGCCTCAAAGCCCAAGTGACGTGGGATGCACGTATAAAGTGCCGCCACATCTGCTGTGACTAGAAGCATCCCTTCTGAAACCGAAACAGGTTCCAGTAATCTAATGGTGTCTCTAGTGTCCTTGAGATAGGACTGCGTGGAACGAACCAACGGCTGTAAATAAAAATCTACATATTTACCAATACGGGCTGTGACTGAGTCAATCCCGCTGACAATGGGTCTGCCAGGGGGATTGACTGAGTCCTTATGGACTTTAGGAAGATAATAGATAGCTGGAATGCGTGGGACTTGTGGGACTAGAAAACTTTTTTCCTTTTTATTTAAAATCCCTAGCGCATAACCTTCCTCAATAAGTTTGACCAGAGCCTTTTTGAAAGGTGTAGTGGGGTCCGTGGGAATAGGGCTGTAAGTGTTCGAATCGTTAAGAATTCTATACATCTCTTTAAGGTAATCGACCTTATCAAGAACTACAATCCCGCCCCCCTTATCCGCAGGGCGGATAATAAGGTTCTTTTTCTCACAAAGAGATCTGAGGCCGTTTTTTATGTCAGATTGAATATAGACACGTTTTTTCTGTTTGTTTAATTTGTCCAGATCCCCCAGAACAAGGTTTTTAAAAACCTGTATAGAGGGAGCTAGAGAGCCTGGGGGGTTAAATATAGATGGATTGGATAATCCTGAATGTGTAACTTGTACATCAGACCAGCTGGGTTCAGAACCTGTATGTGTATTGGCTGGAGCCGGGGGGATTGTAGTGGATGAAATCCCCTTATTGTTGAATCCCATAGGGGGTTTGGTCAGAAAGTGTCTTTGTATGCTCAATTTACGTGTGAACTTGAGGACATCAATAAAGGTGGAAAATTTGTTAAGGGGTTTGGGCGGAACAAATTTGAGTCCTCTGTCAAGGACAGATTTCTCTGCCTCCGTCAGAGTGGCCGAATTCAAATTAAAGATACCTTTTCCTTTTATGTACTTTTTCTTTTGGGATTGTGCCCTCCTCCCCCCTCTGGACCCTCTTTTCTTTCTGTATATCCCAGATGTCCCTCCGTGGTTCTCTGAAAATCCAAAGAGTAACTAGGGCCAGGTTGATTTTGATTATAGTTGTAAGGAGATCTGTGGTAGTAATCCTCCTCCCTCTCAGAATAGCCATAGGTATCTCCATGTGCTTCATAAGGAGTATTTTCTCCTATTAAGTATATAATATGAATACAGAGGTATGTGGCGCTAACTATGAATAATAAGTAAAAAATAATAAATGATTGAAACACACTGACTGCATATTACTTCCAAGGCTGTGCTGCAGCCAATGTGCTGAATAATCCAGTGTAACCAATCTTCAATATGATAAAAAGTCATAAACATACATATCATATTAAAGATTGGTTACACTGGATTATTCAGCACATTGGCTGCAGCACAGCCTTGGAAGTAATATGCAGTCAGTGTGTTTCAATCATTTATTATTTTTTACTTATTATTCATAGTTAGCGCCACGTACCTCTGTATTCATCTTGTCTTTCTGTGTGGGAATACTTATATATGTTGGCAGCTTCTCACATCCTTATTTTATTCATTTGAGTGAGTTTGGTTTTGCAAATTAGTTCCCTTCTTTTTTTGTATATATAATATAAAACTGCATGCAGGGCACTGGACAAAGCACTAGGGACAAAAGGGAGGTGAAATTATTTCATACAGTAATGTAATCTATAAGATGCAGAGGTATAGATGAGAAAAATGTAATAGTAACATACTATTAAGTATTTTGCATACATATACACAACTGTAATTGCACAAGATATGGACATGAATATATCAAATATCATAATGAATACATGGTAATAATGAAATTAATCAAATATTGCACAATGGCATAGCCTGCAGACACCAGGTGACTTGCCCGACACTGCATCTGTGATCATATGATGTAAAAAGGTTAGACATGGTGAGTGGATTGTAACATCGGATGTAGCTTATAGCTTGACGCGTTTCGTGACTAACTATCACTCATCAGGAGCAGTTACATTGTATTGCCTGTAGAAGATATACATATAGGGTAAACCAACTCTGTATAGAGGAGGAAGGGAATCAGATAATTTATATTAACCATGACTAGTTGACCAGGCACACTTACCAGGGCAGCAGTGAATACGGCATGTGGCAGCCTGCATGAGATGCGTGGGAGGCATAGATTCTCGCCGCGGGGGTTGAGGTGGCGTGCATATAGGGTTGCAGCAACAGATGGCATCTATCTGTTCTCATCTATACCTCTGCATTCTGATTGCTTCATATAAAGTCCCAAAATCCCCTTTTTTATGTATCTGAAATAGGGATGGAGGCATCTACCCATGCCTCATTTAAAGTCCCAAAACCCTTTCCTTCTAAAGATTACAGTGTACTGTATGTGTTATGAATTTTATACTTTTTAAATTTGCCGCCAGGCTCCACCCTCATGCGTCGCAATGGTCTCAGGGAATGGAGCCCTGTCAGGAACGGTGTCATCTCCGGTTTCTCCTGCTGGTGGCACTATTACATTCAGCACCAAAAGGGTGTAATTCCAGTGGCCACCAGCGGGGGTCTCCCTGCCTGGTCTGCAGACTTGCCATCAAGCACACCTGTCATGGTTTTGCTGGACTATATAAACCCGCCCTGAACTAACCTCCAGTATTTCTCTGCTAGCCCTTGTCCCTGCCAGTACCTGCTCTTGTTCCAGCCTGTTCCTGAACCCCGTTTGTGTATCCTGACCTTGAACCCTGTTTCCTGTTCCCTGTTACCTGCTCCTTGGTCTGCTTCATTATTCCTGGTTTCTGTTCCCTTGTCGCTTTGGCCCATGCCTTATATTTTGCATGTTGGTTTCCTTGCTTGTGTATTATATTAGTTAGATAGATAGTTAGGTGGGTTTGGGGGTTTGCTGTGTTTTCACCATTTTCTTGTTTTTGGTTTGCTGTCTTGTTTCCACATGTATCGTTATCATTATAATAAACATACTTTCTTTATTTACTCGTTTGTCCCTGATTCCTTGGTGCAGCCCAGCGATCTGATCACCTGCATTGGATGTTGTGTATAACATCCCCTGACAGAATACTGAAGCCATACAATCAGATCGGTTGCACCTGGGAATTGGGGCCTGAGTCCCAGCTATTGTTGAAATATGGATTTTGAAAGTATTTTGTATTTATCGCTCCTGGCAACTGATGACAGAGACCTTTGTTATCAGACATTGGCTGCATACACTAGGGAACAGTTGTTAGAAGGCATCCGCCTAGCTCATGTTTTTATTGAGCAAGGCAGTTTTTTGTTTGAAGATGTGCAACCATTAATTTGGATCTGTACTGAGTTGGCCCTGTCTGATGTCGCTGAGGGAGGTGATGACTATACACCCCCTTTTAGTGCAGCTCAGGTAGAATCTTTAGTTTGGCTGTTGGAGGATGACTCAGCATTCTTTTTTGAACAATATTCAGCTTGTCCCCAGCAGGTGCTTGCAAAATGCATTGAATCAGTGCAGTCTCTGGTCAGACAAGCCAAGTGCAAACCTGATGCAGTGCAATCATTAATACAGGCCTGGTCAAGTCTGTCGCATTCAGCTTCTGTTAGCTCCAAATATACTTCTCTACCAATGAAATACCAGTACCCTGTTTCCTCCTGTTGCACCTACCCTGCCTTTAACTCCCCTGCTGCTTCTCAACTGCCTCCATCAGCTCCACTAAATCTCCCTTCAAAACCTACTCCCTCTGTCTTGCCATCCTTTCACTCTTCGCTTCTACCAGCTGCATTCCCTACCTACAGCCCTGTACCCACTTATAGATCCCTAGTGGCTAAAAGCAAAAAGAAGCGGAAGTTTTTTCCAACCCATACCATCATGCCAGTATCCAATCCTGTCTTCCCACCAGCTGATCTGTTCCAGCCTGATGTGCCAGCACCTGTGCCCACTGTCCAGTCTGAAGTTCTAGTACCAGCTGTCCGGTTTGGAGTTACAGTACCTGCTATCCAGTCTGCTGTACCTGCTGTTCAGCCTGTTGTGCCAGTACCTGCTGTTCTGCCTGATGTGCCAGCACCTGTGCCCACTGTCCAGTCTGAAGTTCCAGTACCAGCTGCCCGGTTTGGAGTTCCAGTACCTGCTATCCAGTCCGATGTACCTGCTGTTCAGCCTGTTGTGCCAGTACCTGCTGTTCTGCCTGATGTGCCAGCACCTGTGCCCACTGTCCAGTCTAAAGTTCCAGTACCAGCTGCCCGGTTTGAAGTTCCAGTACCTGCTATCCAGTCCGATGTACCTGCTGTTCAGCCTGTTGTGCCAGTGCCTGCTGTTCTGCCTGATGTGCCAGCGCCTGTGCCCATGGCCCAGTCTGAAGTTCCAGTACCAGCTGCCCGGTTTGCAGTTCCAGTATCTGCTATCCAGCCTGATGTACCTGCTGTTCTGCCTGTTGTGCCAGTACCTGCTGTTCTGCCTGATGTGCCAGCGCCTGTGCCCACGGCCCAGTCTGAAGTTCCAGTACCAGCTGCCCGGTTTGCAGTTCCAGTATCTGCTATCCAGTCTGATGTACCTGCTGTTCTGCCTGATGTGCCAGCACCTGTGCCCACTGTCCAGTCTGCAGTTCCAGTACCAGCTGCCCAGTTTGAAGTTCCAGTACCTGCTATCCAGTCCGATGTACCTGCTGCTCTGCCTGTTGTGCCAGTACCTGCTGTTCTGCCTGACGTGCCAGCGCCTGTGCCCACGGCCCAGTCTGAAGTTCCAGTACCGACTATCCAGTCCGATGCACCTGCTGTCCTGCCTGTTGTTCCAGCACCTGCTGTTCTGCCTGATGTGCCAGTGTCTGTGCTTGCTGCCCAGTCTAAAGTTCCAGTACCGGCTGCCCGGTCTGAAGTTCCAGTACCTGCCGCCTGGTCTGATGTCTCGGTGCCAACCCTCCAGCCTGATGTCTCTGTGCCAGCCCTCCAGCCTGATGTCTCGGTGCCAGTGTTCCAGTCGGAGGTGCCAGTGTTCCAGCCGGAAGTACCAGTGCCTGCTCTCCAGCTTGATGAGCCCGCTGCCCAGCTTGAGGTGCCCATGCCTGCTGCCCAGCTCGATGTGCTTTTGCCTGCTGCCCAGCTCGATGTGCTTTTGCCTGCTGCCCAGCTCGATGTGCTTTTGCCTTCTGCCCAGCTCGATGTGCTTTTGCCTGCTGCCCAGCTCGATGTGCTTTTGCCTGCTGCCCAGCTCGATGTGCTTTTGCCTGCTGCCCAGCTCGATGTGCTTTTGCCTGCTGCCCAGCTTGATGTGCTTTTGCCTGCTGCCCAGCTCGATGTGCTTTTGCCTGCTGCCCAGCTTGATATGCTTTTGCCTGCTGTCCAGCTCGATGCGGATGTGCCACTGCCCAGCGTGATGTACCTCTGCTTTCTGCTCAGCCTGATGACATGGTGCCTGCTAAAACTGTTCCTGACTGATGGCCATCTTGCCGCTGGGTCAATCCTGTCTGTCGCCTGGCTTGAATGTAATGCTCCTGTGTGGTCTGCCTCCGATGGTTTCTTTCCCGTTACCCTGCTAATTTTCATCTCCAGATCCAAACTTCCTGACCCGGGTGGTGGGGTACGTGTCCTATTTTCAGACTCTGATGGCACGTCCCCCAGTGAACTAAAAGACTCTGACCTTGGAAGGGCGAAGAAGTCCGCAGACTCTGTAGGGAAACATTTTAAGGTGTTTCTGCACCCACTCGGACTGTCGTACCCAGGGCTGAATGGAGTGTCCGGAGGCCACTCCTTTAGGAGGGGGAACTGTCAGGAACGGTGTCATCTCCGGTTTCTCCTGCTGGTGGCACTATTACATTCAGCACCAAAAGGGTGTAATTCCAGTGGCCACCAGCGGGGGGTCTCCCTGCCTGGTCTGCAGACTTGCCATCAAGCACACCTGTCATGGTTTTGCTGGACTATATAAACCCGCCCTGAACTAACCTCCAGTGCTTCAGTATTTCTCTGCTAGCCCTTGTCCCTGCCAGTACCTGCTCTTGTTCCAGCCTGTTCCTGAACCCCGTTTGTGTATCCTGACCTTGAACCCTGTTTCCTGTTCCCTGTTACCTGCTCCTTGGTCTGCTTCATTATTCCTGGTTTCTGTTGTTTCTGTTTTCCTTGTCGCTTTGGCCCATGCCTTATATTTTGCATGTTGGTTTCCTTGCTTGTGTATTATATTAGTTAGATAGATAGTTAGGTGGGTTTGGGGGTTTGCTGTGTTTTCACCATTTTCTTGTTTTTGCTTTGCTGTCTTGTTTCCACGTGTATCGTTATCATTATAATAAACATACTTTCTTTATTTACTCGTTTGTCCCTGATTCCTTGGTGCAGCCCAGCGATCTGATCACCTGCATTGGATGTTGTGTATAACATCCCCTGACAAGCCCGGAACACAGAGCATCGGGCGGAGGACACAGCCTGCAGACCCAGCGGGGGGGACATTGCAGGATCCTGGGAACAAGGTAAGTAACCTGGACCAGGATCCTGCAATGTAATCCCGAGTGTGGCTCGTGGTTACTGCTAATGGTACTGAAATTTAACCCCGAGCCACACTCAGGAATACCGTCATGGAGGTTAAACTGACTTCATTTGCAGATTCAAGTTCATCCCCTTGATCTGTAAATGATTAAACAGAAAGATATAATGTTTCTGTTGATAAGCATTTCCGGTTGCTGTTTTGTTTTTTTTTGACGGCTGCTCTTTTTTCATAAGCCCCGGGTTCACACTATATCGGGCTGTGGATCGCACAGGAGCGATGTGCGTCCCTGTTCCCTGTTTCAGGGACAAATCAGGGCCGATTCTATGCCTGAATTCGGCCCTGAAACGGAGCTAAAGACGCACAGCGTTTTTGTGCAGTGCGCTCCACAGCCGCCCCGGAGATATGTGAACCGGCTCCATAGGGAGCCAGTCACATTCTCCTACTATGCGAATTAGATGTGCATCTAATTCGCATAGGTGTGAACCCGGGCTGAATCAGGGAAATGCTGGATTAAGATCGTGTGGGGTGGGTCAAATCAAGATTGCGATCTTTTAACGATTAATCGTGCAGCTCAAATGGCACCTCTGCACACCTGCTAAAGAGCAGCACGTTTTTCCTGCAGGTTGGGAATAAGTGCAATTTTATGAGTGTTCCCGACCTACACAAATGTTACCCTAGTCTTAAAGTAAGATATATAACAAACACTGCAGCAGCCAGAGGTGGGACACATATTAATAGGCCTGATTTTTTTTTTTTTTTTACTTGGCAAATGGCCAAAAATCATTTGAAGCCAATTTTCAGCTTTAACTGTCAACATTTCATTACATTTCAACAATTCATTTCTTCATTGATGTCTGACATTCTTGTTGGACTTTGCTGATGATTGATAAAATTTATGCTCCAGTGCAAAACAAACACCTTTGATATATGGTCTCACTTCTTGGGAAGTGTTGTTTTGCCGCGAGGTGTTTCTGCAAGGCAAGGTCTTTGTTTATTTCTATGGAATACTGTCAACCACACAGAGCTTTTCATAGGTCTTTCCCACATACACCATACCTCAAAAATACTGTATGTGTAGCACCCTCAACCAATAGGTAGGTGCTAGTAATAGGATTTTTGTTACATAGACTGTCAGCACAAGTAAATTTAGACAGGCCTATGCTGCAAATAAATAAATCATGTGTTGCGCTATCCCCTTAATGATCTGCTGAACCTGCAGAAAAAAACCTATAAAACAAAATTGTTATTTAAAGTAATGTGCCTATAAATTCAATCCCAAGAATAAAAAATATATATATAAGCGACTGTTGTCGTCATACAGCTTATAACATCATATAGCGTGAATATATACACATTTCATAAAATATAAATATTGATACAAAAGTGATCCATAAAGTGCTCAGGTGCATATAGGTCCGATACTCTGACCATCCAGGGTCAGTTTTCAGCATTCTTAACCACTTCAGCCCCGGTAGAATTTACCCCCTTCCTGACCAGAGCACCTTTTGCGATTCGGCACTGCGTCGATTTAACTGACAATTGCGCGGTTGTGCGACGTTGCACCCAAACAAAGTTGACGTCCTTTTTTTCCCACAAACAGAGCTTTATTTTGTTGGTATTTGATCGCCTCTGCGGTTTTTAGTTTTTGCGCTATAAACAACAAAAGAGGGACAATTTTGAAAAAAACGCATTATTTTGTACTTTTTGCTATAATAAATATCCCCATTTATTTTAAAAAAAAAGCTAATAGGAACACACGATCTGTCACTCCTGTCAGAACAGAACAGGGAAGTGTGTTTACACATACTCGCCCCTGTTCTGTGTCTCCTGCTCACGATCGATCGTGTCCGGCGGTCATCACGACCGTCAGCCACGAGCATCGGCACCCCCGCTGTGCAGCCTGCTATGCCGACCCCGCGAGCCGACGTATAGGTATGACGGCTCGCGCAGGGGAGCCAACCTGCCGCAGTATAATTGCGGCGGTTGGTCAGGAAGCGGTTAATACAAAGATAATAAACGTGACTTGATAGGTGACTGTGAATATAGCGATCCTCAGAAGTGATTACACTCAGGTGCTCCCACCCCAAGGTAATGGCCGCTTACCTCAGAGCGCGTGACCTCGCAATTAAGTTTGGCCAATACACGCTTTGAATCGTCAAAACGGATTCCAGGTCAGGTTGCATGGTCCAAATACTGCTCAAAGATGTGGCACCCTCATATATAAATATCAAAATGAGACTTCCATAGTGTAATAACGTTTTAAAAGATTTAATTTAATGCAAACAAAGCCCTATTATAGGGTACTCCCATGGGTCTGGTGTGTTAGTGCACCGCTCTGTAGCATGCCTTAATACAGTGGTTCTCAACTCCAGTCCTCAGGGCCCACCAACAGGCCAGGTTTGCAAGATAGCTGAAATACATCACAGGTGATATCACTTGCTGCTCAGTGATTGCAGTATTCTAGTCTGCAACTCCCCAAGGTAATACTTAAAATCTGGCCTGTTGGTGGGTCCCGAGGACTGGAGTTGAGAACCACTGCCTTAATATCATCAAGCTGTGGATGAGATTGTGTGCTCCTACTCCATATGACAGACGAGCTGCCTCCTGTGCCATCCATTCCCCTCCCCTACGCGCATTGATACAAGAGGAATGTCGTATCTTCATCCCCCTGATGAAGATACAGCAGGAGCCAGTCAGCGGGTTCCACAAACTCGATGTCCACCGGCACTCTCTGATCATTCGGTACAGAGGCAGAACGGCAGTCTGCCTATGTAAACAAGGCAGATTGCCATTCTGCCAGTAAGGGAGACATGGATCAGGAACACCGATCCATGATTTCCCCTAGTAAAAGCACCTCCCCCAGTACTCTAAAAGACTGGCTAGGCACACAGTTAACCCTTTGATCCCCCTGATGTTAACCCCTTCCCAGCCAGTGTCATTAGTACAGTGTGCATATTTTTAACACTGATCACTGTATTAGTGTCACTGGTTCCCCAAAAAAGTCTCAAAAGTGTCAGTTAGTGTCCGATATGTCTATGTTTTGTTTTTTTTACCAAAAACATATGGCAGAATACATGTTGGCCTAAATTGATGAAGAAATTAGATTTTTACATTTTTTTTATTGGATGTGTTTTATATCATAAAGTAAAAAATATAGTTTTTTTTTAAATTGCCAGTGGTTTTTTTGTTTATAGCGCAAAAAATAAAACTGTAGAGGTGATCAAATACCACCAAAAGAAAGCTGTATTTGTCGGAAAAAAAAGGCCAAAAATCTTATTTGAGTACAGCGTCGCATGACCGCACAATTGTCAGTAAAAGTAACGCAGTGCCGTATCGAAAAAAATGGCCTGGTCATGAAGGGGGCCAAATCTTCTGTAGGTCAAGCGGTTAAAGTGGTTGTAAAGTCTTAAAGGGAAGTAAAGGAATCTGGTTTTTTTCATACTTAACTAGGTGGATGCAACATTGGTCCAATGCTGCATCTGTCCCCCAGCGCCTCTACACTGAGAAGCGAGCGATCGAACATCGCCGATCGCTGGGTTTTCAGAGTTCCGTGAGCAGAGAGCGGTAGACTGTCAGTCACAGCTCTCCGCTCCTTCCTCACTCCTTGGAACGCTGGGCTGTGGAGGGGCAGGGAGCTGCCGTCTCAGGCACTCAGAGGCTCGCTGGGAGGCTGAGAAGGGTGTCAGTCGAGGCACCTGGTGAATCCAGACTTCCATTGTAGGGATGACGCTGTGCCTGGACTGACATTGGTGACGTCAGCAGAGAGTGGGCTTCAGTCCGCTCTCTGTTGAAAATGGGTCACAGTCAGAGTGCAAAACAAATTGCACTCCTGTGACCCATAGAAGAAGTACAGCCAAACGAGCTTAGGCTGGACTTCTCCTTTAAGGTTTTTCACCTTAAACCAATCCCCTCCTCCCTTTTTTTTGCTTACTTGAGCCCGATCCGATCCAGCAATGTGCACGAGCGCAGCAGCTTCAGCTCTGTCGCTATCCTCAATGGACAGATTGATAGCAGTGGGAGCCATTGGCTCCCACTGATTGGCTCCCACTGCTGTCATTCAAAAGCTGTGACATGGGAGTGGGGGCAAAGTCCCACTGTGTGTGTCATTGGACGCAGCAGCGTGACTCAGGAGCGAGCATGCATGGGTGCCCCCAGAGAAATTGTCCAGACAATGTGATCACCTGCTGACTTGGCACCATTAACAGGCAGCTTAACTCCTCAATAAGACACATAAGTTGAATCCAAGGCAATTTTACTTCAACCAGCTGCAGTGCAGAGAATGTCCTTCTAGTCTTATGACAATGAATTTCCTAAGCCCTGTCTTTGAGAATAATTAACACTGACTGAGGAACATAGAAGAAGCAGGGAGGGACTAGCTAGGACTAAATTACAGGAGAAGTGCAGTCAAAGTTTGTTCTGCACTCCCGTCACCCGTTTTCCTGTGACACTTTTGATGTAAAGGGACACTGTTTAGTTGCCATGGACAATCTCAAGTTTCCAGGCAGAAAAAACAGTATATATAATATAAAACTGCATGCAGGGCACTGGACAAAGCACTAGGGACAAAAGAGATGTGAAATCATACAGTAATGTAATCTATAAGATTACAGTGTACAGTATGTGTTATGAATTTTGTACTTTTTGAATTTGCCGCCAGGCTCCACCCCCATGCGTCGCAACGCTCGCAGGGAATGGAGCCCGGAACACAGAGCATCGGGCGGAGGACACAGCCTGCAGACACAGCTGGGGGGGGACATCCCAGGATCCTGGGGACAAGGTAAGTAACCTGGAGCAGTATCCTGAGATGCAGTCCCGTAGCTCAGGATTACTGCTAATGGTGCTGAAATTTAACCCCGAGCCACACTCAGGAATACCACCAGGGAGGTTAAACTGACTTCATTTGCAGACTCAAGTTCACCCCCTTGATCTGTAAATGAATAAACAGAAAGATATAATGTTTCTGTTGACAAACATTGCCGGTTGTTTTTTTTTTTGTTTTTTTTTTATGGCTGTGAGCAGGGAACTGCTCTGCACTTTTTTCATAAGCCCGGGTTCACACTATATCGGGCTGTGGATCGCACAGGAGCGATGTGCGTCCCTGTTCCCCGTTTCAGGGACGAATCAGGGCCGATTCTATGCCTGAATTTGGCCCTGAAACGGAGCTAAAGACGCACAGCGTTTTTGTGCAGTGCGCTCCGCAGCCGCCCCGGAGATATGTGAACTGGCTCCATAGGGAGCCAGTCACATTCTCCTACTATGCGAATTAGATGTAGGGAAACGCACATCTAATTCGCATAGGTGTGAACCCGGGCTGAATCAGGGAAATGCTGGATTAAGATCGTGTGGGGTGGGTCAAATCGAGATTGCGATCTTTTAACGATTAATCGCGCAACTCAAATGGCACCTTTGCACATCTGCTAAAGAGCAGCACGTTTTTCCTGCAGGTTGGGAACAAGTGCAATTTTGTGAGTGTTCCCGACCTACACAAATGTTACCCTAGTCTTAAAGTAAGATATACAGCGGGGACGGAAAGTATTCAGACCCCCTTAAATGTTTCACTCTTTGTTATATTGCAGCCAATTGCTAAAATCATTTAAGTTCATTTTTTTTCCTCATTAATGTACACACAGCACCCCATATTGACAGAAAAACACAGAATGTTGTTGACATTTTTGCAGATTTATTAAAAAAGAAAAACTGAAATATCACATGGTCCTAAGTATTCAGACCCATTGCTCAGTATTTATTAGAAGCACTCTTTTGATCTAATACAGCCATGAGTCTTTTTGGGAAAGATGCAACAAGTTTTTCACACCTGGATTTGGGGATCCTCTGCCATTCCTCGTTGCAGATCCTCTGCTGAAATGGGTTTAAGTCAGGGCTCTGGCTGGGCCATTCAAGAACAGTCACAAAGTTGTTGTAAAGCCACTCCTTTGTTATTTTAGCTGTGTGCTTAGGGTCATTGTCTTGTTGGAAGGTAAACCTTCGGCCCAGTCTGAGCTCCTGAGCACTCTGAAGAAGGTTTTTGTCCAGGATATCCCTGTACTTGGCCATATTCATCTTTCCCTCGATTGCAACCAGTCGTCCTGTCCCTGCAGCTGAAAAACACCCCCCAGCATGATGCTGCCACCACCATGCTTCACTGTTGGGACTGTATTGGACAGGTGATGAGCAGTGCCTGGTTTTCTCCATACATACCGCTTAGAACTAAGGCCAAAAATTTCTATCTTGGTCTCATCAGACCAGAGAATCTTATTTCTCACCATCTTGGAGTCCTTAAGGTGTTTTTTAGCAAACTCCATGCAGGCTTTCATGTGTCTTGCACTGAGGAGAGGCTTCTGCTGGGCCACTCTGCCATAAAGCCCTGACTGGTGGAGGGCTGCAGTGATGGGTGACTTTCTACAACTTTCTCCCATCTCCCGACTGCATCTCTGGAGCTCAGCCACAGTGATCTTTGGGTTCTTCTTTACCTCTCTCACCAAGGCTCTTCTCCCCCGATAGCTCAGTTTGGCCAGACAGCCAGCTCTAGGAAGGGTTCTGGTCGTCCCAAACATCTTCCATTTAAGGATTATGGAGGCCACTGTGCTCTTAGGAACCATAAGTGCAGCAGAATTTTTTTTGCAACCTTGGCCAGATCTGTGCCTTGCCACAATTCTGTCTCTGAGCTCTTCAGGCAGTTACTTTGAGCTCATGATTCTCATTTGCTCTGACATGCACTGTGAGCTGTAAGGTCTTATATTGACAGGTGTGTGGCTTTCCTAATCAAGTCCAATCAGTATAATCAAACACAGCTGGACTCAAATGAAGGTGTAGAACAGGGATATTCAATTAGCGGACCTCCAGCTATTGCAGAACTACAAATCCCCATGAGGCATTGCAAGACTCTGACAGTCACAAGCATGACACCCAGAGGCAGAGGCATGATGGGACTTGTAGTTTTGCAACAGCTGGAGGTCCACTAATTGCAGATCCCTGGTGTAGAACCATCTCAAGGATGATCAGAAGAAATGGACAGCACCTGAGTTAAATATGTGAGTGTCACAGCAAAGGGTCTGAATACTTAGGACCACGTGATATTTCAGTTTTTCTTTTTTAATAAATCTGCAAAAATGTCAACAATTCTGTGTTTTTCTGTCAATATGGGGTGCTGTGTGTACAATAATGAGGAAAAAAAATGAACTTAAATGATTTTAGCAAATGGCTGCAATATAACAAAGAGTGAAAAATGTAAGGGGGTCTGAATAGTTTCCGTCCCCACTGTATAACAAACACTGCAGCAGCCAGAGGTGGGGCACATATCAATAGGCCTGATTTTTTTGTTTTTACTGGTCAAATGGCCAAAAATCATTTGAGGCCAATTTTCAGCTTTAATTGTCAACATTTCATTACATTTCAACAATTTATTTCTTTTTCGATGTCTGACATTCTTGTTGGACTTTGCTGATGACTGATAAAATGTATGCTCCAGTGCAAAACAAACACCTGTGATATAAGGTCTCACTTCTTGGGAAGTGCTTTGTTGCGTTGCCGCCAGGTGTTTCTGCAAGGCGAGGTCTTTGTGTATTTTTGTGTATTACTGTCACCCACACAGATCTTTTCATAGGTCTTTCCCGCATACACCATACCTCAAACATATTGTATGTCTGGACGAGTCACAACTTTTAAATGAAGTTAAAAAAAAAAAAGATCCATCACCAGTGATTTTTTTAAAGCTGAACTCCAGGATTTTTTTTTAAAAAAAAGCATTTTTAAAAAGCATCCTTGCAGTCAGGTCCCCTGTACTGCAAGGGTTACCTGCTCCTTAGGCCTCATGCACACTGGACTTTTTTTGACGTTTTTACAGCAGCTGTTTTTGGCTGTAGACGTTTTTTTCTACAGTCTTTAAACTCTCCATCATGTTATCCTTTGTGTCCATGCACACATAGGCTGTTATCAGCAGTTTTGGGCAGTAAAAAAACCCCAAAACTAGTGGGTTCTGAGAGACGTTTTTCAGCTGTAAAAACGCTCTAACGCTGATAAACGTCGATAAACGCTCCAAAAATTCCCTCACCAGCGTTTCTTATGCCCTATACACACAGTCGGATTTTCCTACGGAAAAAGTGTGATCGGGTTGTGTTGTCGGAAATTCCGATCGTGTGTGGGCTCCATCTGACTTTTTCCGTCGGAATTCCCGACACACAAAGTTTGAGAGCAGGATATAAAATTTTCCGACAACAATATATGATCGTCTAAATTCCGATCGTGTGTATAGAAATCCAACGCACAAAGTGCCACGCTTGTTCAGAAAAATTAAAGAGACGAAAGCTATTGGCTACTGCCCCGTTTATAGTCCCGACATACGTGTTTTACGTCACCGCGTTCAGAATGATCGGATTTTCCGACAACTTTGTGCGACCGTGTGTATGCAAGACAAGTTTGGCCCAAAATCCGTCAGAACAAATCCGACGGATTTTGTCGCCGGAATGTCCAATCAATGTCCGATCGTGTGTACAGGACATTAGAGTTTTTGATCCATTGGAAAAAAAAAAATTCTTCAAAAAAGAAAATGTTAAAATGCTAACGTGGAAAAACACTAAAAGATGCTAAAAAATGCTATTGCAAAAATGTTGAAAAAAGTGGAAAAAAGTTGAAAAACTCACTGCAAAGCTACTGATGTTTTTATAACGTTATTTTAATGTCCAGTGTGCATGAGGCCTTAAAGTAACACTAAATGATGTCCTTACTATTTAAAAATAATTCACACATGTACACAGGGCAGCCGCACTGCGCAGGATCACGTATTTATACGTGATCCTGCACTTCTGGGAAGCAGGCATCAGTGTGCACCTGCACAGTGTGATTCTGCACAGCGGGAGCTGGTCAGCGGGTGCCGCAAACTCGATGTCCACCGGCAGGGGCGGACTGACCATTAGGTCACTCGGGCGCCGACCGAGGGCCCGGTGTCCAGCAGGGGGCCCCACAGTGTTGCCAAACGCCCGTAGATTTAACCCCTTTTTGAAGCTGCCCGTAACTCCGTTATGGGCATCGGTGCCCTTAAAAAAGATGGCCGCGAGCCGACCATGGAACTGCGCATGCGCCGCTCCGAAGCCGGCCGGGCTCGTGAAAGCTCGTCCGCGCTCGGCCGGGCGGCGCATGCGCAGTAACATAATGGCGCCGACCGGCGCCATTTTCAAATAGACGCTCGGGACACACTATGGCGGAAGAGACAGAGACAGAGAAGCCGAGCAGGGGTGAGGACTGAGGAGGAGGAGGAGAGTAAAACTGTGGGGAGTGAGAACGGGGGACATCAGTGGGAGCCCGGAGGCGGTAGAGGGTGAAGCTGTGGCATGCAGGGGAGGGACAGAGACTGATGTGTTCTGTCCACCATCATATTACTTCTCCACATCATCAGTGCTGTGTCCTCCTCCTGTGCCCATTTCACCTCTCCACAGGTCAGGGCAGCACTGTGCTGCCCTGATCTGTGGAGAGGTGAAAGTGGCACAGGAGGAGGACACAGCACTGATGATGTGGAGAAGTAATATGATGGTGGACAGAGGAGGAGGCTACTGTGAGGGGGTGAGGAGGACACTATCATGTCCGCAACCTCTGTCCACCTCCTGAAGTATGTCCGCAACCTCTGTCCACTTGCAGTATGTCCGCAACCTCTGTCCACTTGCAGTATGTCCGCAGCCTCTGTCCACTTGCAGTATGTCCGCAGCCTCTGTCCACTTGCAGTATGTCCACAGCCTCTGTCCACTTGCAGTATGTCCGCAGGCTCTGTCCACTTGCAGTATGTCCGCAGCCTCTGTCCACTTGCAGTATGTCCGCAGCCTCTGTCCACTTGCAGTATGTCCGCAACCTCTGTCCACTTGTAGTATGTCCGCAGCCTCTGTCCACTTGCAGTATGTCCGCAGCCTCTGTCCACTTGCAGTATGTCCGCAGCCTCTGTCCACCTGCAGTATGTCCGCAACCTCTGTCCACCTCCTGCAGTATGTCCGCAGCCTCTGTCCACCTCCTGCAGTATGTCTGCAACCTCTGTCCACTTGCAGTATGTCCGCAACCTCTGTCCACCTCCTGCAGTATGTCCGCAACCTCTGTCCACCTCCTGCAGTATGTCCGCAACCTCTGTCCACCTCCTGCAGTATGTCCGCAACCTCTGTCCACCTGCAGTATGTCCACAGCCTGTGTGCACTTGCAGTATGTCCCCAACCTCTGTCCACTTGCAGTATGTCCGCAACCTCTGTCCACTTGCAGTATGTCCGCAACCTCTGTCCACCTGCAGTATGTCCGCAACCTCTGTCCACTTGCAGTATGTCCGCAACCTCTGTCCACTTGTAGTATGTCCGCAGCCTCTGTCCACTTGCAGTATGTCCGCAGCCTCTGTCCACTTGCAGTATGTCCGCAGCCTCTGTCCACCTGCAGTATGTCCGCAACCTCTGTCCACCTCCTGCAGTATGTCCGCAGCCTCTGTCCACCTCCTGCAGTATGTCTGCAACCTCTGTCCACTTGCAGTATGTCCGCAACCTCTGTCCACCTCCTGCAGTATGTCCGCAACCTCTGTCCACCTCCTGCAGTATGTCCGCAACCTCTGTCCACCTCCTGCAGTATGTCCGCAACCTCTGTCCACTTGCAGTATGTCCGCAACCTCTGTCCACTTGTAGTATGTCCGCAGCCTCTGTCCACTTGCAGTATGTCCGCAGCCTCTGTCCACTTGCAGTATGTCCGCAGCCTCTGTCCACCTGCAGTATGTCCGCAACCTCTGTCCACCTCCTGCAGTATGTCCGCAGCCTCTGTCCACCTCCTGCAGTATGTCTGCAACCTCTGTCCACTTGCAGTATGTCCGCAACCTCTGTCCACCTCCTGCAGTATGTCCGCAACCTCTGTCCACCTCCTGCAGTATGTCCGCAACCTCTGTCCACCTCCTGCAGTATGTCCGCAACCTCTGTCCACCTGCAGTATGTCCACAGCCTGTGTGCACTTGCAGTATGTCCCCAACCTCTGTCCACTTGCAGTATGTCCGCAACCTCTGTCCACTTGCAGTATGTCCGCAACCTCTGTCCACCTGCAGTATGTCCGCAACCTCTGTCCACCTCCTGCAGTATGTCCGCAGCCTCTGTCCCCCTCCTGCAGTATGTCCGCAGCCTCTGTCCATCTCCGGCAGTATGTCCGCAGCCTCTGTCCCCCTCCTGTACTATATCCGCAGCCTCTGTCCATCTCCGGCAGTATGTCCGCAGCCTCTGTCCACCTCCTGCAGTATGTCCACAACCTCTGTCCACCTCCTGCAGTATGTCCACAACCTCTGTCCACCTCCTGCAGTATGTCTGCAGCCTCTGTCCACTTGCAGTATGTTCGCAACCTCTGTCCACTTGCAGTATGTCCGCAACCTCTGTCCACCTGCAGTATGTCCGCAGCCTCTGTCCACCTGCAGTATGTCCGCAGCCTCTGTCCACCTCCTGTAGTATGTCCGCAACCTCTGTCCACCTGCAGTATGTCCGCAGCCTCTGTCCACCTCCCGTATCATGTCCGCAGCCTCTGCCCACCTCCCGTATCATGTCCGCAGCCTTTGCCCCTCTCTGTTTCCATCCCAGGGATCCCTCTCTGCTTCCATCCTAGGGGTCCAGGGGTGTACACATGTTGCAGCCTCAGCAGAAATTATACACCCTGTCACGCTTGGCATGGGGCTTGCTCTGCAAAGGTTGTGCAACCTTATGCAGTACAGCGACCAAGCGGCTAAAGCAGGCTATAAGGAGGTGTTGTATTGCCTCATCACATAACCTGCTTTAAGCCCATGGATCCCGCAATAGCATGCTGCTACTGCATGCATTACACATGGTTGCTGGGTGTTTGCAGAGTGGCCCTATTTACTTGATTGGGTCACGATCACACACCAAAAGCAACAGGGTGTATAATTCCTGCCGCAGCATGTGTACATCCTCAGCTGCTGCCTCTGCAGCTAAAGGGGGTAGAGACCAATGTATGTAATGTGGGAAGTGTGGCAGGGACACAGGGGGGGGCCCCATGGTCTCCTATTGCCCGGGGGCCCCATGAGTTGTCAGTCCGCCCCTGTCCACCGGCACTCTCTGATCATTTGGTACAGAGGCAGAACGGCAGTCTGCCTATGTAAACAAGGCAGATTGCCATTCTGCCAGTAAGGGAAACATGGATCCTGTGTTCCTGCAAAGCAGGAACACCGATCCATGATTTCCCCTAGTAAAAGCACCACCCCCAGTACACTAAAACACTGGCTAGGCACACAGTTACCCCTTTGATCCCCCCTGATGTTAACCCCTTCCCAGCCAGTGTCATTAGTACAGTGTGCATATTTTTAGCACTGATCACTGTATTAGTGTCACTGGTTCCCCAAAAAATCCAAAGTGTCAGTTCGTGTCCGATATGTCTATGTTTTGTTTTTTTTTACCAAAAATATATGGCAGAATGCATGTTGGCCTAAATTGATGAAGAAATTAGATTTTTAAATATTTTTTATTGGATGTGTTTTATATCAGAAAGTTAAAAATATTTTTTTTTCAAAATTGACAGTCGTTTTTTTTGTTTATATCGCAAAAAATAAAACTGTAGAGGTGATCAAATACCACCAAAAGAAAGCTCTATTTGTGGGGAAAAAATGATAAAAATCTTATTTGAGTACAGTGTCGCACGACCGCACAATTGTCAGTAAAAGTAATGCAGTGCCTTATCGCAAAAAAATTACCTGGTCATGAAGGGGGGCAAATCTTCTGTAGGTCAAGTGGTTAAAGTGGTTGTAAAGTCTTAAAGTGGAGTTCCACCCACTTTTACAACTCTTCAGCATCCCTCACTAAACTGTGCACTGTAAACTAATTGGATATTTTTTTATTTTTTTTCTCAGCACCTACTGTATATCTGCTGTATTAATTTTTCACTTCCTCCTCCCTGGCCGCGGCCCATCGCATCATTTCCTGTTTGCATTGCCTTCTGGGAAGGGGTGGCAACTTCCTCTGAAACTGCCGTTGCTATGGAAACCTGACCTGAAACCTGTTACACTGCTTGTGCTGCACTGAGCATGTGCGAGATCTGCAAGGATGAGATCCAGGAAGAAATACAGTCTGGCTTCAGTTGCCCACACTTAAGATGGCCACGGCCTGCTGTAAGTTTATAAAATGACAAACTACTGCTATAAACGAGCAAAACAGACCTTAGTTTACAGACTAACTTTACTATAATACATTAAGCTTTTGTATTATAGGGGTATTTTTATTTAAAAAGTATCATTTCGGCCAGAACACCACTTTAAAGGGAAGTAAAGGAATCTTAGAATTATACTTAACTAGGTGGATGCAACATCGGTCCGATGCTGCATCTGTCCCCCAGCACCTCTACACTGAGAACTGAGCGATCGATCATCACCGATCGCTGGGTTTTCAGAGCTCCATGAGCAGAGAGCTGTAGACTATCAGTCACAGCTCTCCGCTCTGCTCCTTCCTCACTACTTGGAGCGCTGGGCTATGGAGGGTCAGGGAGCAGCCTTCTCAGGCTCTCAGCGGCTCGCTGAAAGCCTGAGACGGATGTCAGTCCAGGCACCTGGTGGATCCAGACTTCCATTGTCGGGATGACGCTGTGCTGTTGAAAATGGGTCACAGGAGTGCAAAACAAATTCCCTTGTATATCCCTGTATGATGCAGTCGTTCAAGAGCTTATCTAATAGTATTTTTTACCTATCAATGCCCCCCCGCTGAGACCAGCGCCTGTGGAAGGGAATTCCACATCCTTGCCGCTCTTACAGTAAAGAACCCTTTACGTAGTTTAAGGTTAAACCTCTTTTCTTTTAATTTTAATGAGTGTCTTGTTAAACTCCCTTCCGCGAAAAAGTTTTATCCCTATTGTGGGGTCACCAGTATGGTATTTGTAAATTGAAATCATATCCCCTCTCAAGCGTCTCTTCTCCAGAGAGAATAAGTTTAGTGCTCACAACCTTTCCTCATAACTAATATCCTCCAGACCCTTTATTAGCTTTGTTGCACTTCTTTGTACTCGCTCCATTTCCAGTACATCTTTCCTGAGGACTGGTGCCCAGAACTGGACAGCATACTCCAGGTGAGGCAATCTTGGTGTGCGCAAATGCTTTTAAGGGCAGAGGAGACATCTAGGGTCTAATAGACCCCAGATCTCTCCATAAAGAGTACTGTACTTGTCACTGCCTATTGCTATCACAAGGGATTTTTATATTCCCTGTGCTATCAATAAAAGTGATAAAAAAAAGGTAAAATAAAATTAAAAGCAACAGTGTAAAAGTAATCTAAAATAAATAAATAATGAAAATAATGTTAGCGCCCCCGACTTTGTGCGTTCACTCAGAAAGGCGAAAGCACACATTGGTCCCCGCACACATGCAAACAGCGTTCGCCCCACACATGTGAGCTATCACCGCAAACGTCAGGTTGTGGGCAGTAATTCTAGCACCAGACCTCCGGTGTAAATCTAAAGTGGTCATCTGTAAAGGCTGTTAAAGAGTCGCCTCTGGATAGTAAAATTTACACCATTTGTCGCCATTGCAAGGGCAAGTTTAAAAGTTGAAGTTTTAAAGCATAACATGTTTTGTAACTATTTACTTGCCATAAATAGATTAGAAAGGGCAGAGATAGTCATCTGAAAGCACCACATCCCATAGTTAATTATGAACTAGGAATAAAGGCTAAATCGCCAAAAAAGGGGGGGAGGGGAAAGAGTTTTTTCCCCAGGGACTTTTAAGGTGCTATTTAAATAAACAATATAATCAAAAAATCTGTACAATCATATTATATAAAATTTATATTTTATTGAATCAGGAATTAAAATTTCTGTGCCCCAAAAAAATGAGACATCATCCTAAAATGCTTTGACATAAATAAATTCACCCAAAACAATTCACATTACAAGGTGCAACAGGATGAAACTGACATGTTTCGCTCTAATACGAGCTTCTTCAGGAGTTTAAAGGCAATGATTGTAGTGGACTCAGGCTGTAGTACATCAATACTGCATAAATAATTGGATAAGTTGAAATACTGCTACCAAATTCCAACCGGGGGGTTCTCATACGTGAGGGACCTCACTGCCATAGTGTGACCACAGGGGAATATAAAGTCTTAAAATGGCCCTTGAATAGAACCAATTTTAAATCTTGGCCTGAAACATAAAAGTCTCACAGCACAAGTAGATTATATAGATTGGGATGCATCCATAGTGTGGTAAACTGATCCCTGGTAAATGCTTTAATTAATAGTGCAGAGGGAGCGATCCCTTTCCAGAAATGTTCTTTCTGGGACGTCAGTGCGGCATGTGGGCTTGAGAGAGCTCCATACACCCTCTGTGGAAAAGCGCCGGTAACAGGGCTGACGTCCCAGAAAGAACATTTCTGGAAAGGGATCGCTCCCTCTGCACTATTAATTAAAGCATTTACCAGGGATTAGTTTACCACACTATGGATGCATCCCAATCTATATAATCTACTTGTGCTGTGAGACTTTTATGTTTCAGGCCAAGATTTAAAATTGGTTCTATTCAAGGGCCATTTTAAGACTTTATATTCCCCTGTGGTCACACTATGGCAGTGAGGTCCCTCACGTATGAGAACCCCCCGGTTGGAATTTGGTAGCAGTATTTCAACTTATCCAATTATTTATGCAGTATTGATGTACTACAGCCTGAGTCCACTACAATCATTGCCTTTAAACTCCTGAAGAAGCTCGTATTAGAGCGAAACATGTCAGTTTCATCCTGTTGCACCTTGTAATGTGAATTGTTTTGGGTGAATTTATTTATGTCAAAGCATTTTAGGATGATGTCTCATTTTTTTGGGGCACAGAAATTTTAATTCCTGATTCAATAAAATATAAATTTTATATAATATGATTGTACAGATTTTTTGATTATATTGTTTATTTAAATAGCACCTTAAAAGTCCCTGGGGAAAAAACTCTTTCCCCTCCCCCCCTTTTTTGGCGATTTAGCCTTTATTCCTAGTTCATATTTACTTGCCATAACATCACCTTTTATATTTTACTAAACAATTGAGCATTATATTGTGTTTTTTGTGAATTACAATTTTTTAAAATGTATTTAAAAAACCACTGCGCAAATACTGTGTGACATAAAGAAAAATAGAAACACCCATCATTTTAATTTAGGGCCTCTGCTTTAAAAATTATATATAATGTTTGGGGGTTCTAAGTAATTTTCTAGTAAAAAAAAAAAAAAAAAAAAAGATTTTTACATGTAAACAAAAAGTGCCAGAAAAGGCCTGGTCCTAAAGTGGAAACTTGCACATTATGTCAATTGCTGGCCACCTCCGCCACAATTTAATTCGGATTAGACTATTGCCTGAACAGTTTTTATTTACTTTATGCATGAACTCTATTACAATGTTTGCTTTTGCTAGACACTATAGTTAGTGGCAGACACTAAAACCCATATATGTTTCTTAGAAGGATAAACATAATAGAACTGACACTTTACAAGCTTGCTAATTATCAGTTTCAGTGAACTCTTCAATGTCTCAGACAATCACCTGCACTTACCTGACCTCTTACTTCCCTTTGACATAATGAAATCTGAAGGCTGGCAAAGAGTTATTAGTGACTAAAGAGACATAAAGTTCATACAAGAATAACATTGCCTGGAACATATTGCTTAATTGGTAAATGGGGTTTACTGGAAAGGTCATTGTGTGCATTGTGTCTCTTCTATATTGTCATGAGATGTGATCTCACACACGGAAAGTCTCACTACCAAAAATATTTACAACAAAAAGGCACAGCAAAAAAAAACTGGGTTGATTAAGCAAATTGGGACTTTACCTCTCGTGTCCACATACAATAAAAGATCTGTTTCCACAATAGATATTTAGATGCAGATGTCATTGAGGAAATGCAATGTATTGTTTCATTGTATTTATTATTTTATTACTATTTCATTCATTTGTAGATCAAAGGTGGTACCTCTGATCTGCATGTAACATCAGTTAAAGTAACCTTACAAGTAAAACAAAAAAATGTTTTCAATAAAGTGTACTCATATTTAACCCCCTTTTAACCGGTTCAATACCGGGCATTTTCACCCCCTTCCTTCCCAGACCAATTTTTAGTTTTCAGCGCTGTCGCAGTTTAACGTCCTTTTTTCCCCACAAATAGAGCTTTCTTTTGGTGGTATTTGGTCACGTCTGCGGTTTTTATTTTTTGCGCTATAAACAAAAGAAGAGCGACAATTTTGAAAAAAAACACAATATTTTTTACTTTTTCCTATAATAAATATCCCAATTTTTTTTTTAAAAAAACTAATTTTTTCCTCAGTTTCGGCCGATACATATTTTTGGTAAAAAAAATCGCAATAAGCATATATTGATTGGTTTGCGCAAAAGTTATAGCGTCTATAAAATACGGGATAGATTTATGGCATTTTTTAAAAAATTATTTCTTTATTTTTTTTTACTAGTAATAGCGGCGATCGCAATTTTTTTTCGTGACTGCGACATTATGGCGGACACATCGGACACTTTTGACACATTTTTGGGACCATTCACATTTATACAGCGATCAATGCTATAAAATTGCATTGATTACTGTGTAAATGTGACAGGCGGTGAAGGGGTTAACCACTAGGGGGCGGGGAGGGGTTAAATGTGTTTCCTAGGGAATGCTTCTAACTGTAGGGGGAGGGGACGCACAAGGGGAGGAGACCGATCAGTGTTCCTCTGTTCTGGGAACACAGATCGCTCTCTGAACTGACAGGACGTGGATCTGTGTGTTTACACACACAGATCCACGGTCCGGCCTGGTTAACGGCCAATCGCGGGTGCCCGCCGGATGGCCAGGAACCCGAGGCCCTCATTTGACGTCCACCCAGGATGGGAGATCCCATCTGTGGATGTCATTTGACTATAGGCGGGTAGGGAAGTGGTTAACCATTAGTTACATTTCATTTTGGATAGGAAAGGGAGGACTATATCCTCTTTTAGTTTTTCATTTTGGTCATCAGTGTCCCGTTGGAGAGATTTCCCTTCACTTCCTGTCCCACAGACAAAACAGGAAATGGAAGGAAATCCCTTCAAATGCCGCATAAACACGATCAGAAATGCCGCCAGCAAAACTCTGATGAGAGCTTTTTGTCGGAAAATGCGACCGTGTGTATGCTCCATCTGTCTTTTGCTGGCGGAATTCCAGCCAGCAAAAGATTGAAAGCATGTTTTTTATTGTTCGGTTGGGAAAAGTTCCTATCCAATGTAGAAAAATGTAAAATAATGCATTTGGGTGGCAAAAATATGAATGCAATGTATACACTGAGGGGAGAACCTCTGGGGGAATCTAGGATGGAAAAGGACCTGGGGGTCCTAGTAGATGATAGGCTCAGCAATGGCATGCAATGCTAAGCTGCTGCTAACAAAGCAAACAGAATATTGGCATGCATTGAAAAGGGGATTAACTCTAGAGATAAAATGATAATTCTCCCAGTCTACAAGACTCTGGTCCGGCCGCACCTGGAGTATGCTGTCCAGTTCTGGGCACCAGTCCTCAGGAAGGATGTACTGGAAATGAAGCGAGTACAGAGAAGGGCAACAAAGCTAATAAGTGGTCTGGAGGATAATAGTTATGAAGAAAGGTTGTGAGCACTGAACTTATTCTCTCTGGAAAAGAGGCACTTGAGAGGGGATATGATTTCGATATACAAATACCGTACTGGTGACCCCACAATAGGGATAAAACTTTTTCGTGGAAGGGAGTTTAACAAGACTCGTGGCCACTCGAAAAGAGTGGCCACGAAAAGAGGTTTAACCTTAATTTACGTAGAGGGTTCTTTACTGTAAGAGCGGCAAGGATGTGGAATTCCCTTCCACAGGCGGTGGTCTCAGCGGGGAGCATCGATCGTTTCAAGAAACTATTAGATAAGCACCTGAACGACCGCAACATACAGGGCTATACAATGTAATACTGACATCGAATCACACACATGGTTTGGACTTGATGAACGTGTGTCTTTTTTCAACCTCACCTACTACTATGTAACTATCCGAAAATGTGATCGTCTGTATGCAATTTGGACGCGCAAAAAAAACGCATACTCGGAAACAATTCGACGCATGATCAGAAGCATTGAACTTCATTTTCTCGGCTCATCGTAGTGTTGTACATCACCGCGTTCTTGGCGGTCGAAAGTTCAGAGAACTTTTGTGTGACAGTGTGTATGCAAGGCAAGCTTGAGCACAATTCTGTCAGAAAAACCATCCAAGTTTATTCTGACGGAAATTCAGATCATGTGTACGTGGCATAAGAGGAAATCCATGGTCGTCCCGAGGGTCACCAGAACATGTGTTCCCATTGGAAGGCTTCTCCTCTATTACTGTTCTCGGAACAACCCAAAATTTGGGATTTTCTTTCACTTTCACTCACTGATAACGGTAAACAGGACAAATAGATAGGATGAATCACCCGAACGGTGACACAGACAGCAATAAAACCTCATAGATGTTCTAAACCAGGGCCATTTTAATGCATGGGTACTCCTGGACACTGCCCAGGGGCCGCAGGTGCATGGGGGCCCCTTGATAATCTTGCACAACATCATACTTGCCAACCATCCCGGATTTGCCAGGACAGTCACGGTTTTTACTAAGCTGTCCCGGGTTGGCAATGTCCAGGACAGCGTCTGTACGCTGTACTGTGCCCTTCTGATCCTAGTATCGTGCCCTCCTGATACCCCCTGTACAAGGTTGCCAACCTTCCACAGCATTTTTTACTGACAAAACATGGCAAATTTACTGGCGGAGCACATTTTTATACTGGCAACCTGAGAAATGACAGAAATCCTATTGAAAACTAACACAGTGAATATTTGAACAATATAAACATAATATGGAAACACTGACAATACCTATAACAAAGTAATTCGCTTAATTTACACTTAAAAAGTCAACACAGCATGATATTTACTGGCAGTTGTAGAAAAAAACAGATTTTTACAAACTTTCAGTAAATTTACTGGTGGTTGGCAACCCTGCACCTGTACTGTGCCCTTTGTGTTAAATAGTCTTTGAATTATGGCATATTTTCTTATTGTTTAACCACTTGCCAACCGGGCCATAGCCGAAAGACGGCTACAGC
Organism: Lithobates septentrionalis; assembly: GCA_037952835.1. Taxonomy (NCBI): domain Eukaryota; kingdom Metazoa; phylum Chordata; class Amphibia; order Anura; family Ranidae; genus Lithobates; species Lithobates septentrionalis. The sequence continues at coordinate 1,248,113 of JBBDGP010002095.1, read as the reverse complement.
GCGGTCGGCTTATTCTGGGTGGGCGTTCATGGACTTTCTCCCAGAATCCCGCTCTCTCCCCTCTCTGTGTACCGATCGGTGCAGTGTCAGAGGAGAGGGGGAGAGAGCGGATGGCAGCAGCACTGTGGGCTGGATCTGTAGTGCCCACAGCGCTGCTCAGTGACAAATACAGTCACATCCATCCATCCATGCTCAGCCATCCCTCCATACTCTAATACCCTGCAATGCCCTGCAATACTCTGCAATACCGTGCAATGCCCTGCAATACTCTGCAATACCGTGCAATGCTCTGCAATACCGTGCAATACCCTGCAATACCGTGCAATACTCTGCAATACCCTGCAATACTCTGCAATACCGTGCAATACTCTGCAATACTCTGCAATACCGTGCAATACTCTGCAATACCCTGCAATACTCTGCAATACTCTGCAACACTCTGCAATACCCTGCAATACTCTGCAATACCGTGCAATACTCTGCAATACCATGCAATGCCCTGCAATACTCTGTAATACTATGCAATGCTCTGCAATACCGGGCAATGCCCTGCAATACCATGCAATACCCTGCAATACTCTGCAATACTCTGCAATGCCGAGCAATACTCTGCAATACTCTGCAATACTCTGCAATGCCTTGCAATACTCTGCAATACCTTGCAATACTCTGCAATACACTGCAATACTCTGCAGCAATACACTGCAATACTCTGCAGCAATACTCTGCAATACCCTGCAATACTCTGCAATACTCTGCAATACCGTGCAATACTCTGCAGCAATACACTGCAATACTCTGCAGCAATACTCTGCATTACCCTGCAATACTCTGCAATACCGTGCAATACTCTGCAATACCGTGCAATACTCTGCAATACCCTGCACTACTCTGCAATACCCTGCACTACTCTGAAATACCATGCAATACTCTGCAATACCCTGCACTACTCTGCAATACCGTGCAATACTCTGCAATACCCTGGCACTACCCTGCAATACCCTGCAATATTCCGCAATACTCTGCAATACTTTGCAATACTCTGCAATACCGTGCAATACTCTGCAATACTCTGCAATACCGTGCAATGCCCTGCAATACCGTGCAAAGCTCTGCAATACCCTGCAATACCGTGCAATACTCTGCAGTACCCTGCAATACTCCGCAATACTCTGCAATACCGTGCAATACTCTGCAATACCGTGCAATATTCTGCAATACCCTGCAATACTCTGCAATACTCTGCAATACCGTGCAATACTCAGCAATACCCTGCAATACTCTGCAATACTCTGCAATACCCTGCAATAGTCTGCAATACCGTGCAATACTCTGCAATACCGTGCAATACTCTGCAATACCATGCAATGCCCTGCAATACTCTGCAATACCGTGCAATGCTCTGCAATACTGTGCAATGCCCTGCAATACCCTGCAATACTCTGCAATACCGTGCAATACCCTGCAATACTCTGCAATACTCTGCAATACCGTGCAATACTCTGCAGCAATACACTGCAATACTCTGCAGCAATACACTGCAATACTCTGCAGCAATACTCTGCAATACTCTGCAATACCCCACAACACTCTGCAATACCCTGCAATACCCAGCCATACCCAGCCATACTCTGCAATACTCGGTGATACCCAGCCATACTCTGCCATACCCAGTCATACTCGGCGATACTCTGTGATACCCAGCCATACTCTGCCATACCCAGCCATACCCAGTCATACTCGGCGATACCCTGCAATACCCTGCCATGCTGAGCCATACTCGGCCATGCTCTGCCATGCTCAGCCATACTCGGCTGTACTCAGCCTCTGTATGTGGCCAAGCTGTGGAAGTCTCACACATGTGATATCACCGTACTCAGGAGGAGTAGGAGAATCTATTTTGGGGTGTCATTTTTGGTATGTACATGCCATGTGTTATAAATATTGTATAAATTGACAACTTTATGTTATAAATATTGTATAAATTGACAACTTTGTGTTAAAAAAATGTGTTTTTGCAGCTACAGGCATCATTCAGATATCAGCTTTTTCAGCCGGCGATTCTCTACATCATAAGAATGATCATAGCAGCTGTTCCGCTGCTTGATCGTTCTTACGGGAGGCAAGAGGGGATGTCCCCCCTTCCCGCCACCCTCCGGTGCTTCTACCGACTCACCGCTACGATTGAAGCCAGGATAGTTTTTTTTTTTTATTTCAGGCTTCCCAGCCTAGAGGTGAGATGTGGGGTCTTATTGTCCCCATATCTCACTGTAAAGAGGACCTTTCATGCCATATTCTTATTAAAAGGGATGTTTACATTCCTTGTAATAGGAATAAAAGTGATCAAAAACATTTTTTTTTTTTTTTTGGAAAAAAGCATCAAACTAAAATAAAGTAAATTGAACAATAAAAAGAAAAAAATTTTTTTTAAAGCGCCCCTGACTGTGTGCTCGCATGCAGAAGTGAACGCACACGTAAGTCCTGCCCACATATGAAAACAGTGTTCAAACCACACATGTGAGGTATCGCTGCGAACGTTAGAGCGAGAGCAATAATTTGGCCCTAGACCTCCTCTGTAACTCAAAACATGTAACCAGTAAAAAATTTTAAAGTGTCGCCTATGGGGATTTTTAAGTAGTGTAGTTTGGCGCCATTCCACGAGCGTGTGCAATTTTGAAGGGTAACATGTCAGGTATCTATTTACTCGGCGTAACTTCATCTTTCACATTATGCGAAAACATTGGGCTGACTTTACTATTTTGTTTTTTTTAAAGCACAAAACTGTGTTTTTTCCCAAAAAAAAGCGTTCAAAAAATTGCTGCGCAAATACCGTGCGAGATAAAAAGTTGCAACAACCGCCATTGTATTCTCTAGGGTCTTTGCTAAAAAAAGCATATTATATATTGTTTTGGGGTTCTATGTAATTTTCTAGCAAATAAATGATGATTTTTACATGTAGGAGAGAAATGTCAGAATTGGCCTGGGTGCTCCGGAACGCCTGAAGGTGCTCTGTGCATGTTGGGCCTCTGTATGTGGCCACGCTGTGTAAAAGTCTCAAAGTGGTATCGCCATACTCGGGAGTAATAGCAGAATGTGTTTTGGGGTGTAATTTGTGGTATGCATATACTGTGTGTGAGAAATAACCTGCTAATATGACAATTTTGTGGAAAAAAAAAAAAGAAAAAAAAATCTTGATTTCCAAAGAATTGTGGGAAAAAATGACAACTTAAAAAAACTCACCATGCATCTTTCTAAATACCTTATAATGTCTTATTTCCAAAAAGGGGTCATTTGGGGGGTATTTGTACTTTTATGGCATGTTAGGGTCTCAAGAAATTAGAATGGCTGTCAGTACTTCAGGTATGATCAATTTTTAGATATTGACACAGCAGTTTTTGGACTGAACTTTCACAAAGACCAAATAATATACACCAATTTGTACTTATTTTTACCAAAATTATTTAGCAGTATAAATTTTGGCCAAAATTTACGAAGAAAAATTACGAATTTGCTAAATTTTATAATATAATATAATTTGAAACAAAGAAAATTTTATTTTTTTACCGAATTTTCAGTCTTTTTTCTTTTATAGCGCAAAAAATTAAAAACCCAACAGTGATTAAATACCACCAAAAGAAAGCTCTATTTTTGTGAAAAAAAGGACAAAAATTTCATATAGGTACAGTATTGTATGACTGAGTAATTGTCATTCAAAATGTGAGAGCACCGAAAGCTGAAAATTGGTCTGGATAGGAAGGGGGTTTAAGTGCCCAGTTGTCAAGTGGTTAAAATCAATTTTATTGAAAGTACTAATAAATATATGTGTAGTTCTATCAACTCTTTATACGTTATTTCTTAAAAGTAGGTGCGTAAATTGGGGCAGGCTGGTTGGGGCCCCGGAGTATTACTTTGGCCAGGAAGTTGAATGCAACAGATGAAAGACACATCATGTTTACTCCCCTTCAACATCGGAACATGTCCAGCAGTGCCATCAGCACAGAACTGGTGGAAACCAGTGGGACCCAGGTACACCCATCTACTGTCCAGAGAAGTCTGGTCAGAAGTGGTCTTCATTGAAGAACTGCAAACAAAAAGTAGAAATGTTCGGTTCGTTTCGTTCCGAAATGAAATTGGACGAATTTTTATTTTTTGGAAATTCGCATGTACCCGAAATTACGAATTACAATAGTACCGAATTTGAACGAATCTGAAATAACAAAAAAATATTCCGATGAAATTAGAATAGTTTTCGAATCTTTTTGTGAATACTTTACAAATTCAAATAGTTTTCCAATTTCCAAAGAGAATGAAATAGAATAGAAAATAATGTAATAGAATAAAAAAAAAAAAAAAAAAACATAATAGAACAGAAAAGAGTAAAACAGAATATAATAGAAACAAATAGAATAGAATAGAACAATATAAGGATCTTCGGAAATTCGAATTTCAAATAGAATAGATTTGAATTTGAATACATAAGAAAAGTATAGAATAAACTATAATAGAATAGAAAATAATAGAATTAAAAAAACAATAGAATAGAATAAAAATAATACAACCATTTCACAAAATTCAAATATAATTAATTCGAATTTGAATTGAATAGAAAAGAATAGATTAGAATAGAATAGAAAATAACAGAATAGTATAGAAAAAAACAAAAGAATTGAATAGAAAGAATATAAGTATCTTCCGAAATTCGAATTTCGAATAGAAAAAATTTCAATTTGAATAAAAAATTATAGACTAGAATAGAAAGGAATAGAATAGAAAATAAAATAATAGAATGGAATTTGAATAGAAAAGAATAGAATAAACAAACAGAAAAATAATGTAATAATAAAAAAACAATAGAATAGAAAGAAAATAACCATTTCCCAAAATTCAAATAGAAACAATTTGAATTTGAATAGAATAGAAAAGAATATATTAGAATAGGAAGATGGTTATATTCATTATATTACATTCTATTCAGTTTTTTTTCTATACTATTGTGCTATTCTTTATTCTATTCTACTCTTTTCTATTCAAATTTGAATTGATTCTATTTGAATTTTGGAAAATAGTTATATTATTTCTATTCTATTCTATTGTTTTTTTAATTCTATTCTTTTCTATTCTATTCGAATTTTAGAAGATGGTTATAATCTTTCTATTTAATTCTATCTTTTTTTTAATTCTATTCTACTCCTTTCTATTCTATTCCATTCTATTCTGTTCTTTTATGTTCTATCCTATTTTATTCTGTTTTACTCTATTCTATTCTTTTATTTTCTGCTATATTTTTTCTATTCTGTTCAATTTTTTTCTATTCTTTTCCTTTATTTTCTATTCTATTTTATTCTCTTTGGAAATTGAAAAATGATTCGAATTCGAAAACTTTTCAAATTCGAAAATGTTTTAAATTAGAAAACTATTTGAAATTGATTTAAAAACTTTTCAAATCGATTCGAATTTGAAAATTCAAATAGATTTATGTTCAATAAGTTTTTATTGTTTAAGTACATTTTAAACATAAAGGAATAAGAACTGGACCAGACACCAAACAGAAGGTGTACTGATCAAATAAGATTGAAATCTTTAAACATCAATATAGTGCATTCCATTACATACATATAAATGACTTGAAAGGGTATCAATTGCATGGTGATTCCTACATAGTGCTGACATTCGGGTGGCCGCCCACTCCGACGGCTTGGACGCCCCTTTGGGAGCCTGCTGCGTCCGTAAGCCGAGGGAGCAGATGTGTCTAAAGTCGCCATTATTATGTGTCAGAACCTAGGTTCAAAGTACTTATAAGCGTCCTGACTATCTGTGGTAATCACACCGAGAGCCAAGAGTATTTGTGGTCATATGGAATGTCTATCTTCAACTAGGGATAGAAGAGATAGGAAAGAAAAGAAGTATTGGTAGAGGAGGAAAATCAGAAGGGCAAAGAGAGTATTGAGGATTGGGAGAAGAGAGGGAGGGGAAGGGGAGGGGGGGCGAGATGGCGGGCCTCACTCCTTTACGGGTAAATCGGCTACGAAACTACAAATGTAAATTAGGGGAATTTCAGTGTCTCAAGAGTACTTACTGATGAAAGTCTATTCTTTAATTTGTCTGAAGTAGAGTAATGCCTCCAAATACTCCAGATGAAAGAAAACTTTGCTTCTTTTTCTATAGATTTAGCCTGCATCTCCTCCATAAGCATGATGTCATTTATCTCGGCCACCCACTCGATGAGAGATGGGGGGGAAGTAGTTTTCCAGTGTCTGGGAATTAAGTGTCTCACCGCACTGAGGAAAAATTTGAGGAGGCCATGTTTTTTTTGATGGCACAGTGGCTGCAATTGATGGGCGCAGTGGCTGCGTTTGATGAGGCACAGTGGCTGCGTTTGATGGGGCACAGTGGCTGCGTTTGATGAGGCACAGTGGTTGCATTTGATGGGCACAGTGGCTGCAATTGATGGGCACAGTGGCTGTAATTGATGGGCACAGTGGCTGCAATTGATGGGCGCAGTGGCTGCAATTGATGGGCACAGTGGCTGTGTTTGATAGCACAGTGGCAGCATTTGATGGGCACAGTGGCTGCGTTTGAGGGCACAGTGGCAGCATTTGATGGGCACAGTGGCTGCGTTTGATGGGCACAGTGGCTGCATTTGATGGGCACAGTGACTGCATTTGATAGCACAGTGGCAGCATTTGATGGGCACAGTGGCAGCATTTGATAACACAGTGGCAGCATTTGATGGGTACAGTGGCTGCGTTTGAGGGCACAGTGGCTGCATTTGATGGGCACAGTGGCTGTATTTGATGGGCACAGTGACTGCGTTTGATGGGGCACAGTGAGGCTGCAATTGATGGGCACAGTGAGACCCCCCGTGATAGCATTAAAACTCAGCAGCTAAAAATACTGTAGCTGTTGACATTTAATATTAGGACACTTACCTGTCCAGGGATCCAGCGATGTCGACACCTCAGCCGATTTTCGGATTGGCTCTCGGGTTTTGCCACTATCATTCATGGTAAGGGAAACCGACCTGTTCCCTACTGCACATGTGCAAAGCGCGTTGCACTTTCTGAATGGCCCAGTGGAGGAAGGAGGAGGGGGGGGCAAACTTCAGAGGGGACAGCGCAGTCTCCCAGAAGTGGGGAAGGGTACCTGTCAGAAAAAGGTACCCGTTCCCCCCTGAAAGGTGCCAAATGAGCCTAAAGAGGAAGGGGTGTTGTTTACAGATGATAGGGTGGGTCTTACACAGGAAGGGGTGTGGCCTCGGCAGGATGGGGTGGGTTGTATTTAAATTAGGGGGGTGCATGTGTTTAGTCAGGCCTAGGGCAGCACAAAACCTAAATACACCACTGGCTCTGAGGTCATTTGAAGACAGGTCTTGTTCCACCAAGGTTGAGGCTTTGATCAGAGGGCGGGGGAACCACTCCAGTATTCGAGAGATTACCGCTGAGCTATGATATAGCTCAAAATCTGGTAAGCTCAACCCCCCTTTAGAAGTGGGGTAGCATAAAAGCTTATGTTTCAGTCTGGGGTGGCTCTCCCTCCATACAAACCGAATTGCCATAGAGTGAAGGGCATGAAAGAATGCGGATGGGAGAGCTATCGGGAGTGCTTGGAATAAATACAATAATTTGGGAAGTATATCCATTTTTAATGTGCTCATGCGACCAAACCATGACACCGGTAGGTCCTTCCGATCTTCGGAGAGGCGTCTCAGTTTTGTTAGGAGTGGGCTATAATTCAGGGCATCGATCTCCGATGTATATTTTGGGATGGCTGTACCTAGATAGGAGATGGATTTCGCCTGCCATTGAAATGAGAAATTGGCTTTGAGGGAGGCCATGGTTTGCTGTGCCAATGAAAGGTTCAGTGCTTCAGTTTTAGAGATGTTTAGCTTGTAGTTACTGAAGTGACCGAACCTGTCAAAGCGAGTATTGATGGGATGCTAATATGGGGTTGGGTCACGTAAAGAAGGAGATCATCCGCGTATAGGGAGAGTTTATATTGGGAAGAGGGGGTCTGGATGCCGTGTATATTTGGGTTAGTCCTAAAAGCTTGGGCTAAATGTTCAATCACTAGGGCAAACAAAAGTGGGGAAAGCAGACAGCCTTGTCTGGTGCCATTGGCAATCGTAAATTTATCTGATTGTGTACCATTTACCAATATAGTGGCCGTTGGTTTAGCGAAAAGGGACATAATGCGTGATAACATTCTAGGGTCTAATCCTATCTGGGAGAGGGTGGATTGTAGGAAGGACCAACTCACCCTATCAAAAGCCTTCTCTGCGTCACTGGAGAGAAGGCAGGTTGGGGTATTATTACGTTGAGCGTATGCTATAAGGTGTATGGTTTTGGTGGTGTTGTCCCTGGCTTCGCGTCCAGGGACAAAACCCACCTGGTCTCTATGTATGATCTCGGGTAGGAAGGGTGAGAGGCGATTTGCGAGAATCTTGGCGAACAGTTTTAAATCTATATTTAATAGGGATATCGGTCTTTAGTTGGGGCATAATGAGGGATCTTTACCTGGTTTCGGGATAACTACAATTTGGGCTTGGAGTAGGGTTGAAGAAGGGGGTTACCTTCCCATCTGTAGCAGTAAAAGCTTTCACTACGAGGGATGACAATAGTAATGGGAATGTTTTATAAAAAGCGTGGGGAAAACCAATCACCGACCTGGGCTCTTGCCATTTTTAAGGTTTTTTATGGCCTGTATAAAGTCCGTTTCTGACAAGGCGGACCCAATTTCCTCCAAGTCGGAAGGTGGGATGGTGGGAAGAGCGGTTTCTTGAATGTATGAAGGGAGGTCTTGCGTAAAGGTACCTGAGTGGGGTTTGGGTGGTGATGACTGTGAGGATAAGTTGTATAGGGTCGCATAATTTTGGCGGAATTCTTCAGCAATTGCCGAATTATTCAGTATTTTCCCTTTAGTAGAGGAGTTAATAAAGGGGATAGGACTCCTAAGTTGTCGAGGGTGTAACGTATTTGCTAAGTGTCTGCCACATTTATTAGCTTGAGAGTAGTGGACGAATCACCCTTTGTTTCTTGCAACTAAAGATCGCTCCACAAAAATTTGCAGAAGATCCTTCCTGGCATTAATCAGTTCTAGTTGTGTGGACGTGTCAGGGTTTTGTTTGTGTGAATCTTCCAAAGCAGCTATGGTGGCGAGGAGGCGTGCAATATCTGCCGTGCGCTCCCGTTTTAGTCTAGAGCCATGTTAGATGAATTTACCTCTAAGTACACATTTAAGCGCTTCCCATTTCGTGAGTGGGTTTGTATCGTCATGTGCATGATCGGTGACAAAGTGTTTGATGGTCTGTATGATGTCCTGATTACAAACTGAGTCAAATAACAAATTGTCATTCAGTCTCCATGAGGTTCTATTTTTGCACGTCGGGATCCTCCCTAAGCTCAAGTGGATGGGTGCATGATCAGACCAAAGAGTAAGACCTATGGAGGTGTCTGGTTTGTAGTCTAGTAACGATTGGGAAATTAAAATGTAATCCAGCCTGCTATAGGACGAATGTGGAGGGGAGAAGTATGTCCTTGGTGGTGGGGTGTAGGACTCTCCACACGTCTACCAGGGAAAGCTCAGAGAGGATTGTTCGCATTTTGTTCAGAGAGGCTGGGGAGATTGAGGACTTACCAGTTGAGGTGTCGAGACGAGGTATCAAGGCGGCGTTGAGGTCTCCTCCCAGGATCATGTTGGTCGTGCTGAAGCATTTTAGGCACGATGTCACCGAAGAGAGAAATTGTTGCTGATCCTGGTTTGGAGAGTATATATTAATAACAGTATAAATCATACTCATATATGACAATTTAAGGAAAACATATCTCCCTTGTGGGTCTACGTAAGAGTCTAGCACATCAGGTGTAAATGTAGCATGGAATGCAATGGAAACCCCCTTGGATTTAGCAGATGGGTTAGTGCTGTGGAACCAGGTAGGGTATTGCTTATGGAGGAAATGTGGGATGGTGTCAGACCTAAAGTGGGTTTCCTGAAGGAGGAGAATTTGCGTACGAAGTTTATGGAAATGATACAATATTTGCCTTCTCTTCTCCGGGGTGTTAAGGCCCCTACAATTGAAAGAGGAGACCTTTTAGGAGGGTTGCGTTGCCATGAGAGGGATAATGTGAGAGGGATATGATAATGGATATGGGCGAGGCCCGCTGTCTTGAGAAAGGGGAGGGAGGGGGGGGGATATTAGAGGGCTGAATCTCCATCTAGTGGTGAACATAGAGAAGATAAGCACCGGAAATGTGAAGGTGAGAGGAAAGAAAGAAGTGAAAAGAGCCAAGGCCTTAAGGGCCATTCTAAAGTGTTGTAATCAACCAGTCAGCTAATATCAATATGGAAGCTGAAAATCCTAATAGGGGGTACGTGATCAGCGCACAGAAGAGCCAGCACACACCTGGCAATAACAATAAACTTTTTATATGAACATTGTAGCTCAAGACCCTTCATTACAACATGTATTTTATATAAATATATATATTTTTAGGGCTCAGAGCCCTGTGCACCCGATCCAACTCCAGAGGGGCGTCTTTGTATTTCTGGATCAGGTCATTGAAAATGGCGATGACTGCAGGGGCCAGATCCTTGGTCTCAACGGACTCTGGAAGGCCGCGAATGCGTATGTTATTACGTCTCGCCCTGTTTTCCTGGTCATTCTAGTGATACATTAATTGCTGTATCTGCAGGGTATGCTCATGTAGGATGGCTTCACGAGTTTGCAATGTGGTGACAGATCCTTCTACATTATGCTCCACTTCCTCCAATCTGTTAGTAACATCCTTGTGCAGCTCTGCTATCTCCTGCTTATATGAGCGCTCCAGTCTCTGCACACAGGCCTCAAAGTCATGTTTATTTGGGAGGGCCTTGATGTAAGCCTCCATATCCCAGCTAGTAAATGACCTGTGCGATTCAATGGCAAACTGACCAGACAGACTTATTTTCAGGATCTGCTGGGGATCTGGCGCGTTGCCTGGTTCTCATATTCGGAGTGGAGCGCTGTGAGATAGCTCCCTGTGAGGCTGCATGTGAGCCTGAAGAGCGGGTCGGCGCCATCTTGGATAAGGGGGGGCCGCAGGGATTAGGAACTAAACAAATTTATGTAGATAATGAATTGAAAGGAAACGAAACAAAACAATTTTTTTCGTTCTGCACATGTCTAACAAAAAGCCATACCACTGATGTTGAAACAAGGCAAAACTATGCATTAAAACCTAGGAACTGGGGTGCCGAAAAATGGCAGCAGGTGCTCTGGACTAATGAGTTTGTTCGTGAAGGGCTGGAGAGCGGTACAATAATGAGTGGCTGCAGGCAACAGTGGCGCATGGTGGAGATTCCTTGTAAATTTGGGGGTACATTTCTGTAAATGGAGATTTGGTCAGGATCAATGGTGTCCTCAATGCTGAGAAATACAGGCAGATAATTATCCATCAGGCCATATCATCAGGAAGGCGTGTGATTGGCCCCAAATGTATTCTGTAGCAGGACAACGACCCCAATTATAAAGTCAATGTCATTAACCACTTAAGCCCCGGACCATTTGGCTGCCCAAAGACCAGAGCACTTTTTGCGATTCGGCACTGCGTCGCTTTAACTGACAATTGCGTAGTCGTGTGACCTGGCTCCCAAACAAAATCGACGTCCTTTTTTTCCCACATACAGAGCTTTCTTTTGGTGGTATTTGATCACCTCTGTGGTTTTTACTTTTTGCGTTATAAATAAAAAAATAGCGATAATTTTGAAAAAAACGCATTATTTTTTACTTTTTGCTATAATAAACATCTCCCAAAAATATATAAAAAACATTTTTTTTCCTCAGTTTAGGCCGATACATATTCTTCTACATATTTTTGGCAAAGAAAATCGCAATAAGCGTTTATTGATTGGTTTGCGCAAAAGTTATAGCGTCTACAAAATAGGGGATAGTTTTATGGCATTTTTATTAATATTTTTTTTTTTTACTAGTAATGGCAGTGATCAGCAATTTTTATCGGGACTGCGACAGATCGAGACACTTTTGGCGCGATTTTGGGACCATTCACATTTATACAGCGATCAGTGCAATTAAAAATGCATTGATTGCTGTGTAAATGTGACTTGCAGTGAAGAGGTTAACCACTAGGGAGCAGTGAAGGGGTTAAGTGTGTCCTAGGGAGTGATTCTAACTGGGGGGGGAGGGGCTATGTGTGACACGACACTGATCATCGCTCCCGATTACAGGGAGCTGTGATCAGTGTCCTGTCACTAGGCAGAGCGGTGAAATGCTTGTTTACATCAGCATTTCCCTGTTCTTCCTCTCCGTGAGACGATTGCGGGTATCCCCGCAGACATCGGGTCTGCGGGACCCGCGATCCCACTCATGGAGGTCGCGGTGCGTGCGCGCCCGCAAACCACTTCTTAGAGGGCAACGTACAGGTACGTTGATCTGCCTGTTAATTAAAGGGTTAATCTCCCTTCTGCCAACGTAAATCGGCGTGAGCCGGTCGGCAAGTGGTTAAAGTGGAACTTCACTCTCTCAATCAACATTGACTATTTTTAATCTTTGTGCTGCTAGCATTATTAAATAGATAGCAAAAGTATATTGTATTTACATGTTTTAAACCGTTTTTTAAATTTCTTTAGTTACTTCCAAGTTTCCATGCCTATGCAAATGATGTCGTACATCCCAGGAGTCTTCAGGAGGGGAGGAGGGGTTTTCTCAGCTAAGCACACTCTCCTGCCTGTATGCCTGAGCTAAGAGCAGATAGGTTCCAGCAAGTAATTGCTACATGAATCACCTGCCTTTACTTAACCGCTTGCCAACCGAATAACTTAGATATACGGTGGCAAGGCAGCTCTCCTGCACAGGATCACGTACCTTATACATGATCCTGCACTTCCGGGTCTAGGGCGCGCATGCGTGCCGCCAGCAACCCGCTCCCACTGTGGTTATACACAGGGGGAGCTGATCTGCGGGTACCGTGGACTTGATGTCCGCCAGCACCCGCCATTTATTAGGCAGAGAGCCAGAACGGCGATCTGCCTATGTAAACAAGGCAGGTTGCCGTTCTGTCCGTAGGAAAGGCATTGATCCTGTGTTCCTGCTAAGCAGGGACACAGGATCAATGCCTTCCCCTAGTAAAAGCACCTCCCACACAGTACACAAACATTGGATAGGCACACAGCCAGTGTCATTAGTACAGTGACAGTGCATATATTTAGCACTAATCACTGTATTAGTGTCACTGGTCCCCAAAAAGTGTAAAAAATATCATAGTCCCACTATAAGTCGCTGATCGCTGCTAGTAAACTAGTAAAAAAAAAAATAGAAAAATAAAAATTCCAAAAAAACAGTATATCCCATAGTTTATAGACACTCTAACTGCAAACCAAAAGTCACGTGACATGTGACGCAACGCGTCGGGAGGAGCCAAGTGACGTCATCCATTGTTTTGATACACATTCGCAGATCAGAGCGAGGAGGAGATCGCGGTGGGCAGCTGACTGCTCTATGCGCTTGAATACGATACTTATACAGTGAGTGCATCTTGTTTTGTGTTGCCATGATGTCTTATTAGGAAAGTTCACTGCGCAATGAAAGTTTTTTGTTTGCATGAATGAAAATTGAATTACTGGATCCAAAACGCCAGGGGATCACCAATACTCCAATACTCAGTGGGGTATTGTAGGTGTAATTGGAATGTAGGCTGATCTTCATCCAATCAGGGAAAAAGCCATTCTACCAGTGAACACCAGCTGTTTTTATGGACTTGATGTTTACACTCATTGAGGACTATCATATGAATGCAATATAAGATACCAACAACTGCATATTGTTTTAGGAGTAACATAGGCGATCTTAATTAATTACCATTATCTGTGTATAGATGTAATATTTATTTATTTACGGATTTATTTTATCACTTAATTTGGAAGAGTATTTAGCGCACTATCTCACTTTACATAATTTTAACTTTTTGGAGTGGTATCAGAACGCTTAAGCAGAGGTGCAGCTTTATACACAATTTTTGAAAGTTTAAGGGAGAAGTGCAATAATAACACAGACAATTTAATTAAATAATTGTTTCATCCTAACATTAAATTTTATCACTTGCTTAATAAACTATCACGGCACTTAGAATAAGATTTATATAGTACTGTATATGGTCACATCACTACACATTTTCAAATATGTTTGTAATATTATAACACTAAACACGACACCACGACATTCCATTAGCGCGTCAGTTTATTATAAAATATAATTTGTTTCTGAGCTCCCTTCGTGTAACCTGCCTTAACCTGACCTCTCGTGAACTGATCTCTTGTGTACTGACTCGGCTTGTTCTGATTACATTGTCTGCAGCCCGCCCTGACTTTGGCTCGTCATCCGGCTCTCCTTTGCTTCATCCATCCATCCTTGTCTGACAGTGTCTTCTGGTACTTCCCTAGCAAATGGGGTGAACCCGGGGGTCGTGATCTGCGGTCAGCACGCAGCTAAGCCCAAACCCTCGTGAGGGTGTCCCTGGCAGAATATGGCTGGCCCTTAGACTCCATGTCCTGGGGGATCCCGTGTCACCTGCTCGCCTGCGGGCTCACTGTAAGTAGTACCGTGACATTTTTGTTACCAATAGCCGTAGTTTTTATAGCTGTTAACCCCTTCCTGACCAGCCGCCGCAGTTGTACTGTGGCAGGTTGGCTCCCCTGGGCGAAACAACGTTACCTTACATCGCTTCGCCTTTTGACCACTAGGGGGCACCCGCGATCGCTCCACACAGAGACAGAACAGAAATCTGTCAATGTAAACAGACAGATCTCCGTGCTGTCAGGGGTGAGGAGAGCGATCTGTTGTTCATACTAACTAGGAACAACGATCGCTATCCTCACTCAGGCAGTTCCATTCCCCCCACAGTTAGAATCACTACCCAGGGCACACAATTAACCCCTTGATCGCCCCCTACTGTTAACCCCTTCCCTGCCAGTGACATTTACACAGTTAATCGGTGAATTTTTTAGCACTGATCGCTGTATAAATGCCAATGGTCCCAAAAATGTGCCAAAAGTGTCTGATGTGTCCATTTATATTGTAAAGCGATGCGTAAACTGTTGGTGCTATATAAATCCTGTATAATAATAATAATAATGTCGCAGTCCCAATAAAAATTGCTGATCGCCGCCATTACTAGTTAAAAAAAAAAACAAAAAAACAACACCATAAATCCTTCCCCTATTTTGTAGATGCCCTAACTTTGGCACAAACTAATCAATATACGCTTATTGCGATTTTTATTACCAAATATATGTAGAAGAATATATATCGGCCTAAACTGAGTGAGAAAATTGCTTTTTTTTAAAAAACTTGGGGATATTTTTTATAGCAAAAAGTAAAAAATATTGTGTTTTTTTCAAAATTGTTGCTCTTATTTTGTTCATAGCGCAAAAAATAAAAACCACAGAGATGATCAAATACCACCAAAAGAAATCTATATTTGTGGGAAAAAAAGGACAGGGAATCTTCTTTGTGTCCTGATAGCTTTCATGTGCCTAGTGGTGTGTAATTATCCTTTTGTTGTGGTATGCTTTTTCTGCTTTAGAACTGTAGAAGTATTATGTAATGAAAAATGATTACAAAGCTTTACTCATTCCTCATTAGGAAAATATGTATACAGGAGGGATGATAAGATTGAAAAAAACGAGTTTAGTTGTATTGATTTGTCGCCTGTACCTAACTGCTTCCTGAATGCCGCTGAACACATTTGTTCACTATTTTGTTAAGTTTTGTACACAGGCCTTAATTGATTCATATATATATACAGTATGCTGGCCTTGACTCTGTGAGTCGCTTTTGCCTGCCCCCTCCGGGCGACCCACCCTACCTTCAGCTCTTGGCCGAGACTTGTCTGATGTAGCCCTATTTTGCACCTGCCTGTTTGGAATATTTTTTTAACCCTGTTAGACATGTGCACTGCCGAAACAAATGTTTTTCTTGTTTCATTCTTTTCGTTTTTCGGGTAATTCATTATGATCGAAATTTGTTATTTTGAATAATAATAATAACTTCAGAACATTTTTTTAATTCACTACATTCCATTTGTTTAGATGCGGTATTCATTATTTTGATCATTCGTAAAAATTTGAAAATCTGAAAATTCAAAAATCCGAAAATTCGAATGAATGAAAATCGGAAAATTAAAAAATCCGAAAATTCAAAATAATAACTAACTAATAATAACTAACTATTAAACTATAGGTATTGGAATTTCCTTTCAAATGTTAGTGAACACAACGAATACGAATTTATCAAAATTTTCGAACTATCCGAAATAACGAATGCCGCATCTAAAAGAATGGAACGTAGCAAATTAATAATAATAATAACTAATACTACTAATAATAAAAAATGTATTATTGTTATTATTATTAGAAGTATTGTTTATTATTATTATTGCTTTGTCACGTTCCATTCATTTAGATGCGGCATTCGTTATTTTGGATAATTTGTAACTTTGGATAAATTCGTATTTGTTATGTTCACTAACAGCCAAATTTGAAAGGAAATTCCAATATCTATAATTTAATAGTTAGTAATAGTTATTAGTTAGTTAGTTAGTTAGTTAGTTAGTTATTATTTTGGATTTTCGAATTTTCAAGTTTTCGAATTTTCGGATTTTCGCTCTTATTTTCGGATTTTCGTTCTTTTGAATTTTTGGATGTGCGTTCTTATTTGCGTTCTTATTTTCAGATTTTCAAATTTTTAGACCCAGCTCTGTTTAACAGCCTCAGATAAAACTTAGTTCTGCACAACAGGCACCTAATTAGACCCAGAAACAATATTTACTCTAATCCATACCAATACATTGAGTTAATTTACCACTAAACATTGTCTATTTCTTAAAACGGATTCACAGTTAAAGGTAGCCACACTTGTGTTACTAAAAGTTATTGCAGTAACTAACTCAACCGGGTGTGTCAGAGGGGCTGAGATTGTTTTTGGGGTCCATAGGCAGAACAGAGAACCTAAATGATCAAGTGGCTCCTTCAGGGGTGGACAACAAAAGTTTTTTTTACTGAATGTTCGTAACCACTTTAAAACCGGGCCTCTTTTTTAGATGTGGTGATTACAGGTTAAAAACATTTTTTTTTGCTAAAAAATTACTTAGAATCCCCAAACATTTTTCTTCTAACATCCTAGAGAATAAAATGGCGGTCGTTGCAATACTTTCTGTCGCACCATATTTGTGCAGCGGCCTTACAAGCGCACTTTTTAAAAAAAAAAAATACACTTTTTTGAATTAAAAAATAAGACAACAGCAAAGTTTTCCCAATTTTTTTGTGAAAGATAATGTTACCCTGAGTAAATTGATACCCAACATTTCACGCTTCAAAATTGCGCCTGCTCGTGGAATGGCGACAAACTTTTACCCTTAAAAATCTCCATAGGCGACATTTAAAAAATTCCACCGGTTGCATGATTTGCCTTACAGAGGAGGCCTACAGCTAGAATTATTGCTCTTGCTCTATGGATCGCGGCGATACCTCACATGTGTGGTTTGAACACTGTTTTCATATGCGAGCGCTACTCACATATGCATTTGCTTCTGCACGCGAGCTCAGCGGGATGGGGCGCGTTTAATTTTTTTTTTTTTCGTATTTATTTTACATTTCATTTTTTATTTTTACACTGTTTAAAAAAAAAAATGTGTCACTTTTATTCCTATTACAAGGAATGTAAACATCCCTTGTAATAGAAAAAAAGCATGACAGGACTTCTTAAATATGAGATCTGGGGTCAAAAAGACCTCAGATCTCATATTTACACTAAAATGCAATAATAAAAAAAAAAAAACATTTGTCATTTAAAAAAATTAAAAAAATAAAATGGCCTTTTAAGAGCTATGGGCGGAAGTGACGTTTTGATGTTGCTTCCGCCCTGCAGTGTCATGGAGACGAGTGGGGGCCATCTTCCCTTCACTCGTCTCCATGTCAGCTCAGGGAACAGACCCGATCGCCTCCGCCTCTGCCGATGGCTCCGGTAAGTGGCGGAGGGCACTGGATTGCGGCGGGAGGGGGGGCACCTCTCCCGCCGCCGATAAAAGTGATCTTGCGGCGAATCCAACGATATCCTTCCTCAAAGTAGGGACGTACATCGGCATGCGGCGGTCCGGAAGTGGTTAAGGCTTTTGTTTTTTGGCTGTTTTTGGCTGAACATTGTTAAGCTGTTTTCTCTTAGGACTGAGGCCTCATGCACACTGGACGTTTTTTGATGTTTTTACAGCAGCTGTTTTTAGCTTCGGATGTTTTTTTTCTACAGTCAATAAACTCCCCATCATGTTATCCTATGTGTCCATGCACACATAGGCTGTTATCAGCAGTTTTTGGCTGGGGCGTTTTTTGGCTTAAAAAAACCCCAAAACTAGTGGGTTCTGAGAGGAGTTTTTCAGTTGTTTTCAGTCGTAAAAACGCTCTAATGTCAAAAAACGCTGATAAATGCAGATAGCTGCTCAAAAACGCGGGACACCAGTGTTTTTTAATGTTTTTGATCCTTTGAAAAAGAAAACGCTAACGTGGAAAAACGCTAATGAACGCTAAAAAACGCTGTTGCAAAAACGTTAAAAAAATTTGAAAACTCACTGCAAAGCTACTGGTGTTTTTATAATATTATTTTAACGTCCAGTGTGCATGGAGCCTGAATGTTCTTAGGGCATTGGGGAATGTTACATTTGCTTTGCAAAGACAACTTGAATACCAAGTATATAAATACAATTTATGTATGAATGCTCATACATTCGCACAACAAAGTTTTAGAGATAGACCCCTTACCCTTCATTCAAAAGTATGTAGAAGTAGAGGGAAATTATAGAAAAATTTATTCTGTATAGCAAAAAGTATATTCAGGATGGAAATAATGGGTTCAATATGGCAAAATTTGAACTGCCCAGACATTTTGGAGTGTTGCTATAACCACTTGACCTCTGAAAGATTTCCCCCCCTTCATGACCAGGCCATTTTTTGTGATATGGCACTGCGTTACTTTAATTGACAATTGCGCGGTCGTGTGATGCTGTACCCAAATAACATTTATGTCCTTTTTTTCCCATAAATAGAGCTTTATTTTGGTGGTATATGATCACCTCTGTGGTTTTTATGTTTTGCGCTATAAACAAAAAAAGACCGACAATTTTGAAAAATAAAATATATATTTTTTTTACTTTCTGCTATAAAACACATCCAATAATAAAATTGAAAAAAAATCAAGTTTCTTAATTAATTTAGGCCAATATGTATTCTACTACATATTTTTGGTAAAAAATCCTAATACGCATATATTGATTGGTTGGCGCAAAACTTATATCATCTCCATCTATAAGATATTTTTATTTATTTATTTTTAAATTTACAATGTTTTTACTAGTAATGGGGGAGATCAGCGACTTATATCGGGACTGCGATATTGCAGTGGACAAATCGGACACTTATGCCGCGTACACACGGGCGGACTTTTCGACCGGACTGGTCCGACGGACTTTCAACGGACTTTCGACAGACTTCCGACTGACTTTTGAATAAACGGACTTGCCTACACACAATTACACCAAAGTCTGATGACGTTACAACTGGACTAAGGAAGTTGATAGCCAGTAGCCAATAGCTGCCCTAGCGTGAGTTTTCGTTCGTCGGACTAGCATACAGACGAGCGGATTTTGCAACCAAACTCGAATCCGTTGGAAAGATTTGAAGCATGTTTCAAATCTAAAGCCCGTCAGATTTTCGACTGGAAAAGTCCGCTGAAGGTCCGATGAAGCCCACACACGATCGGATTGTCCGCCGGGCTTGGTCCGTCGGACCAGTCCGGTTAAAAAGTCCGCTCGTGTGTACGCTGCATAATTGACACTTTGACAATTTTTGGGGACTTGTAACTAATACAGTGATCAGGGCTAAAAATATGCACTGTCACTGCACTAATGACATTGGCTGGGCAGGGGTTAACATCAGGGGCGATCAAAGGGTTAAGTGTGTGCCTAGCTTGTGTTGTACTAAACTGTGGGAGGTGCTTGTACTTGGGGTAGGCAAAGATCCGTGTCCCAGCTTTGCTAAGACACAGGATTAGTGCTTTCCCTACTGACAGAACGGCAATTTGCCTTGTTTACATAGGCAGACTGCGGTTCTGACTGTGTAGTGAACGATCGCCGGATGCCGGCGGATATCGAGCCTGTGGTACCCCGCGATCAGCTCCTGCTGTGGATAATCACAGCGGGAGCAAGACGTCTGCGGTGCACCTGTGCTCCCAACCCGGAAGTGCTGGATCCCGTACTGGGTACAGGATCCAGTGCAGTAGAGCCACCTTGCCGCTGTACATCTAAATGATACAGTCGGCAAGCGGATAATTACAAGTTCTTTGCCCAAAACCTTCCCAATTATACCTTAGTGCTTCCTCAAATCTTGTAAATGTAAATTAATTTATTAATTTCTTATTTTAACTGTAATTGAAGGCATCAACCAGCTGAAACAGCGATGCCCCTACTGACCTACATTTACTGCCAAATTAAATATGAGAGCCTCGTCTACACCTTCCATTTACTCATTCATTTTGTGCCCTAAATGACTTCAGGCTAAACTGCCTTCTGTGTGTCACCAACTGCAATAAACATGATTTAGCATTAGGCTGTCAGCTACTGCAAAGTCAGAACAAAGAATAATTAGTAAACCGGCTAAACGGGTTGTTCATTGCATGCAGTATTAAACTCTTGGGGTGCCACTGGAGGACATAGGGGGGCAACTTTCTGGTTTCATTTTCATTGACAACTGGAAAAATGTACTTTCCCATGCAATTATGGTGACAGATCATATATTAGTGGCTCCAGGCTTCTTGTAAAAAGCCAGGTGGTTTCAAGTTAAAATCATTATTTTTTGCTAGAAAATTACAGTACTTAGAATCCCCAAACATTATATATATTTTTTTTTTTTTAAGCAGAGACCCTAGACAATAAAATGGTGATTGTTGCAATATTTTATGTCACACTGTATTTGCGCAGCGGTCTTTCGAATGCAATTTTTTTGGAAAAAATTACACTTTAATGAAATACAAAAAACTAAACAGTAAAGTTAGCCCAATTTTTTGTATAATATGAAAAATGATTTTACACAGCGAGAATCGTCATCTTTATTCTAAGCAAACAAATTGTGATTCTCATATTGGCCAGAATCGTGCAGCTCTACTGTGTTACCAGCAGCTTTGCTTTTGACATATCTTGAGACAGACAAGGGGGATATAATACAGGTAGTGAGAGTCTCCACAGCCATTCAGGTTTCTGACTTTATTGCACTTCCAGCATCTGCAAAACTTTAAGCAGAACTTAAACCTGTACAGCATTACATCGGCCCAGGCTCACTACAGCACTGAACATGCTAACACCTTACCAGTGTAGGTTAAAGAGGAACTGCAGTCTGCTAACATAATTTGTAATAAAAACATCTTTGCCATTCTGAAGCTTCCCTCCAACCACTTTGCATATTATTTTATATATACTGTGATTCTATACTTGCCAAATATGCTGCAGAAATCTCCCTCCACTGAGTCTGGCTGCAACCATTTTAACTGTGGGCAGCTGAAGCTGCTGCCTGTTCACTTCCTGGATTTACACAGACACAGAGGCACACCTCCAACAAAGCAGGCCTTGCAGCTCTCATTGGCCCTCTTATGACTCATCCTACCTCCCTTCCTGGCAAACTCTCACAAGAGAGAGAGCTGTGCATGATGTCATAAGCCTAGGCTAATGACCAGACAAGAAAGAGGAAGTGGGCTGTATAAGGTATTTACTGGCAAAAAAAAATGTTTTACTATCCAAAGTTAAAACAAATGCAGAAGATTTAATAGATGTAAAGTTAAAAAAAAATGACTGAAGGTCTGCTTTAAGATCCCTGGAAAAAAGCTTTGTATACATTTATTTACTCTTCTGCATATCTTACCCAGGGTTAGGGTTTCCCCCTGAAGAACAAGATTAGGGTTAGGGTTTCCGGATAGCGTTAGGGTTTCCCCCTGAAGAACAAGGATAGGGTTAGGGGGTTACGGTTAGGGTTTCTCCTTGGAGAACAAGGTTAGGACTCAGGGATTGGAATAAAGACATCCTCCAAAGGTTAAAGGTCAGCATGCGGGTCCCCAGAGGTCAATGGTAAAGAGGCGTGGCTGACCCACCTTCAAAGTGTTCCGCCTACCCCAATTTCATTATATATATATATAAAACTACAGCTGTACATGTCGTAAAAATATTCTACAGACATGCGCTGCGCAATCAATGGATGAGTCCAGTAGCAACGAACTCTGGTCCTCGCATGCAATTTCCAACATCTTTCCAGCCTCATCAACAGCAACATCAGGAGCATTTCCTCACATATGCTCATTATGGGATCCATAGTAAAAGCACGGAAATTGAGGTAGATACAAGTACACTGCTGCTCTCTCAGCTGCTGCTACTCACTCTGGTCTCACAGAATGGCTGAAATAGTTAAATAATACTGTTTTTTGGGCTTTGGGAGGTTCTTATAATGTCATCTTAAATAAACGCTCCTAGACGTGAACGCAGCAAAACGCCGCTAAACGCGACTAAACACAGCATGCAAACGCAGCTACACTGGCGTTTTTAAACGCCGGTTTCAAGCTGTCAAAAAAATCATTCTGAGGAGGTTGCCTCAGCATCCTGTATACATTAAGCTTACCTGTATATATAAACAGCATGGCTGTGCAAACGTTAGGCCCCTGTGGTCAACACAAACCTGACAGGAAGCAAACACAAAAATGAATACATCTAGCATTATACATCTTAGTGAGGTGTAGGAGGTGAAAGTGGGCAGCCAAAGTATTCCTCCTAGTAGGTAGTTGGCATTTGCATGAGCATCCCAGATTCCTGGGGTGCTATGGTAAAAGTCATCATTTTGCAGTGTTTTTTTTTTTCCCCATGATCAAACTATCTCAGGTGTTATGGTGTGGAGGAGAGAGCACGTTTTTTTTTTGGGGGGGGGGGGGGGATTTACTAAAACTGGAGCACTCAGTACTTACAATCTAGTTCAACTTCAGCTTGTTCAAATAAGCATTAACAATAAAACCTGGAAGCTGATTGGCTTCTCACTTGCACTCCCCAAATTTAGTAAATCTCCCCCACAGTTACATACCATAGTCAGGTTAAAAAAAAGACATTTAGTTTAAGTCCGTTTAGTTCAACCAGTATAAAAAAGCAAACAAGGGGCAGCACAGTGGCTATGTGGTTAGCCCTTCCGCCTAGCAGCACCATGGTTGCCCGGATTGATTCCCAACCACGGCACTACCTGACTGAAGTTTGCATGTTCTCCTTGTGCCTGCATGGGTTTACTCTGGGTACTCCAGCTTCCTCCCACACTCCAAAGACATGCTGGTAGGCTTATTGGCCCTAGTATGTGAATTAATGTGAGTTAGGGACCTTCGATTGTAAGCTCCTTGAGGGCAGGGACTGATGTGAATGTATAAAAAAAAATATGTAAAGCACTGTGTGGATTGATGGTACTATATAAGTACCTGTAATAAATAACCTCCATATACACAATCCTACACCCACAGTTGACCCAGAGGAAGGCAAAAAAACCCAATAAAGCATGATCCAAGTCACTGCCGTGGGGCAAAAAACATTCCGTCCTGACCCCCTAGGAGGGAGGAGTCAGAGAGGACAGAAGGAGCTAGTACTGCTGGGCAAGTCTTCAGGAGGGAACCACCAGTGTGTGTGAGGCCAGGAGGGCCGGTGAGTGACAGGCACAGTCGCTAGTTGTCTAAGAGGACTGGGAGTGTGCAGTCTGGGATGGGTGCAGAGCCAGCAGTAAGGACTGTGATGTCACAGTGAGGGCCTGAAGAGGGATCACTGGAAACAGTAGTCTACCATAGGGGTGGGGGGGGTTTATAACAGCAGCAGATCTGACATTTAAAGATAAAGTCACGTATCATATATACAGTATTTTTTTTGTGCCGGTGACACATTTTTTTCATCCATATATTAAATATGCACGCTTAAAATGCTGTATTAATTCATATTTAAATTTTTGACAAATCACACACAGTAATATTAACCTATTGAAAACTACCCACAACCTTTCTTTTTTTTTTCATAAATCTCTTTATTTAATTTTTTAGACAAACAGACAAAACAAAACACAACAAAACATCATACGCATTGAACCTAAAGTATATTAGTGAAATGTCAAGATCCAATCACATTGCATAGCAACTATCAATTCAGAATAAAAAATGGAAAGAATATAATAATTAACAGAGAGGATATTTTATCTGGGATTAGATCTAGGCCATCCCATGTATGCATTCAAATATCAGATATATAGTATATACCCTGTTTCCCCTAAAATAAGACCTAGCGTGATTGTCGGCGATGGCTTCAATATAAGCCCTACCCCCCAAATAAGCCCTAGTTAAAGTCCTTGTAGGTCTTATTTTCAGGGTAGGGCTTATTTTCGGGGAAAGAGGGTAGGGCTTATTTGGAGGGCAGGGCTTATATTGCAGCCATCACCGACAATCACGCTAGGTCTTATTTTAGGGGAAACAGGGTAGTAAGAAAAAAGGAGGAAGAAAACATTAGTCTCTTCTATCACCAGTAGCCCCAAGCATCCCCTATAAGGAAATACCCAGATATTGATTAATTACCCCCCATCTTTATTAGATGCCGTGTATAATTTGTCCAGCCACTTTGCCCAGACTTTATTGTACTTACTAGGGCAAACCCTATTCATATAAGTATCTCGATACAGTGGGAGATTATTATTTATCAATTGTTTCCAATATAAATGTGTAGGAGAACAAGGTTTCTTCCAATGCAAAGCATGGGATTTTCTTGCATAGAATAATGTTGTATTAACAAATATTCTTTCGATCACTGTAGGGATAATAGCTTCTAACAAACCCAGCAGGCAAACAGACATTGAAACCGGTAAAGGAGCAGAGGTGATAGAATTCAATAAATCCACCACTTCCACCCAAAAAATAACTATATATGGGCAAGTCCAAAAGATGTGTGTGAAATCCCCCTGAGATACTCCACACCTCCAACATTTAGAAGAGCACCCAGGATTTATCTTTTGAAGTCTATAAGGCATAATCTCGAGGTGGGTTTATCCAGGCACTCGAGAGTACAATCTCAAGGTGGGTTTATTCAGGCACACAGACCTAAGTACTGATTCCAGAGTGGATTGTATTATCATTAAACTATCCTGGGGAAACTGTGCATGAAAAGTGTGGAGAAGCTGGAAATATCTAAATAGATGGGAACTAGGTAAATTAAAAGTTGAGGTAAGTGTAGAAAAAGTAGATAGTTTCCGATTAGTAACCACTTGAGAAAGTAATTTAATATTATATTTAGTCCATGCAATAGGGTCTGGTACTTAAAAAAATTGAGGAAGAGTAGGTGTTAGAATATTATTTCAAATTCATAATTCGGCACTTATAGGTGTTATATTATATTCATGGCAAGCTTGCAAAATATATTTGGTTTTATGATTAATCATAATAAATAGAGTATGTGTGAGTGACCTTGATCAATTGATTTGACATGATTCTTCATCTAAAGTTGTGCATTGCTGGATTTTTCTGGTGTAGCCAATTTGAG